>OY744502.1:1978248-2199558 GCA_963556185.1 Pseudopediastrum boryanum | reverse complement strand
AGGCCCCCCACCTCACTTTGCACCTCTAGCAAATAAGAAATAAAAATAAAATAAAATAAAAAATCTAAAAATAAAAATATACATAAAAAAACAAAAATAAAAATAAAATGAGGTACAGCTCAAAAAGCAGGGGAGAATTCAACAGAGATAGGCAAGGCATCGCCAGTACCTCTCCTTTATCTTATTTATTGATTAATCAACTTATTGATTGATCAATCAGGCAATGATCAGTCATTGATGGATTGCTGTCATGTCGTCTCCCGGATGTCGCCCATCACTCTACCCTGCTTCTATAACCTGGACCCAACCTCCGGAGGGTGTTTTGTGTTTGTCCAGGTTCGCCAGAACTGTTTCCCCAAGGCTCTCAAGTGTCCATGTTGATCAATGGGCTGGGGGCAACCCCTCCTATGGAGCTTCATATTGTGGCAGCAGCAGCAGTAGAAGAGGCACGCAACAAATACAAGGTGAGCCTGGAGGTTGGTACAGGTACTCAAAGCAGAGGAGGGTGCGTACGAGAAAAGCAGGGTCTGTCATGAAGTGCTGGAACAAAAAAGCAGGGTGCAGCGTACAAGGCAGGTTTCAACCATCACCCCGAATCTAGATCTTGTCCGGTAAGCTGATGGATGAGCTAAAGTGGCTGGCAGGTGTAGTGCTGAAAAGCTGAATAGGCTGATGCTGACAACGAGGGCAATTAGTCTTGGAGTACGTTTATGGTTAAAGGTATTTTCTGGACACTTGCTTTTTTTTATCACTGCATTCTAGTTGGTACCAGTATATCCTACTAATTAGATTTTAGCTTAGCCAATTACAGCATAGGCAGCAGGTCCGCTGACTGTTGGTGAGACATGGAGCGCCCACAGGACAGAACCTAAGGATCAATCTTTATCAAGACTGTTGTCTATTTGGTGTTAATGATCCGTCCTAGTCTGTGGGATTAATAAAAAAAGTTCTGGTCCAAAGGATCAATGCCTAAAACCTAAGACCTATGCAGCAGTCGTTTAAGCTTTGTGCTTTCAAATTCATTTTGCACTCCCTTATCATATGCAGGACAGGGTGTTCCCCTTTGCGTAGTTCTCTGCCTTTTTCTGCAACTGCTGGCGGATGAGCATTGTTCCGGCGCGAGCTTACGACAGCACCACCGTGCTTGGTTTCTGCTCTGTATTAACTCACAGCAGTAAAATGTGTTTTTGTGCTGTGGCTTGGAGGGGTATGGTGGTCAGCATTGGCCAAGTCCCTCCTCTGCTGTGATTTCACTTCACTTCAGTACTAACCCATCCCTGCTCGCTGTTGTGCTGTGCAGCTGGAAGTTGTACGGTTGCACGTGGGTAACTTTGTCACTTCCCTGGATATGGCAGGCTGCAGCATCACACTGCTACAGCTCAGCCACACACCCATCGCCTCCACCCAAGAAGCCGCTACAGACCTCAGCGATCGGCTGCTACTGCTCCTAGACGCGCCGACTAATGCGCCGGCATGGCCGCACTGCACGCCGGTGGTTTTGGTATCGCCGAAGGTTCCGGTGCCGCTGCCGAAAGCGGTGGAGGAGGACGTGTTGGCGACAACGGGGGCGGGCGTGGTGGGCGGGGTGGTGGTGGAAGTTGGGGAGGCGGGGAGGAAGTTGGAGCTGTGTTTGCGGGCGGTGTGTCGGGGGTTACAGGTGGCGGCGCCGGAGCTGAATAATTACGACCAGAAGGTGGGTGGTGGGTAGCTGGGTTTGGGGTTAGAGGTGGGTTTAGGGGGGCAAGGGGTTTGAGATGGGTGGGGCATCTAGTGGGGGATGCAAGCGCAACAGGAACTTCATGGCTGCCTCAGCCATGGAACTTCATGGCTGACTGCACCATGGCTGCCTCAACCACGAACTTCATGGCTGACTGTGCCATGAACTTCATGGCTGCCTCAACCACGAACATCATGGCTGACTCAACCACGAACTTCACAGGCTGACTGCACCATGAACTTCGCGGCTTGATTCAACCACGAATTTCACGGGCTGACTCAACCATGATCTTCATGGGCTGATTCAACCATGAACTTCACGAACTGAACGAACCATGAACTTCACGGCCTGCTTTCACCATGAAATTCTCGGCCTGAATCAACCATGAACTTCATGGATGACTCAACCACGAATATCGTCGGCTGAATCCGCCATGACCTTCACGGGCTGACTCTACCATGAACTTCACGGGCTGACTCAACCACAATACCCACGGACTGAATCCGCCATGAACTTCATGGGCTGACTTCACCATGAACTTCGCCAGCTGATTCACACCATGAACTTCATGGGTGACTCAACCATTATGAAGTTCATCCCGTACTCATACCTGGCACAACCAGTGCAGTGATGGAAGGCTTGCCTGGACTATCAACATCATCTTCTCTAAAGTAAAGTTCCACAGCTTGGAACAGCACCTGCATTTCCAGCCAATATGTTAATCACCCACTGAGCAGCCCCCCCCCCCCATACCCAGCACCTTCTGCTCCAACCGCCTGCTCAGCCCCTCTTCCCCCCCACCCCCACCCCTGCTTACGGCACTGCAGCGCTTCACGTGCCCCGCAAGACGTTTGGCAAAGAAGTTGTGCGTGCCACTTACACTGGTCCTTCTGCCTTGTGTTGTTGGGTTTGACCCAGCAGTCCTCTTGCAGTTATTATCATTACAGTTCATGATATGCCATAGCAAAAATTGCCATAGGACCAGTCCTCTTGCAGTTGCCAGTTCTAAAATGTCTGTTTGTTTGCTTGCTTGCACGCAGGTTGGAGATGGAGATTGCGGAGATACTTTAGTCGCAGGGGCCAACGCATTGCTAACGGCATTAGATGAGTCCCGCCTAGACCTCAACAACCCCTCACGGACCATCGCACAAGTCGCAGCCGTACTGCGCCGCGTCATGGGCGGTACAAGCGGCGCATTGTATGACGTAGCTCTTACGGCCGCATCCGTCGCAATCGGCCATCGCACTGGCGGCAGCAATGGCAGCAGTAGCAGCAGTAGCAGCAGTAGCAGCAAGCACGGGGCCTCCCGGCGGAATGGCAGTGGCAGTAGCAGCAGTGGTGCGGGGTTGCAAGCGTGGGTGGAGGGGTTTGTTGCGGGGGTAGAGGCGATTGAGAAGTATGGGGGTGTGGGGAGTGGGAGTAGGACCATGGTGGATGCATTGCTGCCCGCGGCTACTGCGCTACAACAAGCATTGGCAGAAGGTAAGGAAGGGTTTAGGGTTTAGGGTTGAGAATTAGGGGGGCGGGGGTAGGAGGGCAGGGGAGATCGGGCTTGGGGGTGTGGGCGAAGGTATTGGGGGGGTGGGGGCGAGAGAGGGGAAGGCGAATAGGGAGGACAGGAGGAGGGGAGATTAGGAGGGTGGATAGGGTTGGGAGTCGGACCATGGTGGATGCACTGCTGCCAGTGGCTGCTGAGCTACAACAAGCATTGGCAGAAGGTAAGGAAGGGCGCACGGTTAAAGAGCAGGGGGGAGGGAGTAAGAGGCCAGGCGAAATGGGGTGGGGAAGGGGGAGGGGAGGAGCTGAGAGGGTTGGTGGAGGAATTGGGTTTGTTTTTGGAAAGCTGGCAGGGTTGTCGGAAGGATTTGGGGGGGGGGGGGGGAGGGAGACAAAAGCCGGGAGGGCCAGAGGATGCACTGCTGCCGGCGGCTACGGCACTACAACACGCAGTGGCAGAAGGTAAGGAAGGGGTTCAGGGTTGAGAAGCAGGGGGGCGGGGGTAGGAGGGCAGGGGAGACTGGGCGCGGGGGTGGGGGGGGGGGAGGGAGGGAAGGAGGGGCAGGGAAGTTAAGAGGGTAGGCGGAGGGAAGAAGGCAGAAGGGGGTAGGAAAGCTGGGAGGGTTGGCGGCTATGGCTACGGCGCTACAGCAAGCACTGGCGGAAGGTAAGGAAGGGCGCACGCTTCTTGACTGAAAAGAAAGGGCGGGTGGCGGGTTTGCCGGGGTTTTGTGGAGGGGTTTTGTGAGGGGGAAAGGAGGGTAGGCTGGGGAGAAGGAGAGGAGATTGGAAAGCTGGATGGGGGTTGGAGAGAGGGGACCCTAAAGGGGGGAGGGGGGCCAGTAGGATGAATGGGAGGAGGGGTGAGATGCCCTGGGGGGGAGGAGAGGGGAAGGTAGGATGAATAGCGAAGGAGGGAGGGGGCTCTAAGAGAGGGGGCAGGGAAAATGGTATGAATGGGGGAAGAGGGAGGGGGGGGCCCTGAAGGGGTGAGGAGGTAAAGTTGGGTGAGGGGCCGATAAGCAGGGGATTTTGAGAGGTGGGTCGGGAGGGAAATGGAGGAAAGGGACGTGGGACGGAGGGAGAGGACCGGAGAAAGAGCAGAGAGAATTGATATGTTGGAAGAGGGAGGACTTTTTTTGGGAATGTTTGGCCTGATGGTATCAGAAGAAAAGGGGGGGCTGCTTCACCAGGGACTTGCCAAATATGAAAGGTTGGAAACACAGGGAGGGGGGGGGGGGGGGGCGCCATAGCAGGAGGAGTGTGTGATGGGCAGATGGTGAAAGATTGTGACATATGAGCTAGAGAAGTGTGGGGCAAGGGCAGACGCTAGGGAGAACTGGGGGGAGTTAGGGACTTGAAATGCAATGCAACCGTGAACTTTAAACCCTATGATCTTGTAGGTAATTTTGAAATACAGCACAGATGCTTAGAACACGGCTCCCTGCTATGTCCAGGCTAACATGTGGTAATCACATCTGGCATGGACATAGGTCACCAGCTACTTAGTAACACCTTCTTACTTATCTAGCTGCTTCATCTTCATGTTGTGCTGCCTTACAGTGCATTGATGATCATTCAAGGTCACCACTATCTGAATAAGTTTACTTCATTGCTCCTGCCACTGGTATTACTTTTCATGATTTGCCATAGCAAAAACGGCCATAGGCCGCAGAGATGTCCCAACCACTGCTATTACATACTACACGTTGGCTCCAAGGGATGTCTTGCTTGGGCTAGTTAGTAATGTTGTAATCTCTTCATCAGGTCCCAATGGTCCAAGAGCAGCTGCTGCTACTATCCTTAACCCCTAAACCCTAGCTGCTACTATCCTTAAAACCTGAACCCTAGCTGCTACTATCAGTGGTTGGAATAGAAGCCACATTGAAACGATTGTACTGGCCCAAACCTTCAGATATGTGGTGAAAGAAGGAACGGCTGGAGATTATTGGCTTCATCGTGTCTGCTGCTGCTACCCCAAAGGATTAAACTTTGTGTATTGTCACTAATCTCTAGCCCATATTGCTTCTGTGTATGAGTCAAATGCAAATGGATATTAAGAACTCCTCCAGCCCTTAGGAGCGAGCCCTTAGGTACTCACAGTCAAGGAGGGAGCCCTTACGATTGAGCCCTGGTACTAAGTGCTCACTCCAGCCCTTAGGTTTTCTCTAAGAGCTCCTCCAGCCATGGGAAAGAGCCGTGTAGCTCACTTCCACGCCAGTCGCCGCTCATCACCTCTCCTGCTTTTGTGTCTCCCTTTGTCCGTAGGTACTTCAGGGCCCAAGGCAGCAGCAGCGGCAGCAGATGCAGCAGCAGCAGGAGCAGACCTCACAGCTCATATGGGGGTGGCACTAGCAGGGAGGGCGAGTTACATCCCAGGGTCAGCCCTAGCTGATGTGCCAGATCCGGGGGCCATGGCGGTATCAGTCTGGTTGAGAGCTATTGCTGCTGCGTTAGAGTAAGGCCGGGGGTACAGATCAATTGCTGCTACTGCTAGGTAGCAGTAACCAAGAACCCTGGGCCTAGCAGGACTGCTGTTGCTGGTCTTTTCTTATCCACATGCCCGTCCTCAGCTTCCCTTCCAGGGCGGGGCCCCTTGGCAACTGCCGCATCAAATGTTTAATATTGAAACTACCCAAGTTCCCTATATGGTACCCTGGGAAGTTTTACTATCTGGGCATTCGAAGCAGCAGCTGCAGGGGGACCCGGCCCTGAAACAGAAGCTGAGGGCGGCCGCCATGTGGATGATAAAGGACCAGTAAAAGCAGGCAGAACTCTGGGAGCTGGTTCCCACTGCTACTGCAGCAGCAGCCGGCAAATGGTGTCGCACTGAGGTGCATCCTATCATGTCCTGGTCATTGCGCACGACACTGGGGCTGGCCTGGTATCCATTGGCTACAAACTATTGCTTGCACCCGGGCTTACAAGCCCTCCTTGCTTTCTTAAGTAGGAGGGAGGCTCTTACCCCCATTGGGGCAGTGGAGGTTTTGGGTGATTTTGACCTAGCTGCTGGACCTCATGTCTAGGCATATGTTGTCGTACATGACGAAGTTTACCCGTATTCTATTCCACCTCGTTGTTCTTTGTGACAGCTTGAGGTGCGGGGCCTATGGCACTTATTGCTATGGCATATCATGAAGTGTAACAATTCGTTGGCTAGCAAGGATCAAGGGAGGGCTGGTGGCAGCCAGTGGGAGACATTTGGACATAAACTTTGAGTATGCTGTTGGAGCCTGAGTTGGCTCCTTGTGGGCGGCACTGTCCCCACCGACGCCGCACTTTGGTGCGTGGGATGGGGCATTTCGTCAATAACCTGTCATATGTACAGGGCTAAGACTATCAGTATGGCTGCGGCTTGCAGCTGTTGCTGCTATGCGGCAGCTCGCTCTAGCAGGTACGTCGGAAAGTTTGGGGGGTATGATTAAACACATTTCTCGGTTGACGGAAACCCCTAAACGGACCGTTGATACAACCGGTCAACACTTTGACTGGAACAGGTAGTTTTTTCAACAGTGTTTACTCATACCCCCCCAAAATTTCCGACGTATGTAGAGGGAATTGGTGTGGCCGCTGTAGGCCGAGGTCGCAGTTGTTGTGCTAACCTGCTACTAGAAACGTCCGGCCGCCGTGGTTGGGATGGACGGGCGGTGCCCCAGGCTCCGTACAGACTGCAGACAAACTGAGGGTTGCAGATCAACAGGTCTAGCTGCTGCTGCTGCTGCTGCTGAAACCATTTCTTTGGGCGACCAAAAGAAGTGTCGGTAACTAGGTACATTACACTGACCCAAAGCAGCATGATCATTGCCATCACCATTTGGTGTAGCCGTTCTTACTGTTGGTGTAAAGCAATGCCGCATGGGCAGTGGGCGTGCTTGCAGACTCAGCTGGCGCATGCTGTGTTCAGGTCACGTTAGTTGTGGCCTTGCCACCAGAGAAGCCGCCAATCCGCTGGAAGCAAACAATGCTTGTGCGTGCTGAAGGCTATGGCATTCTGGTAAATGAGAGAACCAGCGAAAGTGACTGGTTTCTCAATGCACCCTCAATGCCTGGACTGCCTGCATACTGTGCATACTGCTGCTCTAACCTGTTGTGTAGTCAGTCCAGAGCATTTCCCAGTCCACCGCCTTTCAACCTGGCCAGCCCATGCAGCGTTTGCCTGCTTGGCATGCGTATGCTCTAAGCAGAGAGATTCACCTGCACAGGATGCAGGCAACGCATCCGCATGTGTGTGCTAACGCTGCCGATCTGCTCAGCTGGGTGCATGACTGTTATGTTGCCAGCAGCAATAAGCATCCTTGCAGGCAAACTCCAGCAGTGGCGCTGATTCTAGCGTGTTGATGACTCGACTGCAATACCTGTTTGGCACGTGCCCCGCTGGCTGCCTGCAGCTGCAGGTAGGAGCATGCCCATCGTCCTGGACCCGCGGGCCAGAAAGCTAACCACCATTAAGGCAAAGGACACCGCTTATGGAGAACATAGTTCAAACGTGTGAAGCGAAGGCGGAGTGCGGCATACGGTAATACAACTTCCAACGGGAGCCACCAGAGGGCACAGGGACACTCGGAAACATTATTGAAGGCAACCGAAAAAATCTCGTTATTAGTTTGTGGAGAAGGCTTAGAAAGGCTTCGTGGACGCAGGTGCAGTGCCATTGATGGCTATGACAGGATGTAATTCGAATTGCCGCTAAAACTGGTTGCCGAACCATCGGTGAGGCTTGCTAGCAAGTGCTAGCCCTTAAGACGCCGCATAGGGATCGGGAGACATTGACACACACATAAGCCATCTGTGCGCGACGTTTGGCAGCTCCATAGGGGCTGCAGGGTGCAGAACTCGCATTCTGGCGTCCTACCGGTGGCACTAGGTGTCACTCGGTCGTCACTTGCTCAAGCGTGGGAACATAGAACGGTAACCATTTGGTGTAGCCGTTCTTACTGTTGGTGTAAAGCAATGCCGCATGGGCAGTGGGCGTTGCTTGCAGAGCAGCTGGCGCATGCTGTGTTCAGGTCACATTAGTTGTGGCCTTGCCACCAGAGAAGCCGCCAATCCGCTGGAAGCAAACAATGCTTGTGCGTGCTGAAGGCTATGGCATTCTGGTAAATGAGAGAACCAGCGACAGTGACTGGTTTCTGAATGCACCCTCAATGCCTGGACTGCCTGCATACTGGCATACTGCTGCTCTAACCTGTTGTGTAGTCAGTCCAGAGCATTTCCCAGTCCACCGCCTTTCAACCTGGCCAGCCCATGCAGCGTTTGCCTGCTTGGCATGCGTATGCTCTAAGCAGAGAGATTCACCTGCACAGGATGCAGGCAACGCATCCGCATGTGTGTGCTAACGCTGCCGATCTGCTCAGCTGGGTGCATGACTGTTGTGTTGCCAGCAGCAATAAGCATCCTTGCAGGCAACCTCCAGCAGTGGCGCTGATTCTAGCGTGTTGATGACTCGACTGCAATACCTGTTTGGCACGTGCCCCGCTGGCTGCCTGCAGCTGCAGGTAGGAGCATGCCCATCGTCCTGGACCCGCGGGCCAGAAAGCTAACCACCATTAAGGCAAAGGACACCGCTTATGGAGAACATAGTTCAAACGTGTGAAGCGAAGGTGGAGTGCGGCATACGGTAATACAACTTCCAACGGGAGCCACCAGAGGGCACAGGGACACTCGGAAACATTATTGAAGGCAACCGAAAAAATCTCGTTATTAGTTTGTGGAGAAGGCTTAGAAAGGCTTCGTGGACGCAGGTGCAGTGCCATTGATGGCTATGACAGGATGTAATTCGAATTGGTTTCCGAACCGATCGGTGAGGCTTGCTAGCAAGTGCTAGCCCTCAAGACGCCGCATAGGGATCGAGAGACATTGACACACACATAAGCCATCTGTGCGCGACGTTTGGCAGCTCCATAGGGGCTGCAGGGTGCAGAACTCGCATTCTGGCGTCCTACCGGTGGCACTAGGTGTCACTCGGTCGTCACTTGCTCAAGCGTGGGAACATAGAACGGTAAATAGAACGGTAAAAATATTCTACTGCTACACAAACAGGGAACTACCTGAGCCCTACCCTTGGTATCTCTCATAGTTCCATTCAGCACTGACACCAAGAGACCCACACATGATATGATCATGGACATGGCTCTTCAGACTGTCGGCTGGAGGTAGGGACTTCTTCCTTGTTGGTCTCACGGCTGCATAATCACCTAGTTAGTTGAAGTGGCCGCCAGGCTGTTGCAACCAGCAGTCCGGAACATCCTGCCACCCAGCAGCCACTCACATCCACAGCCCGCCACCCAGCAGCAGCCATCTTATCAGCATGACTTTCTGTATGACTGGTAGGGTCTAGGATTCGGCCTCTGCACCTGGCTGGGTCCTGCACAGGCAGCAGTACAAAAGATCATAAACTGAAGGCGACCATTGGTGGCAAGGGAGAGGGAAATATACGCACAGAGACCGTGTAGTATTGGTCTCCAGCGTGGGATTGTGGGAAGGGTTTCTTGGTGTAACCATTGGTGGCCAACTACACAGGCATGATAGCTAGATCTCACGTCTTGCACCCAATTTACTTTGGTTGGTGGTCTGGAAGCCATTGTGTTTGGATCTATCCGATGGCGTGTTTGGTCGTTTCGACCTAGCAGCCCTTTGCGGCTGCCACACCTTAAATGTTGTTCTTGTTGTTGTTTACCAGATTAGCAAATGGCCTGGTCACAGCGCCGGTGGGGGCAGCGCCACCCGCAAAGAGCCAACTTAGGCTTCAAAGACATGCTCAAGTGCCTGTCCAAGAGTCTCACAATGGCTGCCACCAGCCCATCCTTATTTCCTTGCTAGCCAAGGCATATAGCAGAAAGGTTAGCCACGACCATGCAACTAGGGGTAGGACAGCGCTGCCTTGCCTCATGGGTCTTAACCCTACAACAATGTTCCTAACTTGCAAAGTCCGTCTAGGGTGGAGTTAAGATGTCAACACCATGTAAGCACTGTCCCCCACCACCGGCCTCCATGCAAGCCTACATGAATGGTCCGGACAGTAACTGTTTTCAGCTCACAGCCGCAAAGGGGGGTTGTGGTTTTTTATATCAGCAGATCTGATGTCTTTCAAATTTGATATGCAATATTTGTGCCAATGGTCCCATCCCCGCTTGCTAGACCAGGACCACCACACACTGAACGGTGTTTGCATTCTGTCTGAATTTGATGGCCCCATGCTGTCAATCATCTCACGACCATACTACTAAGCTTCCACCATACTACTAATTTTCTCCACCCTGTTTGAATGCTCTACTTTTCATTCCAGCTATTTTCAATGCAGACAGCCCTTTCCACTTTGCTGTACCCCCCTCCCCCAAAGCCATTTTCAAGACGTTCCTCTGCTGTTCCTTTCCTCCTGCAATACATGTGTTTGTAACAAGTCCAACACTTACACTTTCTACCACCCCCAAGTCTTTCCTCTGGGAACACCACAACCTGCGACATATCTCCTATCCCTTAGCAACCCCCTCGGCCCCCTGAGCTGCTCTCAATTCCAATTAATGGCCTTTCATTTCCAAAAGCCCTCCCCTACACCTGCTCCTCCCTTCCTGCTGGACAGTATCACCTCACCCCTCCCCCTTCCTCCCTTGCTCCCACCACCCTCCACTCCTGCTGCTCATGCGCTGCCCCTGCTTTATTCTGCGTGTTCACTTAATTTAGCAAACAAGTGCCAAATACGGGAATTAGTACAGAGTGCTTTTCCCCGTGCCCTCCTCTGCCCCAAGGGGCCCTCAGCCTCACCTGTTACTCCATGCTGCTATGTCCTGCCACTCACTCATGCAGCCCTATTGTGCGGGTCAGGGGCCAATCAATACTATGAACCAGGCACCCGGGGCTAGCTTAGGGGCACCATCTGCAGCTACACCTGGGACACAGCCAACTGAAAACACCACAGGGAGAGCAGCTTCAGTCTTAACCTTACCTTAATCTAGCGTCCTCAGAGACAGCAATGAGAAGGGCAATAATCAATGCCAGCCATGTTCAGAACATATATAAAGGGTTCACAACCTGGAAGGTAAAGTCTTGATTGCACACTGAGGGAGTGATCCGTCACCCCTGTCGTCTGTATGCCACTGTGCAGGGGCTGAGTGCTTGCAGAGGCATGATTGAGTTAAAACAACATAGACAGCATTCATTAAGAAAGCATAAGCAGGGACCTTCACGAGACAGCACGTGCCCATTGAGACTGAAGAGAGCAGCATTGGGCTAGAGGTTCTGACATATTAACCGACTCATTACATAAGGTAAGATGCCTACTTCTGAAAGCAGACCCTGAGTAGGCATATACATACCCTTAAGTCCTATAAGTGATTTCCTTAGGCACATTTGTGAGCTGAATGTGCTGAACCCCATTCAAGCAAGGTAAAGGACACCTGGATAGGCATCCCCAAGAGCTTTGTTGAACCCAGTTTCATGCCCCCGGGTAACCTCCCCAATCTTCCAAAGCACACCTACATACAAAGGATTCAGACTATCCCAGGCTCTCCCTTCTTTCAACCACTCCCTAAGCATCTCCCATATTTCCAGCATTTGCTTTGTCATACGCACTTCTTTCCTTCCCAATGTCCCTGGTGCCACCACCTGCTGCTGCTTACTGCAGACAAGCCACACCTGCTGCTGCTTACTGCAGACAAGCCACACCTGCTGCTGCTTACTGCAGACAAGCCACACCTGCTGCTGCTTACTGCAGACAAGCCACACCTGCTGCTGCTTACTGCAGACAAGCCACACCTGCTGCTGCTTACTGCAGACAAGCCACACCTGCTGCTGCTTACTGCAGACAAGCCACACCTGCTGCTGCTTACTGCAGACAAGCCACACCTGCTGCTGCTTACTGCAGACAAGCCACACCTGCTGCTGCTTACTGCAGACAAGCCACACCTGCTGCTGCTTACTGCAGACAAGCCACACCTGCCAAAGGCCACATTGTCTCTGGTCCAGGACCATCTCGTTGGTTGGCTCCTTTTCCTTTCCCCACCCTCAAAAAGTCATGTCTCAGGACTGTGCCCACTCCAGGAGCCTCCTACCACCTTTGAGCAGGCACATGGAAGACTACCTTCCCGACTGGCACATTGGAAGAGCATTGCTGTTCCAATCCCTGCTCGACCTCTTAACCAATTTGCCATCTCACCCTTCCCCTCCCAAGTCCCAATAATCCTGCCATGCTCACCTCCAGGACATGGCACCATGCCAGCATTAAACCACCAGTGTGTGACCACCGCCCCATTGCCTGCTCAGCCAGGATTCTAATACACAGGAACTCCAGTCCTCATCTGCTCCTGCTACTCCTGCTTGTGTAGCTGCAGCTGATGGTATGTTGATGATGCTGTTCCAACTGCGCTTGCTGTCTCATGTGTCCTGGATCATGCTGCTGCAGGCCAGGTCGGCTACGTCAAGAACCTGCATACCATAGAGCCATTTCACTGCCCCTTTATACATGCAGAGCTTGCAAAAGCACAAAAGCAGCCAACAAAGGCGGTAAAATGCAGACTACCATGTATGCAAAGGACTAGCAGCACATTCATGCCGCCCCACTGCCTTTCTACGTTGAACATGTAGGTTTATTCAGGCTTAAGGGTGAATTGGCCTATCCTGCGTACAGAGACCATATAGTGCAACTGCATTGAGTTGAGGAGAGGTAACCCGCATCCTCGTGCAAAGCAGCAGCTAACCAAAGTAGATGCAGCCATCCCGAGGGTGCATAAAGACACCTTACAAGGAGACACCACAGACAGACATTCTCGGGCAATATGAGGTGCCTCGTTAGATACACTCAACTGCTATCATCCAACAATTACAACAAAAGGATACAAGTTGGTGCAACAGACATAGCACAGGCACATGTTGAAAATGTTCTGTACTCTTCTTCCCACCCCAACCTCAAGGTCAAAGCCATGGTCCAATTCAGCTAACCAACAGCACTATATCCTGAGCCAGCGGCCTAGACATTACAAGGGCTCAATACGCCATGATTGTTCTGCATGCCCAGAGATGCAGGAAGCATCCCAAAGCATGTAAGCTAAGCAGCTGAGCTAAAATGACCGCTTTTACACAAGCACTGAACACCACAAGCAGAACGCATTTGCGTTGGCAACAGGTACCTTAGAAGATGCCACGCTATGCCATGCAGATTCTCTGCTTCAAAAGCCAGCATGCATCAAGTGGGTGCAATTGACAAAATCAGTCTTCCATCCACCTGCAGGTGCAACCCCTTTTAGCCCACAAGCAGCAAGTGGTAAGCATGCAACAAATCCAAACGCAGACTTGCAGATGCAAAAAGGTAACTCAAGACCATGCAGCAGACAACCCTTGATGACTGGAGTCAAAGAACACCATGCTGGTCAACTATCTGGACACCACTAGTACAGCTTAGAAACCATTTAAGCCACACAAAACAGAGCAACATAGAGCTAAAATGCAATTCTGCAAACGGGAACCAGACCCATCATTTATAAATTTCAAGTTGACCTAACCTCCAGAAACCATGCCCTTGTGGCTCCAACCTCAACGTGTTGGATGGCGGTATGACGGTGCACAGCAGTGGAGAAACCCCCAAAATGGGTGGTGTTTCCTCACAAAAAAACTCATTTTTCCCCCAGAAGATGCCTAAAACCTCAAGTTTCTCTCAGAAGATGCCTAAACCTCCTATGATTGGAGATTTTTCCCCCAACTTCATGAATGATGTGCTGGATTTCAAAACTATAGATGCCAATGTCATGTACCAGTATGTATATTACCATGCATGTCAGCTAGGTGTCATGCGGGACCCTTCTCCTCGCTCACAAGGCAAGGGGAGAAGAACCCCAGCAACCACGGCACTACAACAGAGCTGGTTGCGCTTATACCACGTGTAAGTTTCCATCATCTTACCCACGCCAACCAGACAAGGCAGCCCTGAACTTCAGCAAAGCTTGCTTTACCCCCTCAGTGGTGGCCCCTGCACCAATCTCACAACTGGCAAGGCCTGACCTCCGTGGTATGTTTGCCGATTGACACACCCTGCATAAGAGCGGCCATTACTCGACCCTGGTTGACAGTCTTGAGCACTTACAGAAACCCCGGTGCTACCTGCACTCAGCCATACAGCACTTTGACATTTGCTCGGCCAGTTCTATGAGGCCTTAGAACATGGCCCCAACCCTGTGTGCCAACGGAGCCGCTGTTCTTGCCTGGGGAAATCAGACAAACAGAGGGACAGGGGAGCAGACAAACTGTTTGCACCTAACGGCCAGGGCCAGAACGCCTAACTTTGCCATGCAGAGGTACATATATGTGCACTGCTAGTCAAAGACATGGCCAATCAGCAACAGCGAGTGCCACAGCCATTGCGGACAGGTCCGTACAAGGCACGCATGCACACATCACCACACCAAGAAGCTACCACCCCATAAAACAATGGTCTCAGAAACTTGGCATGCCAAAAACACCTCAGGATGAACGAAGTTGATCTCAATCACCATAGAGAACTCATGCAGGCAGACATAATCTGCTGGAGTGCCTGCTAAAATGTCTCTACACGTGCTCCATGCATACTCCATTCAACAAGAATTGGGAGCAACGGCTCACATACACCCCACATAGTTCAGGCTACATGCGCCCGCACCATCATACAGTGATAGAACTCAACAACCCCTGCATGTCCTGGCCCCCCAAAACACACATATGTTTTGCAGAGACCCAAGAACCAGCATTAAATGGTGATCATGCGTGAGCCCCACACCTGAGGGTTGCCATGCTCCATAATTACCAGACATGAGGCATAATTGATGATGGTCGCTGCATCTATATCATTGCGCTTCAGTACCACAGCTAGCCTGGCTGCTCCTGCAAGCCCTGCCCAATTCGAGTGCACACCAAGCTCCCTTGGCTTGCTGAGGGAGATCAGTGCCAGGCCACCCTCGCTGTCGATGCCATTAAACCTGTTGTCTCATAATGCAGTCAACCTGCTCAAACTGCTCAACACTACAGCCCCGGCCATGCCAAGGTCATTCACCTGGAATGCCAACCGGCTCAACTTGCGTAACTTGGCCACCTCTACAGCACCAGCTGGGCCTAGGCCATTGCCTGAGATGCTGAGGGAGGTCAGTTGTGTAAGATGAGCTATATAATAGCTGCGCCAGCATCACCAATAGTGTTGCTGTCTATCTCTAAGGTGACCAAGGTGACCAAGGTTGCTCAGCTCTGCCGCCTTGTCAACACCATCAGCACCCAACTGGCAATTATGAAGAGACATCTCCTTTAGCTTGGTCATATTACTCAACTCTGCTGCAGCAGTTGCACCCACAAGCCTATCTGACCCATCAGCACCTCCAAGCTTGCCCACACACCCCAAGCACCGGCATCACCCAAAGCCACACCATCCCATAGTATCACCAGTCAAATGCTGAAGGGTGGAAATCTGAAGTGCTAGTGCTTCACCCCCGCCTTCCCACCTTTTGAGGTAAAGGTTGCGAAATTGTTTTAGTGCAGACCCACCTGCCATAACCTCATCTCCAGCGCAGGAACTTGCATACATATGAGCACTGCGATGGTGTAAACAGCTGAACATACTTTAACGTCGCCCCAGCCCAATTGCATCAGTCACGAGCAAACTTCCCAAGTACTTGAACTGTGACACTTCCTTAACCACACCCTCACTGATCACCACCTCTATTCCTTGCTGCACTAGCACATCCCCTCCTTCCAATCTTGTCAATGGACAGGATCTCAGTCTTGCTTGAATGCATTGATGCACAGACCAAGACTAGCAGCAACCTTGTCCATCACTTGCAGCATGACCACCAGCTCCTCCCTGCTGGGACTTTTGCAACACCAGATCTTCTGCATACAGCAGGACAACATTGCCTGCCAACCACAAAATCCATGTAGATGTTGAGCAGCAAGGGACCAATGACACATCCCTGCTCCAATCCCCCATGCACATCAAACCACGCAAACACCACACCACCCATTCAAACAGCAGCCTTTGTGCCAGTTTGCACGTCCATGAGCAACTCTATCCGCTTCGTGTGTACCCCATACACATGCAGGATGCACCATAGCGTGTCTTGTGGGACAGAATCATATAGCGTGATCATGCAGCAGCATTATTGGTCGTTTGGTCGTATCAACCTGGCAGCCCTCTGCGGTTGCCACACCTTAAATGTTTGTTATGTTATGTTATTGATATGCCACTAAGATGTGAATTTGCCAGTATGCTGAAGAGCAACTCCGGCAGCCATCAATTGAGGACTGGTCCAAATAAACACGACTTGGACGTCACCAACGGATACTGTACTAAAGACGCCATCAGTCCAGCATAGCAACAGGAACTACAGTTGACCTCAATTCTGTTAACTCATGCAGGCAGACATACGCTGCTGAAAAGGCTGCTGAAATGCATCAAGGCGTGCTCAGTGCATACTCCACTCAACAGGATTGGCTCACATACAACCCACAGTCAAACCCGGCCTTGCCACCATATACACAAGCTTAGAACTACAATCTGTGTACGTTCTAGCCCTAAGAAGCACACATATGCCCAGAAGGGACGCGTGGACACGTGAACATGCATGAGGCTGGGAAGCAGGCACAGCGCCCACCATGCTCCAAAGTTACCACACATTGAACACTAGTGCCTTTAAGGACATGAAGGTTGCTGGATCTATACCATTGCCACCCATCACCAAGAAGTTGCGTAGGTGCTGCAGTGTGGCAGCTAGCCGGAATGCTGCTGCGGGACCTATGCCATTCACATCCACATATAGATCTCTTAGCTTGCTCAGCGAAGTCAGCGCCACCGCGCCTTCAGGGCCAATGTCATTGTTCCTGATGTCCAGTGAAGTCAACCTGGTCAAACTGCTCAGCACTACAGCACCAGCTGCGCCAAGGTCATTCTCTTGGATTTCCAACCGGCTCAGGCTCACTAACTTAGCCACCTCCACAGCCCCAGCTGGCCCCAGGCCATTGTCCGATATTCCAAGACGGGTCAGCTGTGTCAGTTGAGCTACAGAAGCTGCGCCAGCATCACCAATGGCGTTGTTCTCTATTTCCAAGGTGACAAGGTTGCTCAGGCCTGTCAGCTTGGCAGCACCATCAGCACCCAACACACAGTTGTTGACCTTTAGCTTGGTCAAACTCGTCAACTCTGTTGCAGCAGCAGCTGCACCCACGTCCCTACCCGACACATTCAGCACCTCCAGATTAGTGAGCTTGCCCAGTCCCCGAGCACAAGCATCACCCAGCGCCACCCCATCCCCGTACGGCCCTGGAATCACCAGCCGAGTCAAATGCTGAAGGGTGGAGATTGCAAGTGCTGCTTCACCCCCGCTGTCCCACCCCTCCAAGCTAAGGTCCCGGAGCTGCCTAAGTGCAGACACACCGGCCATGACTTCGTCCCCACTAACTCTTGTGTCGAGCTCTAATTTGGTGAGAGCTGTGAATCGCGGCAGTACCGGATACAGCGGCCCCGCCCGCAGGTCTATATCCAGCTCCTGCAGGCCAGTCATGCCACTCAAGTGCTTGAGACTCAAAGATGACGTATTATAGTTCACACCGACATCCATAAGGTTTAGCGAGGTCATAGCAGTGAGGCCAGACAGTCCGACAAGGCTGGTAAGGCTGAAGTGCGTGGCAAGATCCAACAGCTGCAGCTTGGTCAACGTGCTGAGGGGTGTGGTGGTGTCAAGTGCAGCACATTCCTGCCCTAGAGGCCACCGCAGGGAGGTTAGGCCTGTCATCTGCCCGAGAGCCGAGGCTACGAGATGCGGATCATCCCGGATGTTATGGCTGATGTCTAAATCCTTCAGGCTTGACCTGACGCTTGTGAGGTGCTGTATGCCGTGAGAGGAAAGCCGGTTGCCGGCGATGTTAAGGGCTTGCAAGCAGCAGAGCGAGGTCAAATGACCGCATCCCTCATCTCTGATGGAATTGTGCGAGATGTCTAGCTGGCGCAGGGTGGTGATCTTGCCTATGGAAGCTGCTCCTGCTGCTGAGATGCGATTCCCTAAGATGACTAACTGCTGCAGGCGGGTTAGCTGTGTCAGGTACCGTGCACCTCCATCGCTGATGTGGTTGCTGGTCAAGTCCAGCACAACCAGGCTGCTCTTGAGGGCTGCAGCAAGCATGCGCATGGAACCCAGGCCAATGCTGCATCTGGGAACCTGCAGGGGACAGCAGTTGAAGTCAGCATTGAGTTCACCTCTTAGTGATGTTAATCTCATCAGTGCACACACATAGATGCAACTTGTGCTTAATCCAACAGCTGAGGGAAGAGGACAGGTGCAACTTTCAGCTTTTAACAGCCAGATAAGGCTTGCATCGTAGACAGGCTGGTTCTGGAACCAACACCTGGCATGACAGAAGAGGCTGAAACAACAACGAAAGGGGATCTGCTGCAACTTATGTTTGCTTACTCCTTGGCATGGAAAGGACTGCGACCTGTAAACATGACAAGCTACAAATCCACGGCTGCTGCAGATCTGGACGCCCATGCTCTTGATGATAGCAACGAAAGACTTGCGAGGACGTTTAAGCTGGAGTGCAAAGCACATAGACCAGGAAAGAGAAACTTTGGGGATGGGAAGGGAAAAAACTGCCAGCTACATGCTACTCTCATACTACTCTCATGCCATGCAGGTGCAGCAATGCCAGGCTATGAGCTCCTGCATACCTTAAGTTGCTCTAGCTGCTTCAGCATCAGCAAACCGCATAGATCCAGGCCTTTCACACCCTCCATCTCTAAGGAACGCACAGAGGCGATTTCCAGGTATACTGCAGGGGAGGGCTGGAGGCCTGGTGGCAGCTTGGCTGTTTCGACGTGTCGCAATAAGCCCGGCGCTAAGCCTGAATCACTGACATCTGCCGCACGGGACCCCAAGGCAATAGAGAAGCGGGTGCAGTCCGCAAGGCTGGCATTTGCTACTATTTGCTGTTGGGCTTCCTCGGGAAGTGCAAGAACGAACGCCATGGTTTCAAAGGTATGGAGGATTTAGTTGTCAAACCTGTTCAGAGAGCTGAGCCTAGTACATGCCTCGAGCCAGATACGGATTCAACGAGCTTCCATGGCTGCTGGATGCTACAGATTGAGCAAAGAAGTATGGCAAGCACGGCGATCAAACCGATTGGCAGGGTGCTCGAGATACCACCAACCTATGGCCTGAGAATTTTTAAGCTAACCGGTTTGGCATGTTGATTGACCCTACATTGACCCTATCATGCAACAATGCGAGGGGCTTCACGACTATGGTGTTGGGTGGCACCAGCCGTCGTCACCCGTCAACGGCATTCTGCTGGCTCATGCAGTCCATTCGGATACCGAGCGTAGCTCCATCCCATGACAGCACAGCGTCACACCCAATCCTGTTGCAAATCCGCCTTGAGCTGTGCATTGAAGTGCTCATATACATGGAGCTGCAGATGCCTCAAAACAAAGTAGTAACATGCTCTCAACAGCACAGGCTCTACAGCCATAAAAGCGACAGGCTCTGTCAAATATCTGACACAATATCCTGGCCACAGTCCAAAACAGCAAGCACCTGGACCGGTGCTCGCACTGACGAAGCACAAGTTTCTAAGTGCCTCCTTGGTGTTCATTCAGTAGCTGGACATGTAATCTACCTGCTGCTTGCTTCTGCTGCTAGGCCGT
The DNA here is from genome assembly GCA_963556185.1 of Pseudopediastrum boryanum. Taxonomy (NCBI): domain Eukaryota; kingdom Viridiplantae; phylum Chlorophyta; class Chlorophyceae; order Sphaeropleales; family Hydrodictyaceae; genus Pseudopediastrum; species Pseudopediastrum boryanum. The sequence goes on along the minus strand of OY744502.1, from coordinate 2,179,699 downwards.
GCCTCCACATGTGTCACTCCATCCTTCGGCACCATCTGCACCTCCGCAGTACCTCATAGTGCTCTCCCGCTGCTTGTATCCCCTTGTTCCCAGGTGCCACTGTCCTCCGTCCCACTCCTGCGCTTTCATTATCGCCACAACCGCTGCTCCTCTTCCGGCGCTGCTGCTAATGCTGCTGATGGCCCCATCAAACGCTACTGCCTCTGCTCCTCTCTTGCTGCTGCCCTTGCTGCGACCACTTCTGTCATCAAGCTGAGTTCCTCCAGATTGAACATGGTGACACAAGCAGTTGCTATGGCGCTGAACACACTGCCTAGTGCTGCTGCTGCTGCCCTCAATGCATCCATGGTCCCTTCACTGTGCTTGGTCTCGGGCACAATTCTCTTTTGAGCATCCAATCTGGAATCAGAGATACAGCAGGGAAAGAAGTTGTTAGCCTGATAGATGTGAGGAGCATCTACACAAGTCTATTGAAAGCACTTCTTCTACATGCACTGGGTCTCTATTGAGGTTGATTGCATAGTGAATCAAGGACATCAGCCACTCCCGCCCAGCAAGACGAAGAACAAACAAGAGGAAAAATTGCGCCGAGCTGATTGGGCGAACGCAGGAGGCAATATTTCTGCTGCAGTTCCAGCCCGCCGGTTAAGTTATGAGAGAGGCAACTGATGTGCCTAAGGTGCCTAGCTTCGTCTCCCCTACCACAATCCGCAATGGCTGGTGTGGGCGGGCACCTTACCCGCCCACCTCTGCTATCTGTGTTGGGCCTGTTAGGGCGGGTGCGTGAGTGCCCTCTTGTCTTTAGTGCATTCTTTCATCTGCTTTGTCGTGTAGATCCAGTGCAGCAGCTTTATTGTTTTGAGGTGTATGGCTTTGATTGTTGCCTTCAGGTGCCATGGCTTTGAATGTTGCCTTGAGACCTTGCCCATTGACTTTGCACTTCATAGACCCCCTGCACGCTACTCCCCACCCAACAGTGAGCTCTACCAGCAATATGCAATAACTTCAGCCCAACCTGAAGGTGTCCAACATGCACTGTGGAGCTGCTCTGTTGGTCTGCACCAAACGAAAGAGGAGGTTTCACTGCTATGTTAGACCTCCAAATGCCTACTGCAAAAAATCGATTTGTAAGCCCCTTTGGGAGTGGGCACTGCAACACATGCTATGGGTCCACCTGAGTGTTGTAGTGTCTGCGATGCCAGTTGTTGCTGCTCTGGGCACTCAAAGGCAGCAGCACAAGGTCCAGCTACTGCCTAATTTAAAGTAAACACAGCTACCCTTGCGCAGCTATGAGGCATCATATTAGCACGCTCACAAGTGCAGCTAGGATGTGTTCTGTCAGTTCAGGGGCTCACCTCTTCAGGACTCGGTCCCACTACTCTGATCACTCGTCTCATCAGGCCCGGCAAGGATGCCCACAAGAAGGCCTCCTGCTAGCTCATCACTGTTAGCGGTGTCCTCCCAGACATGCAGATACCCTCTATTAGCCCAGGTGGAGCCCCTGTCATCCCAACCCCATCCATCACCTCTACCAGCAGTCTTGCCTTTCATGTCAGTTAGCCGCATAAGGCTTGCCCCATGCTCCAAATCAGGGCCCAGGGTGTAGAAGATGTAGGAGTCTGCTCCAGCTGAGATGAATTCCTCGCAACCAGGTTTGACACAGATGCCTATTTCTGCAAGGGATAAGCACCCATATCATAGACTTATGGACTGATAACAGCAGTGAGTGAACAAAGGATTATGATCGGGTTGTGGTGGCTCAGCATCAAAGCCAGCATAGTGCAATCCCAAGCAATCTGGAGTCTCCATCTGCTACTGTGAAATAAACCAAGCCCAAAGTGAAATTCCAAGACAGGCTTAAAGTTCAACAATTATCACTCCGAATGATGTCTTCTAATCTTGTCGTGTGATCTGAAGCAATGACTGTATAGAATGTGTGTGCGTACCATCATCTTCAACTCAAGTTGGCCAGAGACCACTCAGCACTAACCGGATCACCATTGTAGGTCATAGGGTTGACTTACTTTCTGCTCCCGTGCGCTGCACCCAAATTTGGACCTTAATGCGGTCGCTCTTGAGCCCAGTGGCTATCCCAGTGACAGGCAAGTTTTCTCTTGAGACCACCGCGTTTGCATTAGCCTGGGCAGGCAGATTATTCATGTCTGAGCTTTTTACCCAACCAGCCAAATACTGCAAATTAGGTTGACCAGGCGGCAAGCTGTCCATCTTCAAGGCTGAGTCCTGCAGCATACGGTTCAGTGTTTGCTGCAGGAGCTGTTCCTTGACATAGGCTGCCGCTGCTCCAGCCTTGTAGCTTCTTGACTGGCTGAGGAGTGCACTGACCTCCACATGGTGCAGGGCATCCCACTTCACAAGCTTCAGCAGGGCTAAGATGCCATCATCTCCTAGCAGCTGCAAGTCTGCATTGGCAGCAATGCTGCTACTGCTGGTTTCATCACTTGCTAACTGGTCACCATCATCTCCTAACAGCTGCAAGTCTGCATTGGCAGCACTGCTGCTACTGCTGGTCTCATCATCTGCTAACTGGTACAGCCGCATCAGCAGTACCACAAGCAGCGCCTGGGAAGGGTTCTTAGCCCCATGGACAGCCCTGCTGATCCCTTCCCTAACGCACTCCAGCTGATTGGAGAGCTGGACTGCTGAGCTGGATCCAGATGTTCCCCTACGGATGGCAGCAGATGCCTTGCTGACACATGAATCTTTGGTAAGAGCTGCACAGACGAGCTCGCTTGCTGCTGCCTTGACTACATCCTCCAAGCTCTCAAGCTGCTGTGCGATGGTGAACACTGCCCAAGCCCAAGCTGGCTCGCAGTCCTTCAGGGTGTCGCACATGTACAGGCGGCAGGCCTCCACCAAGGGAGAGATCTGCATTTGCATGGGAACCAACCAAAGGCTTATAGTCATGAGACACTGCAGCATCTCTGCGTCATCAGCTACTAGACCAAACAATCTGGAGTCCAGGCAGGTTCCCCATGGATATGACAGCCATGACCCTTTCAACATAGCAGCACACCAGAAAGCAAGCAATGGTTTTCTCCGTCCCCCTGTACACTCCAGCATGGACAGAAAACAAACAAACAGTATTTAAGGTGTGGCAACTGCAAAAGGGCATGAATGGGTACCACCCTTACCTGTATGGCATCTGCCAGTTGCAGAGTAGGCAGCAGCACCTTGTGATCAATCTCCATGGTGCCGTCATCATAGATGCACTTCACCAACGCCTCCAAGGTTGCAGTGGGGATGGAGCAGGGGAGTTGCAGGTTCAAGAGATCTTCTACCTCTGTGCTCTCGTGTGATCCTCCCATGGCAGGTCTGGAGAGGGCCAGACACACCAGCAGACATCGCTTTTTTTAGACAGATTTATCATAACAGTGAGTCTCTCTACAGGTCAACTGGTGGCTTGCTGTGATTGACTGATGTCAGAGTGTTTGCAATGTGAGCATTGACTCCACAACACAGTACACATTGTCTCAATGCAACCGACACCCTGTTGCATGTGCACTGTCCAGCTATAAGTGTGCGGCTGTGGATGTGTCAATTCAAAGCCCCGCCATCCGTCTATGAAACAAACGAACCGCCTTATTAAAGTGTGACTCGGAGTAGTAATGTAAGGCCAGGCTGCTATGTGGAGCCCAGGATCAAAACACACAGGGCAGACCAGGCCGTTGGGGCTGGGGTTCACTTGCCTATTCTTTAGGTACGCCTTAAACCATTCAGAACAACGTATCAGATCCACTGCAGCAACAGGTACCCGCCCTCCGTTTTGTCCTACAAGCCTAACATTGTAAACTATCGGATTGTCCAATCCTTCCTGGTACAGCTCGAAGGCTTTGCTGCTGTTGGTAAAGACAGTTATTCTTTGGCTTTCTGGCAAGTCGTCTGTCTTGCACGCTGCAAGCGCGTCTTCAGCAATTGCCCAGGCCATGTTGTTGCCGCGCAGAGCGGAGATCACTGAGTGGACCAGGGCGGGCGCCAGATGGCCGTTTCCGGCCAGCAATTGAGGGGGCCTCTGCACAGCCAGCTGGAGGTTGCCCAGCGTTCGTCTTGCTTGCTCTTGGTCTGCTATTTATGTGGAAAGAAAGCTTTGGAGCATTGCGGGCCAGAGTCGCAGCAGTCAGTAGTCTCGGTAAGGTCGAACGCAAGGTTGACTGCACCAGCGCGGTCATGAGGCTTACAGTGGCCTTTCTGGCGCCAGACGACCTCTCACAGGATCGCATCTCGCTGGTAACCAACTCTGGGAGCGTCCGACTTCCCGCACTTGCTTGCAGCGGAACCCGCCCGCATCGAGCATTATTCACTACGGCTGCAGCAGTATTGAGTATGTCTGTGCGATATTGATTGCATCCCATGCACTCGGGTACCACTGGCATGTGAGAGCATTTATTCAAACCCATCGATGGTAGCGTGCGGGCTTCGCTAAAGATTGACGCTCTTGCACGGCGATCGCGGACCCCAAAATTGTAAACTTCAGCTGTCACAGATCAATCGTGGACCCAAAACTCTAAAGAGACATATATCTAAAGTAAAGTCTAAAGTAAAGTGGAAATCGTGTTGTTTATTCTGGACAATATAGTACGTGAGCAGGGACCAACTTATAGGGTGAGTTGGTCATCAGCCTAGTCCAGCCCCTCCCCCAGACGTATACCCAGCTCCTGCAGCGCAGTGAAGTGCTTGAGAGCCTGAGACGTGCCACCATTGACAACCACCCCGGAAAGGGAGGTCAAAGCAGTGAGGGCAGACAGTCCAATGAGTGGGCACACCAGGCCAGAATCCAACTGGACATACAAGGCAAGACCCAACCGCTGCAGCTTGGTCAATGTGCTGAGGACTGTGGTGGCGACAAGCCCACCATACGCCCCTGCAGACCCCCATAGAGAGGTTAGGCCCGTCATCTGCCCAAGGGCAGAGGCTAGGACATGCGGATCACCCCTGATGTTGTCACTGATGTCTAACTCCTGTAAGCTTGACCTGAGGCAAGTCAGGTGCTGTATGGCGTTAGACCAAACCTGGTTGCCGGCAAGGTTTAGGACTTGCAGGCTGCAGAGCGAGGTCAAACAAGCGCATCCCTCAGCTGTGATGAGATTGTCCGAGAGGTCTAGGTGGCGCAGAGTGGTGATCTTGCCTATGGAAGCTGCTCCTGTTGATGTGATGCCGTTCTCTGAGACGCATAACTGCTGCAGGCGGGTTAGCTGTGTCAGGTACCGTGCAACTCCATCCCGGATGTGGTTGCTGGTCAAGTCCAGCACAACCAGGCTGCTCTTGAGGGCTGCAGCAAGCATGCGCATGGAACCCAGGCCAATGCTGCATCTGGGAACCTGCAGGGGACAGCAGTTGAAGTCAGCATTGAGTTCACCTCTTAGTGATGTTAATCTCATCAGTGCACACACATAGATGCAACTTGTGCTTAATCCAACAGCTGAGGGAAGAGGACAGGTGCAACTTTCAGCTTTTAACAGCCAGATAAGTGAGGCTTGCATCGTAGATAGGCTGGTTCTGGAACCAACACCTGGCATGGACAGAAGAGGCTGAAACAACAACGAAAGGGGACCTGCTGCAACTTATGTCTGCTTACTCCTTGGCATGGCAAGGACTGCAACCTGTAAACATGACAAGCTACAAATTCATGGCTGCTGCAGATCTGGACGCCCATGCTCTTGATGATAGCAACGAAATATATTGAGAGGACCTTTAAGCTGGAGTGCAAAGCACATAGACCAGGAAAGAGATACTTTGGGGATGGGAAGGGGAAAAAACTGCCAGCTACATGCTACTCTCTTACTACTCTCATGCCATGCAGCTGCAGCAGTGCCAGGCTATGAGCTCCAGCAGACCTTAAGTTGCTCTAGCTGCTTCAGCCTCAGCAAACCGCATAGATCCAGGCCTTTCACACCCTCCATCTCTAAGGAACGCACAGAGGCAATTTCCAGGTATACTGCAGGGGAGGGCTGGAGGCCTGGTGGCAGCTTGCCTGTTTGGACGTGTCGCAATAAGCCCGGCGCTAAGCCTGAATCACTGACTTCTGCCGCACGGGACCCCAAGGCGATAGAGAAGCGGGTGCAGTCGCCAAGGCTGGCATTTGCTACAATTTGCTGCTGGACTTCCTCGGGAAGAGCAAGAACGAACGTCATGGCTACCAAAGAGTGGAGAAACCAGCTCTCAAGTCTGTTGGTACATGCCTTATGCCAGACAGGGATTCAACAAGGCCCTATGGCTGCTGGATGCTATGGATTGAGCACAGAATATGACAAGCACGGCGATCAACGGATTAGCAAGTCGCTCGAAGAACGACCAACACGGCCTGAGGAATCCAAGCTGACCAGTTGATGTATCTGAATGACCTTACCATTTACACGATTGCGAGGGTCCTCACGACTTTACACGGTCTTCGGTGGAGTACTGGAGTCACCAGTCGGTCGCGCTGGTTACCCGGTCGTCACCCGTCAATTTTATACGGGCAGCAGTTGGACCTTGAGGGCTGATAATGCTGATAAGCTTCTAAGTGTACTGAGCTACGACCCCTACAGTACCATAAGTCATCATACGACTCCGCGTTAACCGCTTTGACAGGAGGCAACGGCCTTTTGCCAGAAATGACGACCCCAGGCTTCCGGGAAAGCATCCAAGGGCTGTTCAGAGGAGCCCTACAAACGGTCTCTTCCCATAGTAGCACAGCTAAATGGACGCGAAGGGCATTATGGCGTTGATACCACCATCATAGAGACATGATGAACACCTTTCAGCAGCGGTCCCATCAACAGTGAGAAGCATCAGGTCCTCCAGTTGTCACGCACAGTCACAGTAATCAGCAGCGCAAGACTCTGCAAACAAACAAACTACACTAGGACAAGTCATCCAGCCAAAGTGATGCTGCTGGTGAAGCTCCCGTGCCATCTTTGGCCTGTCTGAGGACGGAGTACTTACTGCTCGCTCGCCCTCACAACTCTCGGCAACTCAACCCTAACAAACCTCAAAGCTGCTTCCTCAGAGAGAGACAGAGAGAACTACGAAGAGAAGAAAGGGAAAACTCTTCCTCAAAAAGCCCTTAGAGAGCTCCAGCACCAAACCACAGGCAATAAGGACATAAATGAGCACTATAAGCCGTAGGCAATACGAACATAAAAAGTAAGGCAGCTTGTCACACTGGCCAGACTCGTAACTTTATCAAATCTGCATGTCATGAATGGATTCTCAGAGCCTAAACAGGGCAGGCTCTCCATTGGAAACAACTCTTACAGCACCCTTGCTGGGGGCATGCTTGAGGTAAAAGCAGCCGCTGCAGGGGGCAGACCAAGCACATCATAGGGATCCAACCGAAGAGTTGCAGGCAACATAACTTCCCTGCTTCCACTTCTGAAGCTGCAGGCTTAAAAAGGTATAGCTCGCCAAACCAGTCGCAAAAACCCAAGCTATGCCCTCAGGAGCTGCCACCCTGCTGATCTCCCTTGTCAGGCCCGGCAAGCAGGCCCACAAGCAGGCCTCCTGCTGGCTGGCTGCTGGTGTCGGATTCATCCTGGAAAACATGCAGATAGCCTCCATTGCCCCATTCTGATGCCTTTTTCACCAGGCCATATCCCTGGCCCACAGGGATGCGCTGGTTTTCAATGCTCACCCAGGACAGGTCCACCCCATGCTCCAAATCAGGGCCTAGGGTATAGAAGATGTAGTGAGAGCTAGCACCTGCTGACAGGGTCTCCCCGGATCGGGGAAGGGCGTAGATGCGCACACCTGCAGTATTTGTAGGCCTTTTCAGGAGTGCTGGATGTGAAAGATGTCTCGTATCGGTGATGTTCCGGCTGGATAAAGAAAGATGCCCAAGATTTAGGCACTGTGCCGTGCCAGAGCTGATCTAAGCTGCCCAAATGGTACACTTTTGTCTACATGTGCTTCCTATGCGCGATCGCTAGCAGTCAAGGAACAAAAACGGTCCAATGTTCCCACTTATACAGTAGTGATCATTCAGTTGCGGGGTGTTCCTTGGTGATGTCATAGCAGTACACTCTCGGTCATAACTCTTGCATCACGCAACCAGATAAAATAGATTCACATCCAGCCAATACTGAGAGCTAAACGGGCGTTGTAGCAGGATAACTAATGTGTTACTTACCTGATGATTGGGCCTCCTGCTGGCCATACTGCACCAGCAAGCTGACTTCGATATTGCCACATTTAAGGCCCCTGGTAGCGCCACTGACAGGAAGATTGATCCAGGGCCCTGAGCTGCCATCATCCCTCCTGACAGGTGCCTCGTTCATCAGGTCTGCAGTCTCCAACCAACCAGCGAGGTACTGCAAGGTGGACTGCCCTTGAGGCAGCTTCTCCGCCACCCATGTCAACCGCTCACGAGAACGCTTCTCCAGTATACTCCTCATATACGTCGCAGCTGATGTGGCATGTTTGTAGCTGTCTGCCTGGCTGCTCAGTGTGGCTAGCTCCACATTGTGTAGGCTGTCCCACTTGACGAGCTTCAGCAAAGCAATGATCTCTTCCTGATTCAAAGGCAGGAGCTGTGCTGTAGTGCTGCTACTGCTGCTCTCACCATTGGACCCTACAATCACATCTGCTGCCGCCACCAGCTGATCGAGCCGCATCAGCAGCACCACAAGGAAGGCCTGAGAGGGATTCTTGGCCCCACAAACTGCCTTGCTGATTCCTTCCTCAATGCAAGATAGCTGAGCCGCAGGACTGGGGCCAGCCTCCTTGATAGCAATAGATGCTGCTGTAAGTATGGCGGCATCCCCTATATTGTTGGTGAGAGCTGCACTAACAAGCTCGACTGCTGCTGCTCTTTTTACTATCTGCATGGTGATGCTCTGGAGCTGCTGAGCGATGGTGAAAATCACCCAGGCCCAAGATGGCTTGCAGGACTCCAGTGTGTCAAGCATGTACTTGCCGCAAGCCTCCACCAAGCTGGGGATCTGCATGTGAACAAAGAGTGGCATGTCAAAGTGGACTGCCACATCCTTTGATCGTATGTGCTAATACACCCGCTGCCTTGCAGTTTTTCTATACGTAATTTGCGAAGGGCGCTATTACATGACAGCCACAGAAGAGCTTTGGCCATTGCTGCACTGAGAAAAACATAAGGAGTTAACTAGTATATAGATGTCATGTAGACAAAGGAAGAGTCTTGCGGCAGTTGGCAGGAGAGAAAGGGCAGCCCGTGCTGATTGGAGGGGGAAAGGGTTCACTGACACATGCCTGCATGCAGCTGGCTGTTCAAACTGATAATCCGCATGCAAAGCCCCAACTACACATCAGAAAGATCAAGTCGATGAATGAGACTGCATGTGTGACCTTAGGACCTCTAGCAGCCACAGTGTTGCGTTGAAGAAACAAGGCAGAGCATGGCTGCACTTGAAGCATTATTTGGCAGGGGACAGCAGGGCTCCCGAGCTGAAAGTGAGACCCGGGGGCAATGCTGACAAAGCATACTGCCTACAGAATGCAGAGCCTTTAAACATCGCTAAAGGCAATACCAGGTGTTGAACAAACATCTACTTCTTCAATGTACCTGTAAAGCATCTACAAGTTGCACCAGCACCTCAGGACCAAGCTCCATAGTGCCATCTCCATTTATCGAGTGAACAAGGGCTTGAACGATGGCAGTAGGAATTGGACATGGCAGCTTAAGGTTCAGCAGGCTGGGTCTCTCTACAGGCTGCTTTGCAGCACTCATTTGTGATGCCCTGCACACAGCAGATCATGCACATGTTTCGGAAGACAGCTAAGTAGCAAGGGGAGAAAGCTGCACCCGAAAACAATTTATTGGATTGTCAGCGCTGTGTGTGCCAACATAGCAAGGGGCAGCAACTAAGGCTGCTGGGATGCTAAACCCTAGGCCTGATACTATACACGTTCTACTCATCATGGATGCATGTGTGCAACTCCAGTGCATGCAGTGATTCTTCAAGTAAGGGGCTCACTAGTGGCTCTTGCATGGAGATGTCACAAGTACCAGGGATTAAGGATGTTGTGGATTCTGGATTACAAATATGGCTCACCTAGTCCTCATGCTAACCTTGAACCACTCCGAGTGCCTTGCCATATCCACTGCAGCAACAGCCACCTTCCTTCCACTGCAGTAGTCGCCGCCGCTGACAAGACGAACATTGAAAATGCTCTCGTCATCCTTTGCTTCCTCGTACAGTTTCAGTGCGTTGGAGCTGCTTGTAAATACTGTGACCTTCTGCTTTACTGGGAGGTCGTCTGCTGGGCATGCAGCGAAGGCCTGCTCTGCAAGCGCCCAAGCCACCGCCATAGCCCTCTCAAAAGCAGATTCTCAATAACTATTCGTTAAGATTGTCAAGGCGGTAGAATGGTTCTGAATGTGTGGGTGCTTGGATCTCGGAGGAACACCTCACATATTACCGCATGTCATTTTACTGAAGTAGACACGCAATTGGCACCGACGGCTTGTTCGGAGCTGTTGCGTTCGTATATCATATCAGTACTAGGTGGAAGAACGAGCATCATCCTACTCATAGCAAAACCAACCCGAGTGTGACAGATTATTGCCTGGGCGCCGGCGCCGGGGGCGTCCAGTGCAGTACCTTGGACCTTGGATAGCGACTTCACATCATGCATCAAGTTATTGGATGGATTTACATGAGAAAATAAGGCTGTGGGTGCCCGACGGACTTAGTTGTAGCTGTGACATACCGATGTGAGTAAGTACAGGTCACAAACTAGTAGGTCACAGACCATCAAATGGCCCCACTATCGAAGATGAGGGCAGCGCCACCCACAGGTGAAGGAGCCCCGGCACCGGCATATAGTCTACTGATGTCCAATCACCTCAAACTGGCTACCACCAGTTTGATTCTTTAGTCCTAGACAATATATGGCAGGCCAGCCCTGTTCACTTCAGCTTAACTTCAGCCTCACTGCTGTGCACTTACCAGTTGACTCATTCAACAGCAAACCAAGAAAAGAAAGTATGTTGCTCAAAAGATGAGGCGAGGCCCCACAGGCGAATTTGTTGCAGAGTCCTTACTCTCATGGCCCTGCTACCCAGGCTATCCCAAGGCGTGCCATGCCTCATTGGTAGAGCTCTGCGGCGGCTCTGCATGCAATTGGATATTTTCCCAGCATCACTGCCCTGGCCCTCATTACCGGCTTGGTGGTAGCTAAAGCTTCCTTGCCCTGTCTTGTCCAGCTCCTCAGCTCCCTCCCTCCCCGCATGCGCATGCTTATGCGTACAAGCAGTACACATATTCAAAGCTCGTGCTGCCGCGGCATTGGAGTAAGGGACCCAGCTTCACTGCTGCTACTTCTGCTGACTACACTAATTGTATACCACTGATACTGATTGACAGCCGGAAACGGGGGCAGTGTCGGCAAGATACATCACCCAGGGTCAGCTCTTAGAGCAGGCAGCAGCAGCAACAGGAGGAGCAGCAGGAGCAGCAGGAGCAGCAGGAGCAGCAGGAGCAGCAGGAGCAGCAGGAGCAGCAGCAGCAGCAGCAGCAGGAGCAGCAGCAGCAGCAGCAGCAGCAGCAGCAGGAGGAGCAGCAGGAGCTGTTGTGCAAGAGCTGACCTGGGTTTTGGCTGGTTTTGGTGGCGAGCCCCTCAGGTGTGCTCATGTCTGGTTGGCTCGCCGCCCTAGCCCACACCTACATTGGGGTGTGTGGGTTATTGTGTGTCAAGCGGCTCCCTTAGGCATGGATAAGGGCAGGAGGCTCATGTAGCCGCCACTTTAAACCCACAGCAGCAGCAGCAGTGTAGCTTACATTCTCTTCGTGGACCTGCAGGTATGTTGGTAGTGAATGTGTGGCAGTAGCTACATTCTGGGACATGCTAGCAGACATTGTAAGTCTGGGTTAGCCCCAATCATTTGGTTGGCTGAGTTGCATACACAACAGTACCCAAACATGCTAGGACCAGTACTCAATCATGCTAGGGCCAGTACCAAATCATACTAAGACCAGTACCCAATCATGCTAGGACCAGTACCCAATCATGCTAGGACCAGTACCCAATCATGCTAGCACCAATACCAATCATGCTAGAACCAGTACCCCAATCAGTTCCATCATCCCTGTCCTGGCTGTGAGGCAGAGACCATGATCCCCATACACCATCAAACTAAGTCCCAACGCTCTGAACCTTCTTCCAACTATACGCTTCTCAGCCCATCATGCAGAATCCTGACCAACTTGTCTGATGGCACAGCATTCAAGATCCTGGAGCTCGCCACTCAGCAGTCATGTGTGCGCATATAATGCTGATCTGCTTGAGTGGGATCTGCAGCACCAAAGTAGAAGACATGCTGCTTCACAGGCATCACAGGACCATCACTGCCCGTCTGAGCCAACTTGTGATGCGGGGAGCTGGGACGATGCTTGCGCACACGCCCTGACTACTCATAGTACTCTTTTGCTCGGTCCTCCTGCTCCTGCTTGGCTTGGCCCCCGTCTGTGCCTGCAGAGCCTGGGCGTTGCAGATCTGCCCCCTGATGCTGCTGCTCTGGCTGCTCTTCAAAAGCTTCACACTTTTGTGCTGCTCCTGCAGCTGCTTCCTGGCTCAGCTTCCTCCTCTGACAGAGGGCAGTCGCTTTCTGTTGCGATGCTGCCATCTCTGCCATGGCTGGGAGGTGATGTGCTGTTCATGGGACCCCTTTCTGCATGGCAGTTCGACATCTGCTGCTGCTGGTGGTGCATTATTCCATCGCCCGATGCTTCACAACTGCTGCTTGCGGTTGACCTGTGGCTGTTAATGCATGTTTGAGTGGAAGGGGAGCCATATCGGGGAGAGGACCTGCGGCCGAGGGGTTGAGGCCTCGGCTGGAACAGCTCAACCTTTACGGGCTGCATGTCCGTAGCACAACGCGTTTCGAGGAGGGTTCTGGTTCCTGCATTGCTGGGTGCCAAGAACCAGGGCTCTTCATTCATGCTCACATACATCAGCCTGCTTCAGTTGTGCCCGCTGGCAGGCGAGGTTCAGCACGGCTTGGGCGGCATTTGGGCAACACAAGACAAGCTCCGGAAGATCTTGGACGCTGACAATAGTAACAAACCGAGATGCAAGCTTTATGCGCAAGGACTCTGACTCCATGGCAGCAGCAACCGGGACTTATGACATCATGAGGCAGTTATCCATACATGATCAATGTATTCCATGGCTTAAGTGCAGTCCGGAGTTCGTATCTTGACCTCCTGCCAGGCGCCATGCGGCAAAAACCTCTGCCAGAGATGGGACATTCACACTGGACCGCATCCTTTATCATATACACGCTCTCAGTCGTAATCAACAAATGACAAACTACATATATATTGTACACATCGGATATATGAAGAGATTGGTGACTCGGGCAGTAGCCTGGTCACTGGGCTGCTGCGTGGACGTTTGACTGAATACGAGACTCCTTCAAACGTACCCGGCAGTGACGGCCAAACTGTACTGAACGTATCACAACTCCTGCCTGCCAAGCGCATGCTCATACTTAGTGTCTGTCGTGCCTGTTTAACGATTCGATAAATAAATGTCAGCGGACAGTGCGGCCATACAGTCACGGCATCGGTTTGACATGTTTAATTTTTAAAGTCAAGGGTTAGGTGCGTGCCCTGGCACCGTCGAACAGATCAAAGTCATCAGCTTCGCTCTGGCCAAATAATCAGCCGGAGAGTTGCGCATTGAGGGCCCATTCCAAACACCTGGGTAACTGGCACACTGCCCTTAAGCAACCTGCTGGCAAGCTTTGCGTCGTGCCCCAAGCGGGCAACAACACGCAACAGATGATCGCAACAGAAACGCAGCCACAGTCAGTTCATACATAGCGCAATGCTTGATGAAGCTTGTAAAGACTATGGAGCCCTGCCAGATGTTCATTTTCCGTTTAAAGTATGTACAGAGCTAGCCCATTGGCAGCTGCCCAACCACTATCCTTGACTCTACTAAACAGCATATTGCGATCAGAGATTCCAAAACGCACAGTTGGAAGAAAGTAGAGCAGCCACAGGCTTAATGACGCACCCACACTTAGTGCCCATCCTAATGGCAGATATGATACCAAAACGAGTGACCAGAAGCAGGCATGCCACCACTTGACACCAAACCTGTGGTATTCACAGGAACATGCACATACAGTAAGAATAAAGCGAGCCCCTCACATACTTAGGCAGGCGGCAATCACTTTCATGTGACATGGACTGTCTATATGATAGTGCATGTACCTTGCACGTTACACTGGCCGTTCGGGCACATGCTCGGCAAAGCAAGTCAAAAGTCAACACCATCAGAATCCATGACCAAGCAAGCCCAACGACCATACCAACTACTATCTAGCCCGTATGTGTCACACTGCACACATTATCCTTTTCAATCGGCCCACTAATGTATGCTTACTTGCTGCGGCTGCTGCAGATCTCTGCCAATGTATGAATATACAAGAACGATCAGTATCTTCAAACTTTATGAAGAGCCACACACCAGAGCCATTCCGGCCACTCCCGCCAGAGCACATAAGTACACAACCACCCACCCAACCCAGAAAATCGACACACTTAAGAACCCCATCAGAGGCCTGCACACACAGCTCAAGGCAGCCCTGGCTCGACTCTACCTTCCAGCAAAAGCAAACCTAAGCCAGATTCTCTTCTGTTGCCAATATAAAGGCAAACCATATTCAAAGCCCTAGTCCTTGCAACCATAAAGTTACCATTAAGGGCAACAAACGGGAAGCCCTCCACTTTCATGTGTGAGGGGTGAGGGTGGGGTGGGTTGCTGCTGCACGAGGGATTCTGCACCCCACGTACAGCATGTAGCCACCCCACGTACTTCATGTAACCACCCCATATACACCATGTAACCACGGTACATCAGTAACCAGGGTCCCATGTACATCAGTAACAAGGGTCCCATGTACATCATGTAACCCCCCCATGTACATCATGTAACCACCTCGTGTACGTCATGTAAGCACGGTCCCATGTAGGTCATATAACTACCATATCAGATTATTTTGCAACCGTCCCAACCCAGTACTGTCCTGCTACTGTATCTGTTCAAGCCCAAACTTTACTGAACCCACATGTCTGAAAGTCATTCCCTCACATAAGCCTGCCACATACAACCGACGCCCCTCTACTAGCCTCCCGGACCTTTTCACTAAAGGGCGATCCCTAGGAATATTTGCATTGGACATGAAGCCTAGCTGATCTTTGCAACCTGCCAAGTTGCCGACAACACCTCCATGTTACATGGTGCCCATGTTTCTAATGGGTCGGTGGCTTTAAGGGCAAGCTCCAACAGAACATCTCTATCATTTGGGAGTATGTAGCACTGAACAGAGCAGCTCCTCAGCAGTTGTAGCACTTTGCAAACACACCAAAGCTTCCGATGCTGTCAATGAGTGCCACGACGCTGGCATAGCCTCCAAAACCAAGGCCACAAACAGCAGTGACAGCGATGATGATGTAGTTGATGATGAAGATGCCAGTCCAGCCAACATACCTGCAGGGAATTTTGCACATCAACTCCACTGAGTTGAAAGTTGGAGGCAGGACAAGAGGCAAGACAAGTGACCAAGCAGAGCAGAAAGTTTGCCGCAAGCAACAGTAAAGCATGTTCAAATCTAGCGGAGCACTCACGGGGCTCTTTGCTTCACAGATTCTTGCCTGGGCTTGAAGAAGGCAACTGCTTGCCTGTCAGGCTTGCCCTGGTAGTAGATGTTGAAAGCCAGAGGGGGGATGATGTATGTCTCAAAGGTCACACAGAAGGCTCCCATGAGGTCATTAATCACCCCAAAGAAGGGAATGGCCAGTGCGATGAACCACACAAACAAACCTGCAAGCAAAATACAGGACAGCTGAAGCTTCAGTGTCAGCCTTAAGCTGAATCCCAAACGTCAACCCTATCCTTCAGACCTACATGCATGAATAACCAGGGATACTGGATACACAATTACATCTACGGCTTGCTCCAAGTTGAGCGGCATGTAGTCAAGGAAGTAGGCTCTGGGGTTGAGGGATGGAGGGATACAAGGTGTAAAGTTACACAGAACACGTACCTTGTACGGTAATTCTTTTGCTTACCTACTGGCAGGCGCAGAGGCAGCTTGATATGGTTAGGCTTGTAGTGCACCCGCATGAGCTTCTCCCACATGATCAGCACGGGCAGTATGAACAGCCCGTATGCCACCAGCTGATGCGCCACCATCATCACAATACCAACAGACTTGGCCGGGCTTGTGGGGAAGATGGCAAAGGCATTGCCTGGAGAACGTATGGTAGAGCAGACAATTGACATGTGGATCATGCATCCTTCGGGCTAAGACAGCTTATTGGATGGGGTAATGGACAGAAACAGCATGGCCATGGAGTGCGCTGGTCATTGAGAACAGTTGTAGCCCTTGCCCCTGCTAGAGACGGAAAAGAGCATTAGCCAAATCCAGGTAGGTCAGCAGCCTAAGTACTTGTGCCCTTGAAAGAGAAACTATACATAGTTTGCTTCTACGATCCATCAATCCGCAGAGAGGGTAATTCACTGCTTGCACGCTGGACAGCCTCAGTGGCTGGAGTAGTGTATTTCTGTCCTTTATTTTTTGTGGGCACAGTGGAAACACAAAGAGGGTGACACGATGATGGCAGCATGGACACCAGGTGACTAAAGCAATGGGCAAATGCCGTCACTAGAGCAGTCACTAGAGCAGTCCTAGAGCAAGCCTAACACCTAAAACAACCCTAAACACTAAACTAGAGCATCTAGCAAATACAGTCACAAGAGCCAACATGTTACATGGGCATGGCAGCTTGAGCGTGCGCAGGAGCCTGCTGCACTCCAAAGGGACTCAGAAGCAGAGAAGCCTCATGTTGACAAGGTGCTGCCCTAAACCCTCACCATTCTGCAAATCTCCTGGCTGCGTCTTTTGAACTGGAGGGTGCTTCCTGGACTCCCGGCCCAAACTGCGGTCCCTGGCAGATGGAGAACTAGTTGACCTACTAATCACTCCACCAATGATGAAAGTTCTCTGTGTGCCCTGCATAAACTATCTTGCTGTTCATTTTTTGAGTATCAGAAACCTTGTTTCTGTGATCTTTGTTGAAGGTTTTGGAGCTGATTTGGGGCCTGCAGGGCGTAGAAACGAGCGCCACCTGTACATTATTTGTGCTGTGCTTCATCGTTGGATGAAGCTAGGGAACCGTGTGCGCGTCTGCAGGGAAATGCCAGTACTGCAAAGACAGCAACCCCCTCCCCCCCTTCTTCATGCCTCGACTGCACACCACTCAACTAAGAGCAGGCAAAGATGTTATCATATAACCGGCAACCCCATCTTAAAGCCACAACCCAAGCTTCGTGTAGTAAGCGTAGATGTAATCACGTCATCGGCAACCCCATCATCAACCCCAACCCAAACCTGAAGCCCCCACCAAACTGCCAACCCCAAATAAAGTCAAGGAGCAGCACTTACCGTATTTGTGTGCCTCTGCCGGGAATGCCAGTGCCGTGAAGAGGGCATTTGGAAGGGTAAGCATGCTGGTCACGTAGATAAGAGCATAGCTGAAGGTCTTGGGGAATTTGCTGGCATGCCACTGGCTGTCTAGCACTTCACTGCATGGCAGAAAAGCACAAGTGGGAATGAGGGGAAGGGTCGGTACAGGGGTGTAGCAGGGCCTAGAAGCACCCGCGACAATGTTGTCAGTTCATGCGGACACTCAAATGCACGAGCTTCAGCAGCAGCACAGCTTGCCTACAGGCTTATGAGTTCCTTCAGTTAGAACTGGTTTAGAACTGGTAAATATCTGGCCGCTGAACTACACCTCCTGGCCTCCATGTAATTGACATGAACTGCATGACTTAGGTGCCCATGCAGATATATAGAGAGCAAACCACACTGCCTTTTCACTGTGCCATCTATCAGATGGCGCTGCATTGCATGCAGTGAACTAAAGGTGCGGGATCAAAAGCGCTGACAGTGATTGAATGCTGGCTGCCACTCAGAAAAGCAAGCAAGCCACATGCAAATGTAAAGTGGCCTGCCAACGCAGAATTGACGACAGCACAGAGCTCCGTCCTACAAAAGACGTCTTTTGAAAGTACAGTAGAGCAACTAACAAAGCCTTTCTTTGGATACTGCGCTGCCATATTGCTGAAGCCCAGCTAGTGAGACTGCTGTCTATTTCATCATTAACTACTGCTTGCAAACTGAAAGAAACGGCACCACTGCAACCTATCAGTCAATCCAAATGAAGGTCATCAAGGTTGGGCCCTTCCAACTGCAAATTGAGTCAGGGCAACTAAGGTAGCGGCTCCAACACAGTCACCTGGCTGACTACTCACAGCAGCATGCAGTGGCCTCCAAAAGTGAAGACGATGTTAGACAGCGCAGCAAAGGTTTCCTCAATGCTTCCAGGTCCCACCCGTGCTTCCTGAGGGTGTAGTCCATGAGCCCAGCTAGAACCCATCATGTACCAGCTGGTGTAGGTGGTGCCTAATAAGGCCAAGACAGCAAACAGGCGCATATTGCGGAAGGAAGGAATAAGGCACATAGGGAGGGCCAGGGCACCCAAGATGAGTGTCCACGTCCTGTGACAGGAAGGAAGGACATGGGATGGTTAGCTCGGCACAATGGATCTAACACGTGGAGATGGAGGGGCCGCTTCCACCCAAGTTGAGCCCTCAAGTCTTGCAAGGCATGCAACCAAGGGGGCTCAGGTGGTCAGCCCAGGTGTTTATTATATGATCTAGCTAGATACTCTGCCAACCGCTGAAACGTTTTAAAGCCAGCTCATTTGAACTGGGAGGTGTTCTGTAGGCAGGATACAGTGCACAGACCTACCTCAGCAAGACTCTGAAACTCTAGGACCAACGTGGGGGAGGGGCTTTACTCGAATAAGTTCACCTCACCTCAGAGGTGAGGATTAAGCACTCTTGGGGTAGGTCAGGTTCTAGAAGAGTCATGCACAATCAGTATGAGAGCCATACTAGAGTCTGTCCACGTTATTGACTTACCTTTTATCTAGGCCAGTTCCCAGGCTGTAGAAGTTGCTTGCACTGGCAATGATCTGGGCCACTGCCAACCCCAGCAGCTCCACCACATTCACCAGTCGAGAAAATTCCCCCAACCACCTCAACTTAGTAGTGGCTGTGATAACAGAATGGTACTGGGTGATGCGTGTGCGCTTGTTGGTCTCCTTGTCATTGAACCAGGTGCCTTCCTTGATCTGCAGGGAGTGGTTTAGGCAAAACATACATAGGGCTAAGCGTGATTCATTCTGGTTCGATTCCCCTTATGGTCTGTGTGACGGTGCTTCAGGGTGTAACATGGCAAGGTCCAGGATGGTGATGCAATAATGTGCCCCCCTGGATCATAACCTCAGGGGATGCTTTTTGGCTTGAAATCCACTCAAAATTTTTTATTTTTCCAGTGCAGCCCTGCAATCTAATGTTAAAGCTGCTACTTTTCATTTCATTCAGATGCATGACATGCTCAGGGAAACATCCCGTTGATATAAACCATAGCAATAAGTACCAGTAGCTGAATGATGTAAAAGCCAAGGACTGACCTTATCCATTGCCTCCTGTAGTCTCACTAGGGCAGCATAGCTTCTTTCCAGGCATTGCTCCGGAACTTGTAGAGACACAGGCTGTCACAACTATCCACTCAGCCCACATGTAAGTAGGAGGGTCCAATCTATGAAGGGCCGCAGGGGCACCCTTTCACAGCTGCCGTTCTCACAATTGCATATAGGGCAAATTATAGCTGGAGCATGGCAAAAGCCTCTTTTGAACCTGACCAACAGATGGGCTATTGAAAGTTGGCAAGAATCCCACTGTCATAATGGACTTACCGATGTTCTCTTGAACTCAAGGTATAGTGTGCTTAGCAACCACAAGGTATACACAGCCACCGTGGCACAACCGACTTGGAAGAAAGAGCCCAACACAAGTCCAGCTTTGGCCATGGAGTTGGGCAGGTTCAAGATGACTTGGCCTACCTATCAAGCAGGAGCAGTCATATACATTGGATTAATCCTGGATACCTATGAGAGTGTAGCATGGTTACAACCGTTGTTCCTTTCATTATAGTTTTCAGAGGACTGCAGGAGTCCCAAGTCAACCAAGCGCGCACAGCATGCTGTTTGGTCGCAACTTGCTATTGTGCACAGCTAACGCACTCGTGTCTAGCAGAACAAAGAAATAATAGTTGTCGGTGGCATTCTTGTCATAATGGTGACCAGTATTTTGGAACCTGGACCTGGGGGCTGTATGATCCGGGGAGGTAAAAGCAACGCATGCAGCAATGCACATGTCAACAAAATATAAACAAAAAGATTGAAGGTGTGGCAACCGCAAAAGGGCTGCTAGGTCGAACAGACCAAACACACCATATATATAGCAACAACAGGCAGCTGCTCCGTCAAGAATGGTGCGCTGCTTATACCTGACAGCCTCCAAGTTTAAACACTGATTAGTAAGAGTGTGGTAACTCAGTCGGTATGTCACATCCATCCGCCATGTGTCGCATCTATACAGTGAGACCATCAACGATTCCAACTGTGGGCAAAGATTGAACCGCTAAGCTTGGACCCTGGCCAGGTTGCCTGAGAACGCTCACGTACCTGGGCCGATGCCGCTGTTAGAAAGGCATCAGCCGGATGACCCCCTTCCCACAGCAAACGCTTCCATGCTGGGACCTTTAGCAGGCTCTTTTCAGGCGTACCATGTGCTGGGTACAAGTCAAGCTCCCCTTTGGTGTCGACGCCGAAGGGGTATAGCTTTGCTGTAGGATACAAAAACGATCATCTCAGTAGACAACGTGTACAAGTAAGGCCACGGAAGACCGCTTTACGTGCGACCGTACGTGCACGTTTTACTACGCCGTCCATTAATCTGTTATCTACACAACTCACCATTACCGCCCACATCCTTTTCGAAGTCTGCTATGGCGTCCCCTTGAGACATATCTAGGCAGTGCAGACGCCGTTTTGGGATGTTGTGAGGGTTGTCCAAGGCGGACTACTACGGACAATAGATCTATTTACGTACGCAGTCGCTCGGAGGAGCCTTCAAGACTAGGTCCTAGCTGCTACCGTTCCACGTACGCATGGGTATGTAGTAGCATGATGCTCTCTTTCTGCTCCTCTGAAGCAATGGGTCCGCTTGCACGGGCCCGTGTTGGATCTGCGTTCCAGGGCAACGTTCCACTCCAGGTGCGTCACGCCGCGTCCGTTCCGAAGACTAAGCTGATAGCTGCCATTGCAATCTAACACCACTTTCGGCGGTTCCTGGGGGCACAACCGCAGCAGGATCGCCCTACCAATAATGTATACACTGATCCACAGCAGTACAAGGTAGTTGGCATATCACCAAACGAACCCGTCGGTTAGTCCGAACGCAGTAGCTGCGCTTAAAGTAGCAGAACAGGACAATCGAGCGAGATAATGCTGCCAGCACGCGTAGCACACTGCATGCACCCGACTGCTTCCAAATCTACAGGTGGATCTGGAGCTCGACTCTATCTTCTGCATATTGTTAGGGGGCTACTGGCAATGAGGTTATCTTCAGATTTTTTTATGTAAAAAGTGTAATCGCAATCCCTGTTCACCTGTCTCTGTCAGGTCCTTTGCCACTGGTCATACCTCCACCTCTACCCTCTTACATAACAAAGGCCCCAAAGGAGACCGCGGCGACTGCTGCGCACCCCGTGACTGCTGAAGGCCCAGCGCAGCAGCTCGACCTCGAGGTGAACGACCCCGAGACCGGAGTTGTCAAGGATGACAGACTTATACCGCTCCAGACCACCAGGTAAGGTGGCAACTCTGCCCATCCGATCCTACCTCCAGGCAGGTGTTTTACCTGCGCCCTATGTTACGACAGTTGGTCAGGCAGTGTGCGTTAGTTCTCAACTAGTCGGTTCAGGCCAACGACTTGAGCAATCTGCAATGCGCATGGAGCTTGCTTTCGCATCTTCTAGCAGTTCAGAAAGATCCGCCTTGCATCCTCCTACTAATATAGAGTGTCTACACCATAGTTGCCTCAGTGCTAAGACCAAGCAAGACATACATACACATACACAGTGCATTGTTTTTAAGCATGTTGCAGTGTGTGCCTAAATATTCAAATGAAAAGAAAACCCATAGCTATCACATGCTGGATGTCATAGCGATCACATGCTTCTTACCTACTAGCTCGTCCATCAATGCATGGAAAGCTGTAATATGGACGGCCCCCTCCTCGCTGCATCGCCCCATCCCATTGGAAGCTATTGCATGTCTTCCAGCAATGAAAGAATATTGATTTGGACCCCAATCCCATCCCCTAAACCCGAAATCCTATCCCTGATTATGATACTTAAGGTTAAGACTGTTCCCGAGGCGCAGGCTCCCTGTAGTCCTGCAATATTATGAAGTCCATCTAGAGATCGCGGTCCTCGTCTTTGCTCCTGCATATCAGTTCTTTGTTCCTGAATACTGCTAGTTTGCATTATGCATGCAGGCAGGGTTCAGTGGAGCCTTATACCCTGATTGAGGGCCCTGAGGCCTGGTATTCCACCGAGTACCTTCAGGGGCCCAAGAAGGACTCTTGGGTTCATCAGCTGAGCCCTGCTGAGGTTTCAGAGCTGGACAATGCTCTTCAGCAGTTGATTGCATCTGGGCTGGTGAAGCACGAGGGAAACCTGCTGAAACTGGTGAGAGGCAGAGCTATGCTGCAGAGCCACATTGGCGACCAAGTTACTGTGGTGGCTACTGCATATCATCCTACGATGGCGGTTAATATGCTTCCGTCATCCTGAAAATTAGGAGATATAGGGGAGAAGAAATGGTCAGTGACAGTCTTTGATGCTAGAGGTGGCTTTTAATGAGTACCCCGGCCGCCTTTTGTCCACTGCTCATTGATCAGACTGTTTGCTTAGACCAAGTAATATAGATCCTGGGATTGGCGGATGTCAACACTCTCTAGTACCCTCTTTGTTCCTGGGGAGACTTGGACATCTTCTGGTTGGCTGGTTGACTCTCTTTATTACTTGACACCTCGGTCATTCCAGGAGCGCAAGCTTACTCCCAAGGACTTCCCGCTTCCCACTCTGGGTCCCGTGCTGCTGGACATTGCCAAGGAGGTTCATTGGGGCCGGGGCTTTGCACTCATCAAGGGGCTGCCTGTGGAGCAATACAGTCCTCTGGAATATGTACTTGCAACGTGGGGTATTGGGGTGTACTGGGGAAACCCTGTGAGGCAGAATAAGAAGGGGCACCTGCTTGGACACGTCAAGGTGAGGCATGAGGGGTCACGTACAGGGAGGATTTTGTCTGGGGGTGCAGGTCTGGAAGTTTCAAGGGCTTTAGGTCATCTGGGGCACTTGCTGGGGCAAGGTTATATACCTATGAGGGTCACTAGGTATAGTGGTCAGGCGGCTGGGGGCAATCGGTACGTACTTGGAGGTTAACTTGGAGGCGCCCAAAATTGATTACAGCAGCCTTGTGGATGGGGGTCTGCACAAGTACATGCCGACAGGACGTAAGGTCCCAAGGACGGATTCTGCATGGGAAGTGGAGGTGCCCTGCCTAGGGAACTGCCCCTTAACCATACACTGGAGAACACTCCACAATCTCTTTGCGTCACAGCTCTCTCTCTCTCTCTGGAGGTTCCCTTGTGCGTGGGTGGATAGGGTCCGGATCTTATCCCTGCGTAGGCTCAAGGAAGATGCAGTACTAGCACACAAGGTGCGTTTCAGAGAGAGAGAGAGAGAGAGATCTACGCAAGGAGACCGTGAATCGTTCTCCAGCGTGGGATTGTGGGAAGGGTTCCTTGGTGTAAATATTACCCTTACCATTTGGGTGGGTGCGTTTCACTTCTACCATTAGAGGGGCCCTTTAACTGAGCCTTGGACTCACATACATGCTCAACCTGTCACCGGCCTTTTCTGAGTACATCAAGTAGGGGCCAGAATGCCACTTTCAGAGTTAGACAAGGAGAACATGGATGCAGGGATAGATGCCATACTTGATTAGTTCTTTCTTCAACCAGTCAGAGTGGTCGTGAGAATAGCTACCACTCAATAGAACCAAAACTGCACCTCCCATACATACTACAGGCCATTGATATGAACAATGCGTGGTTCTAGTTACCTGCTCAGCAATTATCATCCCTCCCTGCTCTTGGGTCACCCCTTTGCTATGTATGCTTTCCCTGCTGCTTTTGCTTTGGTAGTAGAAGAGACGTCTGCTGATCCGTTTCCCGGTGAAACTGTCGCAGCACGTCGTGTGACCTAACCAACCTCAGTAGCGACCCTCTGATAACCTTCCCGATTGACCAGGACCTGATGTAATGATTGATCTTGCTGGCCTAGTAACAAACTGCTAATCTGTCAGTTTTCAATTTGAATTGCTTAACCCCTTGCTGCTTTGTGTAGGACCTAGGATTTGACTCCAAGCACCAAGACCCCACCACCCGCATTTACATGACCAGTGTGGCACAACCTTGGCACAACGATGGAGCTGACCTCGTCAGTAAGTAATCATGAGTGATTTTATTGCCCACTTATTGCAACGGATGTGTCTGGAGAAGCCATTGCTGCCAAGTAATGTTGTACTGGTATGTCAAAGTGTGCTAGTCTGGGCTTTAGGGTTCAAGGGCCTAAGCCCTAATCCTGAACCCTAAGATAGTAGTGGCTTATATGTATATAAGTCAAGGCAGTACAAGGGGCCGGCCTTACCCTTGCTGGGCCTGGCCCTTGTACTGCCTGCACAAATGGTGCAGTTACTACCCTACTACTTCAGCCTCCTCTGCTTTGTTATGGCCTGCCTTTGAAGCGTTGCTACTGGTAGATGCCCTTTTGGTGGTAAGCAAATTCTCGCCTGCGTCAATGGGCTGCTCATAATGAAGTTACCATGTGCTGTGATTACTGTGTACCATGAGCGAGGTCGTGCCATCAACCCCAAAAGTCCTTCCAATGCCTTCATTCCTGTTGCCATTGCCTCACCTATAATGACCAGGCACTAAGTTCACTTACGTTCACCTAGAGTGACGATCTATGCGACATAAGACTTTTAAATCTTGGGCTTTTGAATCTTGAGTCTCGTCCATATAAATGCACTCGAGAACAAGCAAGTGGCTAGGCTGTCACAGGAAGGCATCATGGTAGGACATGTGGAGCTTGCTCACTCCACTCATGGTACCGCTGCATGTTTTTCAGGTCTAGCAACTGAGCTGCAAATAATCAACCCTAGGCCCTAAACCCTATATCCTAGGCCCTAGGGCGTTGGCAGCTGTTGACCCAACACCCTATAGCACAGCGACCACTGCAATTGAGCTGGAAGTGACGAGCAGAATGCAAGAGACAAACCATAAGCAGCAAGGGCTAGCGGGTCTACTGTTGACCATAAGCGCTAAAGCCTACACCCTCCCCCACCATACCCAAAAAGTTCAAGCCCTGAACAGCACTGGCATAGGTTTATTGAATTCCATGAACCTGAATCTGCAGGTCTGACGTGCATCAAGCAAGCCAAATCAGGGGGTCTCAGTCGCTTCTGCAGCAGCATCACCATTTATAATAATATATTGCGGCAGCGGCCCGAGCTGGTAGAGGTGATGGCGGGAACCTGGTACCTGGACCGTAAAAATGAAATACCACCTGGCAAGGCGCCTTACTTCATACTGCCCATTGCAAACTTCTACAAGGTATCAGGGTAGGTCACGCTGCTCTCATTGTTTCAAAATATTGTGCGGTGCCTGTATGTGCCGCATCGTACCCATACTGTGCTACGGGTACACTAGCGGTATGCCTTGAAAAAGGGATATCGACCTGCAGCAGGTTGGGGAGTGAAGCTGAATGCACTTTATCATTATTAGGTCTCTGCCCTTGTGCTTGCAATCATGTGTGCACCTGAAGCGGTCCTTGATCCTCCCCCTAAACCCCTCCCTGCGTGCAGGCAGGCCCTGAGCATTGGCTAATGTGGTGACAGGCAGTGTCAATGCTGTTTAATACCTCAATGATTCCATACAGTATGGACCACACCTAGCCCTTTAACCTGAACCCCAAAACCCTGAACAAAAGGCCTAGACCCTGGAGGGCCTCCTAAGCATCACTTACCATGATAGCGGGCATCACGCAGCTGTTACCTGCATATTGTCATCCCAGTGCTCTTACATCCAAAACCCTCATTCCTAACTCCTGGCTGGTCAACCCCTAAACCCTTATGATGAGTCCTGGTCCCCTGAACCCCTTCCTTCATGCAGGGCTATTTGAGCATCAACTATGATGACAGCTATTACCAGCTAGCTGCAGCCCGTCACCCGGGTGAGGTGCCTCCCCTGACTCAGCAGCAGCAGGAGGTGATAGCCCTGGTGAATGGCATTGCTGCTCGAGAGGATGTGCACCTCATCATGAGCCTGGAACCTGGGGACATACAGCTCCTCAATAACCACACCATATTTCATACCAGGGATGCATGGGAGGATCATGAGGTGTGGGGGCACTAGGGGGGGAAAGGGGAAAGGGGGTTGGAAGGGCGGGAGGGCGGAATAGGGGGCAAGGGAAAGGGACTATAACGCAAAAGAAACAGCAGAGGCAGGGCAGTAGGAAGGAAGAGGCAAAACATGGAGTAGGATTCGGAGCAGGAAAGATCGAGGCTGCCTATGGGGCTGCTTTTGTCTTGAAACGGGAAAAGGAAGTAACAGCCGGTTGGAGGCCTGTTTGGTGCAAGTAATTATACCGCCAGGGTGCTCTGTTTGTAGATGTTGTAACACCTATTCAGTTATTCGTGAAATGCCATAGAACCCCATGTGGCAAGCAGGCGAACCCGCTGAATTGCAGGCAATGGAAAGCAAGCAAGTATGCACTCAGGTCATACTCACAATGGGGTACATAGAATGCAGACAAGCGGAATCCACTTCTCTTGCTGCTGCTGTTGCTGAACGACTCCTCCTGAAAGTGTGATGAGCAATCCATTCCTCCCACTAGGGCTAAGGCACAGCCGTCCCCTACGACCCGCACATCACTGCTTCAGACTTGCAACTCTGCATTGCCGCTATTGACGATATGCTCCCTTGTTCTGCATGTTCTGCATGTTTGTTACTTTGCCCCGGGTTCAGGACCCTACCTTGAAGCGCCACCTGCTGAGGTTATGGTTGGCACCAGAAGATGGCCGCCCCCTGCCACAGCAGTATGCGGAGGTGTGGGACTCAGTGGAGCCGGGCAACAGGGGTGGCATCGTGCTTGGGGGGGCTGAAGACACCATACCTTTACATCCAGAAAAGGGCAACTGACAGCTGGGAGAGTCGGCAGCTGGATCTGGCCGAGCCATTCCTCAAATCAAGCTTTGAGGAAAGCTGCTCCAACTGCAGGTAGCGCGCGGCAACGTTCATTTTAGCTTTAGTCCCTGGCGAGGCAACTCAGGCAGGTCTCCGCCTTTACACTGTGTCCGTGCTTACCACCTCTGCATGTAATGAGGATGGCGTATGGCCTGAGACGGTCAATTCGAACTTGCCATACGAGCCAGGTTGAACAATTTCTGCCATGACCGAGGGAGTTGGCTTAGAGAGCAAGTCCTTGTATGCTCTAAAAGCTTTGCGGTCGCGCTTTACTGAAATGGTTTGCTTATGCAGTCTTCGCCAGAGCTCCGGCAGACTTAATGGTTCTTTGGCAGTGATTCTGAAAAGGTGCACATCAAGGACCATAGCCATGTAGCAACTGTTGAACAAGCAATTTTGCCCTCTATGGATGATGAATGTTCGCTACCATTACAGCCAAAAGCCGCTTTGTAGTCATCACAGCTACCTAGCAGCATGATTACATGATTGCATCTACGCTCGCTCCACGGTCATGAGCGGCGTACAGTTTCAGGAAGTAGGCTATTGAGCAGCCAGTCAGTTCCTGCCAGGACTATCCACACTTAGTATCCATCTGCTTGCTTGGATCACTTACATATTCCAGGAAATGCCGTTGCATCTAGACTGTCCATTGTGTTTGGATCCATCTGATGGTGTGTTTCATCGTTTCGACCTAGCAGCCCTTTGCGGTTGCCACACCTTAAATGTTTGTTATGTTATGTTATGTCCTCATGTACAGTGAGGCATCTAGGGTATTGTATGGCCAGTGTTCCTTTAAGGGCAATGCCATCTTACAAACATAGGCATGTCCAGCAGCAGCCCCAGGTATCTTGGTCTCGGTTTCCCTGCATATCATTCAGCGGGGGGCACTCACTGTTTCCTAATGCGCTCCTTTTATGCGGAGATTGGCACCAGGAGCCTTCGACACGAGCTGATTGGCTGTTGACACCGGTCAGCAGCTGGGGCATGCAATAACCCGAAGCGCGTCACACATCAGTAGTCCAAACAGATAAACCACTCCATCTCGATGCAGTATGGTTATAGACACGCTGCCTTACATGGCATGAAAGAAGCTTTTTCACAACCTGCCGGCAACTTGGGGCTCCGACGACCACCAATCAACCCACTTAAGGGAGGGCCTGCCTACCCTCTGGTGAGTGGGCGCCCTAGTCTGAAAACCACCAAATTTTCACAGACTTCAGATCTTTAATGCCAGATGGCTCTAGAAAGCAATTTCCATAGTTTAGCCTTAGCAGTGTAGTCAGCAGCATAAACAGTAGCATAAACTTAGAGTAAACTCGGTTTTGCCCCATTTAAAACCAACAAAAACCCTGTGTTTCTTAGGTCTACCGTGCTACACACCGATGACCGCCACTCACAGAGTATGCAGGTCAGAGACAAAGCACTTGTGAACACATGTCCACCGTATGTTTTTAGTATGCATGTGGTGTCACAGCTGCAACTGCCACGCAGTAGCAACAAGTCTCCCAGCCACGCAGTATGCAGCAGCAATGTCTCTCAGCCACGCAGTATGTAGCAGCAATGTCTCTCAGCCACGCAGTATGTAGCAGCAATGTCTCTCAGCCACGCAGTAGCAACAAGTTTCCCAGCCACACAGTATGCAGCAGCAAATGTCTCCCAGCTGACCCAGCAACAGCAAATGTCTCCCAGCTGACACAGCAAGAGCAAATGTCTCCCAGCTGACCCAGCAACAGCAAAACTGTCCCCCAGCTGACCCAGCAACAGCAAATGTCTCCCAGCTTGACAAGCTGACCCAGCAGCAGCAGCAAATGTCTCCCAGCTAACCAGCAGGAGGAGCAGCAGGAGGAGCAGCAGGAGCAGCAGGAGCAGCAGCAGCAGCAGCAGCAGGAGGAGGAGGAGCAGGAGGAGGATTAGGAGCAGGGAATATCAGTGGGCAGCAGCAGGAGCAGCAGGAGCGCCAGGAGCAGGGACAGCAGCAGCAGCAGGAGCAGCTAGTGCACCAACAGTAGTTCATGCCCCAACAGCAGCAGCACTTGCACGCCATACCCTCTCCATGCAGAACAATTTCGTGGCATGGTCCATGTCAGATGCAAGCTCAGCAGGAATTGGACCACCAGCAGCAAGATGGCAACAAACTGCCACGCTGCAGAAATTGGTTTGGGGTTGTAGGCCCGTAGCCTCTCCATGCAGTGTATGTTGATCACAGCGTCTATGCCAGAGGTAAGCTTAGGTCCCAGAGGAAAGCGCAGGAACAGCAACAGTAACAGTAACAGTAACAGCAGCAGCCTCCTCTCCACCGCCTGGGCTGGATCATAGCCTTTTCTATGCAGAGTGTGGCGGTTGTTGGGTCAATATCAGAGGTACGCTTAGTGTCAGAAGACCGAGCAGAGACAGCAACAGCACCAGGAACAGCCATTGGACCAGCAGCAGCTTCATCTTTATCATCTGTGCTGAATCCCCGCAGCTTCTCTTTTTGCAGAGGCCATACAGCAGCTGCCGGGTCCATGTCTGGGGGTAGAGTAACAGAGCAGTGGGGTTTAGGGTTTGCTGGGGTGAGAGGGGGGTGTAGGGGTGCAAGGCTGCAGTGGTTTGATATGGGTGGGGTTTAGTCAGGGATGCAAACACAAAAGGAACATAATGTCTGGGGGTAGGGTGACAGAGCAAGCAACAGCAGCAGCAGCAGCAGAGGCATAAGTTGGCGAAATAGCAGCAACCAAGCCAGGATTGAGAGATATAACAGCAGCAGTGGAAAGAGGAACAACTCGGCTGCACGCTCAGGAAGTCCCTGCAAAGCTGGCGGAAGAGATGGAGCAAGCAGTGTGAGATGCCTAAGAACCTCAAGTGGCTTTACAAGCAGCAAGAGGAGAGCAAGTAGCAGTCACAAAGGAAAAGAAGGACCAGTATGACAAACATCAGTAGTTGCAGCGCTTAAACAGGAGCAGGAAGAGGTTGCAATAGCAATCATACAGCAAACACTCTGAGGGAGCAGGATGTGGCTACAGCAGCGTTAGGGAAGCAAAGTCTGCTGCCGTTGCAACACAGGAGGAAGGGGCGGTAGGTACATTGCAGCATGGGATGCAGTGGCAGAGCTGCAGGTGCGAAGACAACAGGTCGCAGCAGCAGCTGAAGTTGCTCGGTCAGCTGTACAAGCAGCAAAAGGACGAGGCAGCAGCATCTAAGGTAGAAGCTGCTCAAGCACGTGTTAAAGAGCTTGCTAAGCTGGACATGGAGTGGGATGACGGGCACTGGCAGTGATATGGGAAACAGAAAGGTCTTTTGAAACAGCCAGGGAGGGGGAAGCAATGGCAGCAAGAGGATTGGCAGCAAAGCTGAGAGGGAGCGAGAAATGGCTGTAGCAGCAGCAGGGAAAGCCAGAGGGATTTACAAGCAGCAAGGGAGGATGAGGCAGCGGCCTGGACACATGTGGCGGCAGCGCGTGATTTAGTAGAGTGTCTGGTGCAGGAACAGCATGTGACGTTAACAACAGCCACGGAGGCTCAGTAGGTGTTGCAAGCAGCAAGAGAGAAACCAGCAGCAGCAGCAGCAGAGAGAGAAGTAGTTGAAGCCCCGGAAGCACTTTCTAAGCTGCAAAAGGACCATGTCGTGGTTTAAGGAGCAATAGTAGATGGAAGGGTTAGTTAACACGCAACGAGGGGGGAGTGGCACTGCAATTGGAAGCAACACGGGAAGCTGTTGGAAAGCTACAGGCTGAGATGAGCAGGAGCAGGCTGAAGCAGTGCTTGCAGCAGCAGTGGCAAGCGACAGAGGCTGCAGTATAAGCAACAGAGCTGCTGTAGTGAGCAGAGATGTGGCAGTGATAGATGCTGCGGCAGCATAAGCAGGAGCAGTAGAAGCAGCAGCAAAAGCAGCAGCAGCTGCAGCTGCAGCCCGTGAGGCTACGGCAGCAGGAGAAGAGTGAAAGGACTAGAAGCAAGAAGCAGCACAAGTAGCAGCTGTAGCAGCAGAGATAGAGGCAGAGGAGGCATTGACACTAGTCTCAGGAGTGTGGAGGCCAAGGAGGGAAGAAGCATTGGCAGAGGCAGGAGCCAACGAGGTGGAAGTAGGGGTGGGATTGCAAACAGCAGCGGGATTGAGCGTGCCAAGGCAGGGACAGCTAGCAGGGGCGGCAGCAGGTCCATGAAGAGCAGCAACAGGGAAATCGGCCACAGCAGCACCAGTTACAGAAGAACAACAAGCGGCAGTGAGCAGCACCAGCACAAGGAGAAGCTGTAGAATCTACCTCATACAGTATGATCACACCATCTTCATCCTCGGCTGGAAGCTCAGCAGGTGAAGGGGTGATGGGAGATCTCGTCAGCGTCTGCTATATTACCAGTGCAGAGCACATCAGAGTCAGACGAAGGTGGTGAGGGTGGCGGAGCTACCGTTGTAAAATTTTGCCGACCCTGCTGCTCCCTGCAGCAGCAGCTGCTGCTGCATCTTCTGCTGCTGCCGCTGTGTACTCTGGTGCGGAGGATGGTGGTGAACGAGATCAAGAGGAGCAGCAGCAGGAGCAGAGACAGGGGCAGCAGCAGAAGCAGCAGGAGCACGACCAGCAGCAGCAACAGTAGCAGCAGCTTGCAGGAATGCCTTGTAAGGCACAAGTGGTGCGTTTGGCTGCAGGAGAGAAAGGTGGCATGCTGTGGCTCAGGATATGAGGCAGGAGGAGAAGGGGGGGTTTAGGAGCAATTCTCAGAGGCACGGTGCCGGGTGCCGGGGTAACAGTGAAGGCAGAAAGCTTAAGGAAGAGGTAACGAACTGTGGCATTGGGAAAGGACAGTGCGCAGACAAAGGAGCTTTCAACAAATGTGGAGCAGTAGTCGTTCAGCCAGCATAGATAGAGGGGCAGAAGTAAGGTTGAAATTAGGAACAATCATTAACATAGATCTGCCCCTGGCATACCGCTTTACACTTAGTGCTCTAATGATCTTCCGGTGGTTACTAGGCTTGCTACACAGCTGTTACAGGTGATGACAAACTGCAGGCTTATCTAGGGTTTAATGCAGCTCCCCCTTGCCATGGGATAGGGTACAGTTGGATGTGTCATACATGTGTGATTCTCTGTTAAAAGAGCTCCGAAGGCTCCGCTGAATGGGTGTGGCCATGGGTTTAGGGTGGGGTTAAGGCAATTGTACAGGGAGAGAGAGAAAAAGAGAGCCGCTATGCAGAGAAGGGGAGCCCCGCCTTGTACATAACCAACATACCCTTCCAGGGCTTACCATGTCTCTACCGCCCTGCTTGAACCTCTTTGAGCGCTTGACATGTACATTCCCATTACAAAGAGTTAAACAGAAGCACCTACATACTTGCAGGACAGGCCATTAACAACCGAACAAACAAAAAGTTCTGGAAGCCGTGTGGCATGATTAGCTGTGTGGATGGTTGCTTTCTGGTGAGGCATGTAGTCCCGGGGTATATGTGGTGCCGAAGCACTCAGCAATACTGCCTTTCAGCCCCCCTCCATACCTACTGTGAGGCTGCTGAGAGCCCTTGAACTGCTGCACTAAGTAAATGTAGGCCGGTCGTAGGGTTGGCACTTCGAACAGACACTCGTTGACCCAACCTTCCGCAAACACGGGCCCTAAAGAAAGCAGCCTGCTCGTGGAATGGTTGTCATTGGCCTCTAGGAGCATTAGTGATTGAAGTGATTCAAACGAGCCTCAGCCGGAGGCAGTACACGTACCGGACAGTTGTCACTTCCCTCGTTTCTGTTCTAACGGCGATGCCCAGCGGCCATTCACATACTTTAAGACGTTACTGAGGTACGAACAACACTTTACTGCGCTCTGCTATTACCAGCTTTCGTCGGAGGTTGCACAACATGTACTGATCCGTGTTGTCGACTGTAGAGTATCGGCTGCTTGCTAAGGTTCTGTAGACCTTACTGCGTGCACGATGGCATCCGTTGCTGAAAAGGCCAAAGCTCGTGTGCACGATGACGGCTTTACTATCAAGGGCTGGAGTATTAGCGCGCATCAGGCACCCATCATAGGCGACAAGCGTATCGAAGAATACAGCAAGCAGCTTGGCAATGTCCTGACTCTTCCCGAGATCCTATTTGGAGACAACGTCCTCACCTTGACTCATGAAGCATCTGGCACCGTGTTCTCCTTTAAGGCCCTGGATGCGCTTCTCGGTTGGCAAGCTGAGAAGCTCCCGCCGCTGAAAGTCAGCCTAGCAGCTCAGTGGCAAGCTTCACGCATATATGAGATACAAACACAGCAAGCCGTGCTGCTAGAATACGACTGGACGTATACAACGCCGTACCAAGGCACCATGACCAGCAGCAGCAGCACCAGCAGCAGGCCTGAACCCTACCTGAGCTTCGCCATGGACCTAGCCTCAGCTAAGGCTCACAGTCAGAGTCCTATCCAGCAGATGGCCGGTGGTTCATCATGGCCCAAGCCCCATGATCACCTAACACATAAACCCCCAGCGCCACATTTCCAAGCCACACCACCACCACCAGCAGCAGCAGCAGCAGCAGTAGCACCAGCAGCAGCCAACACAGCAGCAGGAGGAGGTGGTGGTGGTCAAGTCACTGCAGGAGCGGCAGCAGCTGCAGATGCAGCAGGAGCAGCAGCAGCAGCCCCCCTAGAACACACAAGCTCCACTTCTCCTGCAGCAACACCACCACCGCCACTGCCCACAGTAGCAACAGTAACAACAGCAACAGCAGCAGCAACAGTAGCAACACCATCACCTCCACCAGTAGCAGCAGCAGCAGCAGGCAGTCCCACTTCCCCAGCCGACCCCTGGCAGCCAAGCAGCCATCAAATAGACCGTACCATGCTGATGTCCCAAGATGAGCCCATCCTCTTCTATGCTGACATCCCTTTGTATGAGAGTGAGCTGGATGACAACGGAGTGAGTCAGCTGGGGGTCAAGATCAGGGTCATGCCACGATGCTGGTTGGTGCTGCTGCGGTTCTGGTTGAGGGTGGATGGGGCCTTGGTGAGGTTGAGGGAGACACGGCTGTTCTGTAGGTAAGCAGCGGGAAGAGAGGGGGGAAGGGGCTGAGGGGGGTTAGGGTGATGTTTCCTGCACGACAAGACAGGATTTCAAGAGGATTGCACTATCAAGGGGTCAAGGTTTGGGCTATTGGTGCTGCTGTGGTTGGATGGGGCGTTGGTGAGGTTAAGTGTGGATGTGCCGTTGGTGATGTTGAGGGAGACGCGACTGTTCTGTGGGTAAGCAGAGGGCAGAAAGGGGACATGCACGGATTGAGGTCCAGCTCAGATGGTCTAGGCGATGAGTTAAGTCATGGTAGAGGTGGTGTTGGGGTTTAGGGAACAAGGTTGATGGCTGCTGCTGTGGTTCTGGTTGAGGATTGATGTAGCCCTCAGCCTTGTTGAGGTTGAGGGAGACACCCTTCTTCTGTAGCTGAGGAATGGGGGCGGGGAACCGAAGGGGAGAAGGGAATAAAACAAGGGAGGGGAAGGGGCAAGGAAGGGAAAGGGTAGATTGGGTGGGAAACAAGGGCAGGAGGGGAAAGTTTAAGTCGTTGGGAGATATGTCTATGGATATGTTGTCCACCGTTCGGCCAGGAAAAGTTAAGCTGGGCCCAAAACACGAGCTATTGATGCTGCTGCAGTTTGTGCTGAGGGTATATGGGGCCCTTGAAAGATAAGGGAGGTGAGGGAATGTTTTGTAGGAAAGGGGGCATGAAAAAAGGGAGGTGCGACTCAGATGGATGTTTAAGGGATGTTTATTAATTTGAGGGACATGGAGTTAGAGGGCGCTTATGTCGCAATAATGAAGCAGGTTATCTCTCCGTCTAGGTGCAGCTGTGGTTTTGGTTAAGTGGCACCCTGATGAGTTTCAGGGAGACACCGGTGGTTTTGAACCTAAGGAGATGGGAGGAAGCGGGCATGCAAGGGTTTTGAACCTAAGGAGATGGGAGGAAGCGGGCATGCAGGGGGTTTGAACCTAAGGAGATGGGAGGAAGCGGGCATGCAGGGGTTTTGAACCTAAGGAGATGGCAGAAAGCGGGCATGCAGGGGTTTTGAACCTAAGGAGATGGGAGGAAGCGGGCATGCAGGGGTTTTGAACCCAAGGAGATGGGAGGAAGCGGGCATGCAGGGGTTTTGAACCCAAGGAGATGGCAGAAAGCGGGCATGCAGGGGTTTTGAACCTAAGGAGATGGGAGGAAGCGGGCATGCAGGGGTTTTGAACCCAAGGAGATGGGAGGAAGCGGGCATGCAGGGGTTTTGAACCTAAGGAGATGGCAGAAAGCGGGCATGCAGGGGCTTGGGGAGGGGGGGTTGGGGGTAGGGGCTGGACACGGAATTGTAGGTGAGAAGAGGAGGGAGGCGGGCGCAGGCCGGGCGGGCAAGAAATAGAGGGGATCCAGGTTGAGGTTCTGCACAGGGACTTGCTTTGCTTGTGATTCATAAGCTAAGTAAAAGCTTGTGTGCTATCTGCCATCCTCTTTTTGTCCAGAAGTCATTCCCGACAACTATAACCAGCAAGGACATTGTGACTCACTGATGGCTGCATAGCTACGGTAGCTCTTGGTAACTATGTCTTTATTGGTTGCTCCTGCTGCCTGCACCATTCAGAAATCTCTGACACTGTGCAGCTGTCATGGCTTTGTGCTGCCTTTGCTGCTGCTGTTGGCTGATGCTGACTGTTACAGGCTGTGGCAAAGAGATCACGTGCATCATAAAGGGATGCTACTGCTAAGACTGGTTTTGTATGCCGTTCACAGGTCTTAGACTAACATGTTCACAGGTCTTAGACTAACATGTTCACAGGTCTTAGACTAACATGTTCACAGGTCTTAGACTAACATGTTCACAGGTCTTAGACTAACATGTTCACAGGTCTTAGACTAACATGTTCTGCCCTCCTGCTGCTCTTTCTTCCAGATTTGACGCTCCAGACAGGATCATCCGTGAGACCAAGCACAGTGAAGGGACCATGGATGCATTGAGGGCAGCAGGAGCAGCACTAGGCAGTGTGTCCTTCCCTGATGCTGATGCTGCAGCGGGTGTGTTCAGCGCCATAGCACCTGCTTGTGTCACCATGTTCAAACTGGAGGAGCTGACCCTGATGACAGAAGCAGTAGCAGCAGCAGCAGCAGGCAAGGGGCAGTAGTTGTGGCTGTGGTCAAAGAGCACTAGCAGTGGTGGAACATACAGAGCATCTGGGGGATTTGGACACAGCACAAGAAGCAGCAGCAGGCGTTGCAGATGGTGGCGAGGGAGTGAGACATGAGGTGGGAACAGACTAGCAGCCCTTTGCGGTTGCCACACCTTGAATGTTTGTTAAGTTAGCAGCAGAAGCAAGCAGCATGCGCGTCACCCAGCTCGTCTACTAAAGACCCACAAGGATTCAACTAAGTAGCAACGATGCTGGCAGGGGGCAGTGGAGCAGCTGGAGTATTGTCCGCTGCCGGCACTTACAGGATCAGAATGCAGGGATGTACGATGTCGATTGTGAGCAACATACATGAGGTACCGAAATGCTGATAGCAGCAAGACTAGAAAGGGCAGCTACAAACAAACAAACAAAAATTTAAGGTGCGGCAACCGCAAAGGGCTGCTAGGTCGAAACGACCAAACACACCTACAAGGGCATCCGCAGCGCTGTATTTGCGCAGACTATAGGGTTACGTCTGGTGTTTGTTGTTTGTGGATTACTTGTTGTGGCAGGGACAGCAGCAATAAATGGACGCACGTTATGGTTGAGTATACCAATTACCAATTACCAAATGGCCCCGTCAAAGCGGGGCGCCGGTGGGGGCAGCGCCACCCACAAGGAGCCAACTTAGGCTCCAACGGCATACTCAAGGTCTTGTCCAAAACTCGCACAATGGCTGCCACCAGCCCACCCTAGATCCCTTGCTAGCCAATGTATGTCAGGCCAACCCACTTCGACTTGCGATGTGCTGACCAGTTGACCCAGTCAACAGCAAGCCAAGCAGTTTAATGCCTTGCTCAGGGGACGCACGTTATGGTTGAGTATAAAACGATCGTTTTGTAGGCAAGCCAGTGCCAGTACTGCTGCTGCTGCCGGCTGCTGGCCTATGAGCCTTCATTGGGGATGCTTTTCTGGGCTAGTTGGTAGTCTACTGCAGCAGCGGTCTGTACAATGTATGATTATGAGGCTTGAAGGAAGCCCCAGCCCGTTCAGCTTGGCATGCTGTCGGCTGCTCCACCACATGAGTCACGTTATGCTTGGGACTGGACGCCATAGGTAGGTAAATTTCGAAATAGAGGCGCCTCATGTGCAAGCGGTGTCGTTGAGCTGAAACATCGCAACCACCGAGTTGCTGCATGTCGGAAGAGGTTCAGAGGGCAGCCCCAGTAGGTCACGGGGCCTTCATCAAGGACGTTAAGCTGCTGGCCATTGATACCGTACTAAACGTGATAGAAAATGCGGCCATTTCAGCGCCCATGAAGGCAATGAAAGGCAACGTTGAAGGTCAGTACCAGCGAAGTTCAACCCCTCACCTGACTAATGCTA
Organism: Pseudopediastrum boryanum; assembly: GCA_963556185.1. Lineage (NCBI taxonomy): Eukaryota > Viridiplantae > Chlorophyta > Chlorophyceae > Sphaeropleales > Hydrodictyaceae > Pseudopediastrum > Pseudopediastrum boryanum. The sequence goes on along the minus strand of OY744502.1, from coordinate 2,141,959 downwards.
ATCGGTTCCATGCTATTACGAGTAGTCATTCCCTCCTGGGGCACATCGGGTTTTGCTCTTTTGCTCCTGGGATACATATAACAGAGCATACAAGACTTCTAAACGTGTAGTCCATGCATATATCGTATCTGTCGTCGTGCTTTCTATACACGTCACTGCATCGGTCGCCATCGGTGACTTCCGTCGAACAGCTTTTCATCCCAGAACAGGGCGAAGGCAACAATCCTAGCTCGCCACAGCTCATACTTCTCGGTTTTTGTGATAGGGCGAGATGATGTCCGACAAGCAGCCTACCGGCCTGCTGTCCATGCTGCATTTCATTGTGGGCCCGGTGTTTCTTTACTTCATCCTGTCAGCAACCCCTGCAACAGCAACTTTTGGTGTGACTGACTACCGGATGTACTACGGGACGAAGGTAGGAAGCAGAAGTGGTCATAATGCCCATCCTGCTCCAGAAACCCTGTATGGGCCGTGAGTGTCGGAGCGAATGAACTGACGCAGAATGCCCTTTCTCGTTGGTATGATGCTTCGAGGTATCTCATGACCATTCATCATGTGTCGAAGGCGCATCTGGATCAGCTGTTTGGGGACCCTGGGGACCTTACTTACTAGTGGCACCGGAACCTGCCATTGTCCAGTGTACATCCTATATATCTGTCGCCTTGCTTCCGAAGAGAAGTACCAATCACATGGCCGCTTCAAGATTAGAGTTTCTTACACATTCAGCGTTCAGGGAGCCCTTTGGCTGGGAGACTCAGCTTACTTGCCATCATCTTCGACAAACGCGGTGCATCAGGGCGTGTGGTCAAGGGCACTCACGACCGTTTGTCGCCTTAAAGCATACACCTTACAAAGTATTCTAGGCAGCTAATCGACGTGTGCCTTCCTGTGTGCTGTAGGTCGCACCAATCTGCGCCGGGATCAACTTGAGGACCGTCAGTGCCTGCTCTGCTTGGTTGCCACATTACTGTACTCAGACCGACAAATGCAACACTGCCCTTTTGGCGGTACGTCCGCTGAAAAATTGATCTTTAGTAAGATTCCGGCACACGTAACATGCATGAATATCAGAGGGTGCACATCTCTCTGCATGATTGGGATGGCCAGCATGCATGATAGTTGGAAGGGCCAGCAGCTGATGCAGATAACTCAGTCACTGCACTGCAGCACTGTTCCCTGATTTGTTGATATGGTGCACAGGAGTTTAATGGCGGTTTAGAGGCAAACACGTGCGATGCACAGCTGAAGCAGTTTTCAGAATGGCCCGGCCGGCGATCTAGAAGCGAACACGTGCGGTGCACAGGTCAAGCACATGATAGCTCTCTATCTTTGGAAATGTATGACTATTCATCATTGCTTTGCATGCAGAGGGTGGCTAAACTGGAGAAGGAGCTCGCCACTTTAAAGACGGAGGTTGCCACTTTAAAGACTGCATTGGCTGGTTTGGTGGGAAACCTCACCAATTTGGCAACAGTCCTGCCCAGTCTGCAAGCGTAAGTGCCCAAGTTGGTTGGAGGTAACCTGTGCTAGATAGAAGGTGGCGGCCTTCGTACCTCTTGCACGTGCAACGCTCATCAATCAAATAACCTGTGATCGTAACATCATAACTGACACTACACTGGCATAAGGGTGTCACTGGTGTTGCGCATAGATGTAGTATGCAATTTGAGCATGCCAGTTCAGCCAGAATGAAGGAGTTTCAGCTGCTCCACTGATCAATGCTGACACGTCTCCTTCTTGCAAGCATACCTCATGTAGTGAGGACACGGGTGTAGCTTGCAGTCAACTTGCAGTCCTGGTCTTGAAGTTAACTCCCAACTCATCAGCACCTACTTGGTTGGCACCTCTTTAGATTGTGAAAAGAAGTCGGAGATCACTCTAAATGTCAATCATTTGAAAGGGATCTGCGACGTCTCCAGGCACCAGCAGATGTATATGCTCAGCTTAACGGGAGGTAACAGTGGTCTAGCACTTAGCCTTGCTGTGCTCTCTGTGCCAGGCCACTGGCTGGGGCTCTGCGTGTTGCAGAATACCGTGAACTGTTTATTCTTGTGTTCCAGCACATGGTCAGCAATTACCGGACTGCTACTCACAAGATGGTTAATAGAAACAAGCAGGATGTGCTCAGGGTCATCGATTACATAGCTGTCTCCAAGCGGTTCATGTCAAGTGTGACAGACTGCAGGGTCTTTCGCAGCTTTGATACAGGTGGCTCTGATCATAGAATGCTGGTGCTTACGATGCGCCTCCGCTTGTCAGTGGCCAAGCAGCACAGTGCGAAGGGACAGCCAGCACGGCCCTATGACTGCAGCCGGCTGCAAGAATCTGCAGCAACTCAGCAGTGCTTTGAGCTGGCAATGTCTAACCAGTTCAGCCGTCTGGTAGGGGCTCAGTTGCAGAGCGCACAAGACGAATGGACACAGCTAACAGCGGCAGCCAGCCAAGCAGCCCATAAGGCTGGTCTAAACCTCAAGCCTCAGCAGCGGCGCCGAGATTTCGCTATATCCGATGCGACCTTGCAGAAGGTTGAGCGGAAACATGCAGCACATGCAGCGGTGCTGTCCTCTCCTAATGATGCTACCAGGGCAGATTACAGGGAGGCCAATAATGCTGCTATGCGAGCGGTTAAGAAGGATCAGGAGCGGTACTTCAAGCAGCAAGCGCTGTTTGCGGAACATGCTCTAAAAGCTGGTAATCTAGCCGTGTTCCACAAGCATGTCCAGCGGATCTTCAAGGAGCAGCAGGGCAGTAGCTTTGCTGCTCCTACAGCTGTGCTAGGGGGTGCTGATGGCAAGCAGCTGTTCCAAAGCAGGGAGGAGGTGGTGAAGTGCTTTGCTGAGCACTTTGCTGATGTCCTCAACTGCCCTGCCAAGCTCGACCAGCAAATGCAGCAGACCATTGAGGAGTTAGTGCAGAAGATGGAGGCAGGGCAAGGTGCAAACCAGCAGAGTGAAGCAGCAGCTCAGCCACCTACTGTGCAGGAGGTTGAAGAAGCTGTCTTTGCCTGTCGTAATGGGGCAGCTCCTGGGGTTGATGGTATCGCAGCGCCTATGCTAAAGCTCAGTGGGACCATGCTGAAATGGTTGCACAGGGTCATTGTGGCGGTGTGGGAGTCAGGGAAAGCGCCAGTGGAGTGGAAACGTGCACTGTTGGTGGCACTGTATAAAGGCAAAGGAGAGCGCAAAGTGAGAGATAGCTATAGGGGGATAAGCTTGCTAAGTATACCGGGGAAGGTGTATGTCTTGGTCATTTTGGCTAAGATCAGTTCTCATATCGATGCACAACTGCTTGATAACCAGTCTGCTTTTAGGAAGGGGAGGGGCCTCACTGATGCTCTGTTCACCATACGCCAGGTCATCTCGAAGTCTGTAGCATTCGATCAGCCTCTATTCATGGCTTTTGTGGATTTGCGTAAGGCATATGATTCTGTACCGCGAGACACGCTATGGCGCATCCTGCATGTGTACGGGGTACACACAAAGCTGATAGAGTTGCTGATGGACTTGCATACTGGCACACAGGCTGCTGTTAGGATGGGTGGTGTGGTGTCTGAGTGGTTTGATGTGCATGGCGGGGTGCGGCAGGGATGTGTCATTGCTCCCTTGCTGTTCAACATCTACATGGACTTTGTGGTTCGGCAGGCAATGGCTCAGATGCCGGAGGGATGTGGGGTGAAGCTAGCCTATCATGCAGATGGGAAACTTGAGCGTGATGGGTGTGGTAGTGGTGGGTGTGTGGAGCTGTTGTCTGTTCTGCTGTATGCAGATGATATGGTGTTGCTAAGTCCCAGCAGGGAGGAGTTGGTGGTCATGCTGCAGGTGATGGACAAGGTTGCTGCTAGTCTTGGGTTGCGCATCAATGCAAGCAAGACTGAGATCCTGTCCATTGACAAGGATTGGAAGGAGGGGGATGTGCCAGTGCAGCAAGGACCAGAGGTGGTTATCAGTGAGGGTGTGGTAAAAGAGGTGTCACAGTTCAAGTACTTGGGAAGTGTGCTTGTGACTGATGGCAGGTTGGATGTGGAGTTGAATATCAGGAGGGGTAAGGCTGTGGGGAGGTTTAAGCAGTTTGAAAAGATGTGGGGTACCAAGCATCTGTCATTGGCTACGAAGGTGAAGTGTTACAAGGCATATGTGTTGCCAATTCTGCTGTTCGGGAGTGAGTGTTGGTCCCTGACCAAAGTGCAATCGCAAAAGCTTGAGCGGGTGCACTCTAGCTGCCTTAGGAGCATCCTGGGGGTCAGGCTGTCAGATCGGCACACCAATGAGCATATCAGGAAATCATGTGGGGTAGCCACCTTGTCAGCATACATCACAGCAAATAGGCTGAGGTGGCTGGGGCATGTGGGCCGCATGGAGGAGGGCAGGTTGCCGCATATTGCGTTGTTCTCTTCATTACATGGTGACATGACGAGGCCAGTGGGTAGGCCTCGCCATACCTGGGAGAAATGCGTGTGTGCAGATCTGAAGGTGCTTGGTCAAGATGAGGGGAGCTGGGAGGCTTCATGTCAGATTAAGAGTGCTTGGAGGAAGAGGTTGTGGGATCTTACGCACCCTTGGGAAAGCCAACGGTTAGTGAGGTGTAGAAGGCGCACTAAGCAAGCTATTGATAAGCATGTGGAGCGCTATGTGGTGCCTTTCAGTGGCTGGGAGGATGGTGGTTCACCAGTACCTAGGTGGTGGGAGCCACCTCCAGCCCCTACTAGGGTGGTGCTTGATCCTGCTGCCTCCCCGCCACCCATGTGTGATGGAAGTGGAGCAGGTTTTGGGTTTTAGTGGTGGTGTTTGTTTCCCCTTGGTGTGCACGCCGTTGCATCTAGCCTCAACTTGTGTGTGGCAAATCCACCATCGGTTGTGTGGCTTCGTGATTGTGATCAGGAGCCTTGTGTTTGTGGCCTAGGTTTGTTTGGCCATTGGCATTGCTGGTCTTGCGTTTTGATTGATTGATTGAGCACATGGTCTCATTGCATAGCTGTCTTGCTCTCTCGCGCGCCCTGCTTATCTATCCCTGCATGGTATCTCCTCTCTCCTTGGAAGCGTAAAATGAAACTTGGTACCCGAAAGATGGTTGTCACACGCTTGTCAAACGCTTGTATTTCTATCTATCTGCTGAGGTGACTATAACATAGCAATATCCCATCAAAATATAATGCAGTTGAGGCTTTAATTGTTGGTGTATGTTGTGATCCGCAGGCTGAATGGGAGTGTTACCCATCTGGAGGACTTTGTAAGTACCTTGACTCAATTGTCCCATCTGCTTAGAGACTGGCTAAGTAAAGATCTCCACATGTTACACAAGTAGGGGCACAACCAGATACCTTAAAGGGTCTGGTAGCTGACTTTAAGCATTACAAAAGTGGAATGGGTCATTGAGCCATCGATATACTTTGGTTCCGATCGAATATGGTACGTACATTGCAATATTGACAGAAGGATGGTGACAACTTACAGGCAGGCCCAAGGGAGCTCCCAAGCAAGGGAGCTACCATCCAAGACATGATCCAAGACATGATCCGTATCTCAGGCTGCGACTACATGCACGTCACATAACTCCAGCTCCATGCATTCTAATCACCAGGAATGATCCTTGGAGCTGCAAGTATGCATAGCTAGAGATGTCGACAGGGAGGAATGTGCTCGCTGCAAAAGCATGGGGATGTCCTCTCGTGAATGTGTCTTGTTAAGTAAGCCCTAGGCAGTGTGGTTTCTACCTACAATATTGTAGATAAGGAACATATATATGCAACCGGGCATGTATGTTCTGCTGAATGCAGGCGCGGAGCTTTACTTTAGGTGTAATTGGTGACTTTGACGTGACCGCGGTCACCACCGTTCCGTCAGGAGGGATTCAAAGCGCCGTCGCGACTCAAACCGGAACCGTCGCGACTAAAATCAACTGGACCACTATGCAGATGTATGAGCCACTGGGTGGTGATGAACCCAACGAGGTATGGAAGTTGAGGTACATATCATGCTGGTAGTGCTTGCACTCAGCATATGCGTGTGCTCCTGCTTAGCTCCTGCTGTGTTTGTTCCCGTCCACTACAGTCGACAGTATCCTAGGCCTGCACCGCTAGTTGTGACAGGCCCTAAGTTGCCCAACCAGCCTGGTATAGCTCTTGGGCTTCTTCTGCCAGGCCTTAGCCAGGCCCTACGACGATAATTGTATAGTACGTATACGATCTGCTCTATTTCCCGCCTGTCTGACCTGCTCTGTTTTTCAGCTGTCTCTCACTGACTGGACGGTCTTGTTTCCGTTGCGGCTGTTTCGGCAGGCCTTGTTCCCCAACAATCTGACCTGTCATTGTTTCCAATTGCCTGCCTAAGTAGCCATTCTACTCCTTCAGCAAATGTCTGACCTGTCCCATATATATGCAGCAGCACTCTCCTCCTCTGGCCTGCCTCGATCTGTCTGACGGACCCTGTAGCCCAGCAGGCGAGATGCCCACCCAACTCTTTGTATGTCCCATGGTAGAGGCCACGAGGCCAGGTCTCCTGACCTCAGTTGCCTCTCCCTTAACTTACGCAGGCTGGGACTCTGGCAGAGGCTCCGCCTCAGCCTCAGTTACTCAACTAGCCTGGCGTAGCTCTTCTTCTTCTGTAGCCCAGCACCGCGGACTGGGGCTGCGCAAGCTGCACATGAGTATCGCAAGGCCCTGCATCTTGCCCACTTGTTAAGGAGAGCGGCCCCATACCAATGGTGTCTAGCCTTGTATGACCCAGGTGTCTTGGACTACAAGCTTGCCCATCTTGGGCACATCAACCCACACACCAATTGACTCGTACAATTAAGGAATGACCAAGCCTACTTAGCGAGGACCATTTCAGACAAGACGGAGAAGTATTTGCCCACATGTATGCACTTGCTGACCGGTATGCACCTGCTGACGGTGAGCTAACAGTCATCTGCCGGTCTATATCTCACTAATGTACAGAGCACATCATCTCCACATTTCGTGCTATTCCGAGTCAGTCCTTACTACTGAACAGTTCATGTTTGTTGAGACTGGCATTGAGTCAGGCTAAGGGGCCCCTCCCTTACGAACTACATGCTGGAGACCGCTACATGGTATCACTTTGCGGAGCCCTCTCTCTTCCGTCACTGACCTGAAATGTAGACTTCCTTTGTGTCCTTTCATATCAGATCACAGCGGCAGCGGATCAAGAGCCACTAAAGCTACTACAATACGAAGTGAACATGCAAGTCCTCAGCCCCATAACCATCAGTCCTGCAAACGTTGCAATCGTGACATGGGGCGCTCTACTTGGCTCAGCCTCTCGCTCGGACATCACCGTCAATCCTGTTGACGGTCAGGTAAGTTTCTGATTGAGACTGACCATAATGACAGATGTTATTATTACATTTCATGGCATGCCATAGCAAAGAGTGCCATAGGCCCCGCACCTCCAGCTGTTACAAAGTACAGCGAGATGGAACATAATCATGAAAAACGAAGGAGTTTACAAATGGGGATAACTGGAAGTCAGATTCAGTTATATGGTCTTATATCATCACACATGGTTGATGTGTCAATGCTCTCAAGCAAGTCCTTATAGTCGTGAGTAGTGTCTAGGGAGTTGGGTCAGACTAATTGTTGTACTAATTTTATTATTGCATCAAACTGCTGGCCGGGAGGTTGTGTGACAATGGGAACTGAGCCCTCTACAACATGATATAGGCTATGGTCAGTGAGAATTCGCGGTCCATAAACCCTAGGTATGATTCATTTAGCAGCAGAGTTGTATCTTTTTCTGCCCATGCTTTTGCCCGTGCCTTGAAATGCAGCACCAACAAGGTTGGTTTGCAGCTGCAAGTATACATGCTGGCTATTCTCGGGAGTGGTCTTCAGGCATGGCGATCTGGTTTTACTGTCGCCTGTGGTATGATGGTTTAGCAGTTGCTTTTGCTCATTCTAGTTCAACCAACTCACCATTTGCATGCAGGGCCGCTTGAAGTAGCTCACGGAAATTTTCTATGAAGCCCATCCCATGATTGAATTATGGATTGCAGGCAAGCTGCTGCTCATGTAGTGCTACTGCTGCTCAGCCAGGTGCTACTGCTGCTCAGCCAGGTGCTACTGCTGCTCAGCCAGGTGCTACTGCTGCTCATCCAGGTGCTACTGCTGCTCAGCTAGGTGCTACTGCTGCTCATCCAGGTGCTACTGCTGCTCAGCTAGGTGCTTCTGCTGCTTCCCATGCCATTAAAACCCCTAAATAACTCATTGATTGATCTGTCTCCCTGCGCAGGCCTACTGCGCCGTGTCTGCTGTCGATAATTCGGCCTTCATGGATTCGGCCTTCATGGCCATGGCCACATCTGATGGCATCCTGTTTCAGGCCTTCAATGACACTGCAGATGTAAGTCCCCCTTGGTATCTGTGTGTGATAATGGGATCTGTCAGTCTAGACCTGTAGTGTCATCCGCATCAGGCAACGCTTCGTCGATGCACTATCTAGACTCGGATGGATTGTATGTTTTTCATCAAATAAAGTTACAGAGTGAGGGCTGCCACACAATTCAACCTGGCCCCAGGAGGCCACAACTCTGCAACTCTTCTAATCCACAACTCCGCTTAGACCCAAGAGAGGGGGGTTAAGATGTAGGGATTAGGTGCTTAGGGGTTTAGGGTTGGGGCTTAGGGTTGTAAGGGTGGTGAAGGGCAGGGAATCTGGGGTTTGTCTAGTTTTAGGGGGTACCGCTGGGTGTGAAGGGTGAGGGTTTAGTGACTGGCAGAGTCACAGAGGAGAAAGAGCTGCAGCGTGATTGGGCCCCTCTTGAGGCCAGCCTGGTGGGTTAAGTATCCTGCAATGAGTGAAGTCACAGAGTACAAAGATATGCAGAATGGGATGAGTACTTAGGGGGGTCCTTGTCATTGTGTCATTCACATGGAAATGAGACGGAACCAGTCTGTTATTAGTGAGCCAACAGTACTAGCGATGATGCGCAAGGCTATACATCACAATGGATTGAGTGCGTGCAGCACCTTTAAAAAATTGGCTCGGAAGGAAGTTCATGTCCACCATGTATGGCTACCCTTGTTTATGTGAGCGGAACTCAGCAGCCACATCTAATTGTGTCAAAGCAGTATCGGCGGCTGCCAGTGAAAAGAGGAATGAATCACTGCTTTTCCAGAGGGAACAATTGAGTCAGTTTGTTCTTCTGACATGGGTGCATCCACGCATAGGATGGTCAGATTTGTTTAAGCAATAATCTATGTAAGATGAATGGGCTAATGTTTACATTGTCCTGTGTGCCGCAGCAACCCGCCTCCGTCGATGGGACCATGCCAGCGGGGACCGTTATTCATTGCAAGTTCCTCGCCATTTAGGCACCCGGAGGTCCAGAACAGATTATGAAGAAGATGCGTGGCACCGGGTGAACGGCAAACTGTACCCGCCACAACCATACCTGTGGCCTTGAGTGGCTTGGAGGAGATAAAGGGCCCTGAGGAGCCGCTACATATGGTAGAGACATGGTTGGAGTCATGTGGCGGGTGCTGCATGGCCCAAAAGCTGTGCAGTGATCTATCTGATATATGGTCGAGACATGATATGGCCGTGGGCTTCACAGGCTCATTTGCCTCTTAAGCTATCTGCCTCGTTTTACGCATGCAGGCTGGGGCTAAATTGTAGCAGCTTCTGGCCCCTGTAGTTGCCCAACCAGCGGCAACAAAGAGTTCTATTTTTCCTCTGGGAATATTCTGCAGAGATCATTGACTGAGCTCTCCCCAATGAGCAACAACTTTCTTTTGTAAGGATTGCTTGATGAATCAAAGCTTGCAGTGCCAAGTGAGGCGGATGGCCTGTGGCTGCCAGTCCCAGTATGTGCTCTGCCGCTGCAAGAATGACCATCCAACTGGCAGGATGTGTTCAGAATCTATACCGCTGTTTGGTTCTTTTGCATGAATATCAGGGAATGGGCTGGGTTTGCAACTCAGTGTGGTGGTCGTTTTGACCTACTCTGCCTTCGTTGTGTCCGTCAATGCAGCCACACACTGATTTCAGTGTTTCTTTTCTTGAGTGGGCTGCATGGGGGGGGGGGGGAATGTGTCCAGGCTACGCTGCAGTATTACCAGTGCACATTCCGCTGTCATATTGAGTAGTCCAAATACGGTTCTTGAATGCTGGGCAAGCCTGATGACTCTGGTGCAAGGTTGAGAGGTATCAACAGTTGCATGAGTGCTTACAGCTACAACAGTGCTGCCAGCTTTTAGATCAATTAATAGTAGTCAATGGTCATGTTGAATGGGGCAATGCGTTGTTCGCCACTTACCTTGCGGCTGTGAACTTTCTTCCCGCGCTGGCTGCAACGGTGGGATGGATGCTCACCCTATGACAAACTGCTGTTACATTTAACAATTGGAGCCGTACCAGCCCAGCAGGATCAATTTGGAGGGGCACTTGCTATAGCATCTTAAGCTTTCATTTTGGACACAATCGTGTTGCCCATATGTCTGCACTAATATCGTTTGCTGCTGGTTACAGATTTGGGGAGTACTGATTCATACTGTTGGCGAGAAGTTGACACTCTGCAGCTTGTGTTGGTAGATATGTTGGAGCTGACATTATGCAGGCGTTCTGCCGACCTGGCGTTGGTAAAACTGACACCAAACTCTTCATCATGCACATATAAATGTGTGCTGCAACCTCTCATTCTCCATGCTTCTATGCGTTTTTATATGTTATTGGCAGAGATTTTGATGGATTAGGAGGACAGGGTAGGGGGGGAACGCACCACGCTAGTACCGCCTCTTCCTTAAAACTACGCAGGGCTAACGCCCGGCGTCCCGCACTCACTCACTCACTTACGTTATTGGCAGAGGTGCTGCACTGGGTCCGAGGGCTCTGGGCTGTGCAGTAATCTATCTGATATATGATATTTTCTCTCACTTACTCACCATCCCACACCCCTAACAAACTGGTTGGCGTCATGCTTGGGTGCTGCATGGTCGGGAGGGCTGTGCAGTGGTCTCTCTTTGCATATATGATATTGGCAGAGGCTGTGTGTAGGGCTTGTGTGAGCAGCGCTTAAATCAGCCTGGGGTGGTCATGCCGTAGTACCGGTAGCAATGGGTCCAGCACTTGGGAATGCATAGTGCTGGGCTCAATGTAAGCACCATACCGCTAGTTCTGCTGTTTGCTGTTTTGGACTTTGGACTTTGGCCGCGAGTTGTGCGCATATGTGGGACAGAGCATGTGTCTTATGGCTGTAGAGCCTGTGCTGTTGAGAGCCTGTTACTAGTATGCATGTGATTTGGAAAATGTAGCTGCATCTGTATGAGAACATCAATGGACAGCTCAAGGTGAAACTGTCACAGGAAGACTGACAGCAGCATGGCCTGTGATATTGTGCCGTCATGGAATGAATGGAGCTAGTGTGGTCGCGTATCTTGTAGGACGCATGAGAGGATCCTTGAGCATGGGCCCCATCAGGAGCAGCCATATGCAGCTTGTCCTAGCGGTGTTCACTGCCATCTCATCTGTCTGTGCGGTGTACCCACTTGGGCCAAGTGAAAAACGAAACCTCCAGGTGGGGCAATTAAGAGCAGCTGCAAGTGCATGCAGCTGTCATGAAGTGGCAAGGGATCTAAATAATCCATGTTGTGAGCAGGCAAAATAGCTTGGATCTCCCAAAGGATGGCTTGGCAGATCAAAGGTACAGAAGGGCCTGCTAAGTGTAGCAGGTATTTTAGGTGAAGTGACACAAGGATCTGGACAATTACTGGGGATGGGATTGCAGCCGGCAGAGTGGAAGAGTAGCAACTGAGCACCACGCCATATAAACGGGCAAGCAGAGAATATGACAGGGAAGCTCAAACTGTCATACCCAGGGGGCGCCATTTGCAGACGAGGAAGGACAAAGAGTATGCAGCTGACGGACGGAAACACTAACCAGCCTAGAAGTATAGGAGCAGCAATTGGAGATCCCCCCCCCCCCCGCAAGCATCACTTGGATGGGTTCATGCTTTTAAACAGGCATTCAGCAACCACTGGGATCTGATTTATGGTTACCCGTTGATGCATCGATGCCTTTAAAGCTCTGCATTTGAAGTATTCGGCTCATGGGGAGGCTGAGGTCAACTGCCAGCGACGCTGAGGTGCATGCTGGGGGCTTCTGTCCCTTTCGTTCTGCTATGAAACATTATAATATGTGGTGGGGGTATCTGTAAGTTGGAATGCGTTTTAGGTCCGTTAGTAGGTCCGAGCCAAGCCGAGCCAAGCCAAGCATGGTCGCTACTCAGCTCATGGCCATGGAGAAAAACCGCTTGGTCAGTGCTTTTGCGATCTAGATGATCTAGTGAATATTGAAAAGGCCACAAACGCAGCATTGCTCCGGCATGGCAAGAATTGAGGTCCTGTACTGCCAGCCGAGTCACCCGATGCCGCTTGCCGTTGGCTCTTCTTATCTAGCTCTTTCTGAAGTAACACTGACTGGCTGGAAGTTTCTCAAACAAGAGTGGCCCTTGTTTCGATCTGCATAAGCCATGCTAGCTTATGCGCTTCAACTTTAGGTTTGCATGTGTCCAAACAGCTCTACTGTTCTTTAACGTGCTTTTAGCCAGACATTACTTGTGACCTGGCCCCTACGCATACATAATGTTCACGTAGCAAGCTTGGAGATCTGCTGGGACGTTCACTGCCTTGAAGCCTTTGATGCGGAGTTGCTCAAGCAGCGTTCCTGGTCCCCCTTGCAGAAGCTATTCGCGTGCCTGTTGTAGGGCCGATTGCCGCAAAGCCTCTGGCTTGCCGGCATCTACATTGTGCAACCATTCCTTAGGAATGAAACCTGATAGGCCAGGTAAGACTTCTCGCCCTTCTGAAGAACACAGGGCATGGTGGTCTGATGGACTGGCCGTATAGCCCCCATCAGGCACACATCACACTCCTTCCCGGGAACTGCTGGTGATCAAGGCTTGGCCTTACATACACAAACGCCCGTTGCATGTAAGAAGTGGGCACATGTGAATGCTCCCTGGTGTCTTTGCCTGTTACCTGCAATGGAGGGCGATAAGAGGCTCAGCAATCGCAGCCCCCTAGCAAGCTTATCATACACGCATCAAAGCTGATGGTCCCAAGGGTGGCTGATGCACTCAGATCATCATATTATGATTCTGTCTCACCATGCCAGGGTAGGACATCAAGGGCACGTGTGCAAAGTTCGGAGGGTTTGTGTTTCTACCAAAGGAACCATGCTCATGGACCACATGTACTGATGTATGCTTCCTGTGCAGATACCAAGGACCGATAAACGGGTTGAGTGAGCCCTGTGAGGTCAGGTGTGAAGCTCTGTGCACTCATCAAGAGGAAGATGCATGGTGAGGTTGATGCTTTCCGAGCAGCTGCTTCTGTCTCGGTGCTTCAAGTGCAGAAAATGTTTTTGTATCCAGTTATCTCGGTTCGGGCTCTTTGGTGACCAGTTTTCCATGCATGCAGCAAAGAAGCACATGCATGCTGGTGGTTAGACCTTCACTATGATGGTTAAGTGTCATATATGGTGCGCTTAGCAGTGTCAGAATTGCAGGCAATGTCCACTTCCCTGTGCACGCATGCAGTGTTGAGCTGACGTCTGTGCTGCAAACAATCTGATGCTTACTAGCTCCATGCTTCTGTTTCACAGGCATCACATCAGTAGACAGCACAGCTTTCAGCTGCCTGCCCCTTGCTATACGTGACAATCTCCTGCAGCAAGCCTTCCAGCAGCTGGACCAGCGCCACCTGTTTGGTGTGGCCCCCATGGTATGTCACCTCTGGCACCAGCTGTCCCTCAGCATCATCACCAGCCTGGATGTCAAGATCACCACTGAAGAAGCAGCAGAGCAGCTCAGCCTCTGGATGAAGAACCATGGGGCCACAGTAACCAACATGCAGCTGCACTTAACTTCAGCAGTATGCCAGACGCGTGCCGGCCGCTCCCTCCTGCAGTCCTTCGGGCAAGCAGTGCAACTTCGCAGCCTTCATATCTGCTCCGACAGCAGATTGGGGCTGCTAGACACGCCCCTCTCTCCCCTTTCCAACCTCAGGAGCCTTAGCATCACAAGCACCAGCCTGGCAGAACCTGTGGTCAGCTCCATCCTTAGCCTGAGTATCCTGGACACCCTAAGGCTCAGCAATGTGGATGTCCAAGTGCCGGGGGATCATGTCTATACGCCTTGGGACAGTCCGCTTTTTGTGCAGCAGATAGCAATGCGCTTGGTGCAGCTCACTAGCTTGGCGGATCTGAGGCTGGCTGTGGTTGGCATTGACGGTCTGGCACACCTGCACAGCCTCCCTCAGCTGAAGCGGCTTACTTTAAGGGGAGCTACTGGAGCAAGCAGCCTAGGGAAGCTACGCGAGCTCCCTATAACCTCAATAGACGTCACGGCAACACCAGAGACATTGATCCATGTCTCATCCTGGCTGAATGATGCTGGTCGTCATCTCACCCTGCGCAATCAAGTCCATTTTGGCTCTCTTCTTCCTGCCGCCAGCCTTCCTCTTCACAGCGCTGCCAATCTGAAGTCCTTAACCATGCGGAGGGTACAGCTAGACATCAGCCAGCTGACAACACTCACGCAGCTCAACAGCCTCGTCTTAGACGACTGTGGGTTAAATGACGGAAACGTGCACAGCATGTCGGGCTTGTCTGGGCTGCGGAGCCTGGATCTTAGCTACAACCCAGATGTTACAGGGGCTCAGGGGACTATGGACGTGCTGGCTAGGTCCATGCCACACCTCACTTCACTAAGGCTGTTAGGAACAGCCGCGGAAGAGGCTGCAGAGCGTGCATTCCAAGGGCGGATTGTATTTGAGGACCAGTGGTTGAACCTTAAGCATTAGGTGGTTGTCAGCAAATGCACGGGAGCTTAGTGGTAGCCCCAAGGGTGCTTTGGCCATGGTGTGCATTTATTAGCTTCTCAACTGACTGAGAGCTGCTGTATGTGGTTGGCTGTTAATGCTCTTGCACCTCAGGCAGCGGCACATCTGGGATGGTTGCCTTTTGTTGCCTTGCATGTGGTGATGGTGGATCCCAACACACGCAGTGTTTGGTTAATCAAAATGCTAGATATGAGGACTATCATCAGAGCAAGCATGTCATCTGCAATACTGGTGGACGCGATCTTTGAAGGATGGTGCTTTCATCTCCAGCTTAGACAGCATGTTATGCATGATTATGTGGAAAGCTTGGATTTTCATGTTTGCCGCATGATATATATTGCTGAATACTTGTTTTTGGTTGACGGTACAAAGTGGCCTAGCGGTGCGGTAGATGTACACTCCCATGTATGGGCAAATGCCATCATGCAGGGTTAGAGGTGGAATGCAGCGCCGTCATGAGGCCTTTCTACTGTCCAGTTAAAGTGTTTCAGATGCAGAGGCTTGTAGACTAACCTGGTTGACGGTATGAAGGTGAAAGCATATAGTTTTGCTATGTGCTTGTCTGTTGGCTGAGGTAGCTTGCTGCAACTTAGAGCTGCACTCTGTTTCAACACCTGCATCTGGGGCGGGCTTCTTCGCAGTTGCCCAGTGCTGTCTTCTTACAGTTGTATACGTTTGAGTACCAAAATCATATCCTTCATATAGGGGACAGCATGTGGCTGCAGCTTACTGTCATGTTTTTTGCTGTCATCCCCCACGCAGATGTTTGAAGTCGGGGGTCTGCAGTGTGTGGGCTCCTTGAGTATGTACAGTGTGCGAGCCTCTTTATTGAGGCTTGCACCTCTAGCAAAGGTGCGAGAGACTTATTCTGAGATCGACACGGCACCATGATGGTATCACTGGATGGGATTGCTTAGCATAATCCTAGGGATGCATTGATACCTTATGCATACCTTGGGTGTGTCCTAGGGAGGCTGGGCAAGAGATGTCATGTTTCTAGGAGTGCATTGCTTAGCAAGCCCTACCTCGTTTTTGCATGGCTATCACATAAGAGATGTGTGCCTTGAGTGTACATGTACCTCTTTGCAGTTTCAGTCAGGTAGTGCTTGTCATGCGGCAGACATGAAGCGCATGAGCACATGCTTGGGGCTGGGTGTAAGCAGACTATCAAGCGGCAGGTGGGAAGGCAGTGGTGGTCAGGGGAGTGCAGGGCAAAGCAGTTTGGGGGAAATGGGTTGTGGAGGGGGATCAGAATGATAGATGTTCCCAGCGGGTGGGGACTAATTGTCCTCTGCAGTAGTTATTGTTCCAAGTTTGGTGGAATGCTGCCAGCTGTTACACCGAACGCAATGGAGAAGCTTGTACAATTGGATGGCCAACGGAAGTGCCTACTTCTGCCTTGTTTGGACGCTGCGCCATGGGAACACCCGCGTAGGGAGAGTCCCTTGCCTACAAGACGAGTGAGGGTGCCTTGCACAGTCAAAGGTACGGATGGAAGCCTGGCAGCAAACACCAGCCCCTTACTTAATGGCAAGGGGCCGCGTCCGCGGAGGCGGGTTGGGCCACGCGCAGGATTCTGACGGAAGCATGCATGTCGACCGTAGCAATATAGGTGATCACTGCCCGTCCATGAGTTGACAACAACACATACATGCGAAATGATTCCTAAAGCGAGGCCAAGTGCAACAAAGCTGCAATCCAACCAAGCAGCACAGTAGAGCACCACACATGCGTAAGGTTATGTCCACCTTAGCCATACTGGTCATGTAACCACTTAAAGAATGAAACAAGCATCGAGCATAAATACCTAAATACCTGCCTACACAACACACAAAACGTCCCTTACTTCACTGCTCAACAACAGTACGCCTCCATAGAAGACAATGGCCATAAAACTTGCTCAAAGCACAGCCTCCAGCCTGCCTCGCTACTTCCCAGAAATATGCAAAGCAAATACTGTATAAAATAAGCAAATACATAAAGCCTCCTGAAGTTATGCATGTTCAGGCTTACCATGCACCCTTGGATGGACATCAGGATGTGAACATCACACAGCATGAGCCCACAACAGAACCCAAGATCTGATGGACCACTTCCACCCGTGCTCACTACTGCCAGTGCAGCTTCACCAGGTAGGGTCCTTGGCACTGCAAGCAACCAGCACTGAGACACAAAGCAATGTCTGTATCAAAACCAATTAGTACTGAAAATGCAAGATGGCGGCAGGTACCTGATAACAACAACAACAAACATTTAAGGTGTGGCAACCGCAAAGGGCTGCTAGGTCGAAACGACCAAACACACCATCGGATGGATCCAAACACAATGGCTTCCAGACCACCAACCAAGCAGTACTGATACCGAAACATGTATCCAGGCAAGACAGAGCCCATGATCAAAAATACCACCCACTCCTCCATCGGTTGCAATGGCATGGCAAACAATGACGATTACCACGGGCTGGAGATGTACAAGAACCATGCAAAGGACTCAACCACAGAGGGATATATGCAACCAGACCCAACCACCATGGAATGTGGCCGAATCAATCCCTCAAAGTTAAGGCAACGCTCCTATCGACACAGAGCCCATGATCAAGAACACCACCCACTCCTCCATCGGTTGCAATGGCATGGCAAACAATGACGATTACCACGGGCTGGAGATGTACAAGAACCATGCAAAAGACTCAACCATAGAGGGATATATGCAACCAGACCCAACCAACATGGAATGCATGTGGCCGAATCAATCCCTGAAAGGTCAAGGCAACGCTCCTAGTGATTGCAGGCAGGTGCGGATGATGGGACACAGCAGTCCTCCAATGCCAGTCCACAAATAGCATCAAAGAGAAAGTTGCATCAACCATAATGGCTGGCCACAAGCATGGAGTGCTATAGACCAGCCCAGCAACAGCTGGCCCCCCTCCATAGGCAAGTTGCTGCTGCCCACCACCACGGGAAACGTATCGCACAGCTGTCTGAAGAGGCTAATCATCAGGTTGTCAAAGCATAGAGCCCAATGGCTGCCACCAGCCCACCCTGGATCCCGTGCTGGCCAATGTATGTCAGGCCAGCCCATTTCGACTTGCTGTGCGCTGACCGGTGGACCCAGTCAGCAGCAAGCCAAGCAGTTTAATGCCTTGCTCGGGGCCATTTTTTTTTGAAAGTTTCCCGATTACACAGTGGACACCAGGCTTGCCACAAGGGCATGCACAAGTATACATGTACAACACCAACTTCCTACTGTTGACTACGGCAGCAGCTGTCGCCAACCTACTACTGCTCGGGCAGAACCACTGTGCTCCTCCACCAGCATCCCCGGCCGCTGACCACGCACAAACTGCCTCCCGCGACAAGAAAGGGAAAGTGCCGCTGCTTGTCTGTCTACTGGCTGCATGGCACCCGCAGCTGCTGCCTGCCAGTACATGCTCCAGATAGGTTGCTGGTCCATCACCCGCTATGTTGCTGCATGTCACTTCTTACTGGCTGTTGGGGCCCTTCTTCTTGCCGAAGCCAACCACAACGTTCACGAAGCGACGGTTGTACTTGATGCGCTTCATGGCGCGCCCGGTGGGCTTCTTCTTCTTGTCCTGCTTTGGCACCTTGGGCGTCTGCCCACGCACCTTACCGGCACGAGCCAGGGAACCGTGAACCTTACCCATGGTTGCTGTATTGTTCACGGCAAAAAGGCTTGCGATAACAGAGCTCCGTGTCACCACCTGGGGCCATCAGCTGCAAGCAGAATATCTTGTTGCGCCCCAGAAGCTGCACACCAAACATTTTCAGCCTCGTTTTGAAACTACAGCCTAAGCATCTGATCCCCAGAATCACCCTCTACTCCCCATAAATCATGCACATACATTCGCACGTATGACCCCTTCACTCATACCAAAACTTGATTGCTTCCAAGCCCATTATCCAAACCCCAAAACCAAATTCTTTATATAATCAATAGCTAAGGCTTTTCAAGATATGCCATAGTTAAAGGTGCCATAGGCCCCGCATCTCAAGCCTTCAAGGGATAGAAACAATTGCCGCGTTGGCGGAAGCATTTCACTCTACCATCTTCTTGAACCCCTGCTTCTAGCACTTAGTGCTGCTACTTAGACATAGCAGTGGGACAATGTCCAGCTGCAGGAAGCCAATTTCCATCCCACCTTCTTGCACCAGGTCCCCAATCCTTCAAAGACACTTCTATCTCAAAGCACAACACAGCTGATGAGGTACTTTATAATAAGCATTTTCACACCGGTCGTGTTCTTACAGCAGCTCTGCTTGTATATTTTACTGAAGCACCTTTATCTGATAGCAAGCTGAGGCCTGACCTCTCTGATGCATCAACAGACTTTACATTTGCGTACATTCCCTCAGCTGTCTTATACCTTCATTTATTGTGCACATCTAGGTCCTTCATCACCTCACTTTTTTTTATCTTATTCCCAGGCTCATGTCATTGTCCCCTTTTCTGTCTTCCATAAGGCATTCATTAGGCATTCAAGCCCAATCCAGGACACAGTTTGAAAAACTGATATGCAAAAGCCCTAGTATGCATCCGACCAACAACACTACGGATAGATAGCGTGCAGCTTACAGTTGGAAGGCTAGAGCATCAGCCACACTAGTGGAAACCAAATGGTAGCACGTACTTGATGGTCTTTCATGCAAATCAAAATGACCCACGACCCACCTGGCAAACTGTGTGCTCAACCAAAGACAGTCCCAGCGTACAAGGGTCCATGCACATCAATCAAAACGCAAGACCAGCAATGCCAATGGCCAAACCAACCTAGGCCACAAAACACAAGGCTCCTGATCACAATCACGAAGCCACACAACCGATGGTGGATTTACCACACACAAGCTGAGGCTAGATGCAACGGCGTGCACACCAAGGGGGAACAAACACCACCACTAAAACCCAGAACCTGCTCCACTTCCATCACACATGGGTGGCGGGGAGGCAGCAGGATCAAGCACCACCCTAGTAGGGGCTGGAGGTGGCTCCCACCACCTAGGTACTGGTGAACCACCAGCCTCCCAACCACTGAAAGGCACCACATAGCGCTCCACATGCTTATCAATAGCTTGCTTAGTGCGCCTTCTACACCTCACTAAACGTTGGCTTTCCCAAGGGTGCGTAAGATCCCACAACCTCTTCCTCCAAGCACTCTTAATCTGACATGAAGCCTCCCAACTCCCCTCATCTTGACCAAGCACCTTCAGATCAGCACACACGCATTTCTCCCAGGTATGGCGAGGCCTACCCACTGGCCTCGTCATGTCACCATGTAATGAAGAGAACAACGCAATATGCGGCAACCTGCCCTCCTCCATGCGGCCCACATGCCCCAGCCACCTCAGCCTATTTGCTGAGATGTATGCTGACAAGGTGGCTACCCCACATGATTTCCTGATATGCTCATTGGTGTGCCGATCTGACAGCCTGACCCCCAGGATGCTCCTAAGGCAGCTAGAGTGCACCCGCTCAAGCTTTTGCGATTGCACTTTGGTCAGGGACCAACACTCACTCCCGAACAGCAGAATTGGCAATACATATGCCTTATAACACTTCACCTTCGTAGCCAATGACAGATGCTTGGTACCCCACATCTTTTCAAACTGCTTAAACCTCCCCACAACCTTACCCCTCCTCATATTCAACTTCACATCCAACCTGCCATCAGTCACAAGCACACTTCCCAAGTACTTGAACTGTGACACCTCTTTTACCACACCCTCACTGATAACCACCTCTGGTCCTTGCTGCACTGGCACATCCCCCTCCTTCCAATCCTTGTCAATGGACAGGATCTCAGTCTTGCTTGCATTGATGCGCAACCCAAGACTAGCGGCAACCTTGTCCATCACTTGCAGCATGACCACCAACTCCTCCCTGCTGGGACTTAGCAACACCATATCATCTGCATACAGCAGAACAGACAACAGCTCCACACACCCACCACTACTACACCCATCACGCTCAAGTTTCCCATCTGCATGATAGGCTAGCTTCACCCCACATCCCTCCGGCATCTGAGCCATTGCCTGCCGAACCACAAAGTCCATGTAGATGTTGAACAGCAAGGGAGCAATGACACATCCCTGCCGCACCCCGCCATGCACGTCAAACCACTCAGACACCACACCACCCATCCTAACAGCAGCCTGTGTGCCAGTATGCAAGTCCATCAGCAACTCTATCAGCTTTGTGTGTACCCCGTACACACGCAGGATGCGCCATAGCGTGTCTCGCGGTACAGAATCATATGCCTTACGCAAATCCACAAAAGCCATGAATAGAGGCTGATTGAATGCTACAAACTTAGAGATGACCTGGCGTATGGTGAACAGAGCATCAGTGAGGCCCCTCCCCTTCCTAAAAGCAGACTGGTTATCAAGCAGTTGTGCATCGATATGAGAACTGATCTTAGCCAAAATGACCAAGACATACACCACCTTCCCCGGTATACTTAGCAAGCTTATCCCCCTATAGCTATCTCTCACTTTACGCTCTCCTTTGCCTTTATACAATGCCACCAACAGTGCACGTTTCCACTCCACTGGCGCTTTCCCTGACTCCCACACCGCCACAATGACCCTGTGCAACCACTTCAGCATGGTCCCACTGAGCTTTAGCATAGGCGCTGCGATACCATCAACCCCAGGAGCTGCCCCATTACGACAAGCAAAGACAGCTTCTTCAACCTCCTGCACAGTAGGTGGCTGAGCTGCTGCTTCACTCTGCTGGTTTGCACTACCTTGCCCTGCCTCCATCTTCTGCACTAACTCCTCAATGGTCTGCTGCATTTGCTGGTCGAGCTTGGCAGGGCAGTTGAGGACATCAGCAAAGTGCTCAACAAAGCACTTCACCACCTCCTCCCTGCTTTGGAACAGCTGCTTGCCATCAGCACCCCCTAGCACAGCTGTAGGAGCAGCAGAGCTACTGCCCTGCTGCTCCTTGAAGATCCGCTGGACATGCTTGTGGAACACGGCTAGATTACCAACTTTTAGAGCATGTTCCGCAAATAGCGCTTGCTGCTTGAAGTACCGCTCCTGATCTTTCTTAACCGCTCGCCTAGCAGCATTATTGGCCTCCCTGTAATCTGCCCTGGTAGCGTCATTAGGAGAGGACAGCACCGCTGCATGTGCTGCATGTTTCTGCTCAATCTTCTGCAAGGTCGCATCGGATATAGCAAAATCTCGGCGCCGCTGCTGAGGCTTGAGGTTTAGACCAGCCTTATGGGCTGCTTGGCTGGCTGCCGCTGTTAGCTGTGTCCATTCGTCTTGTGCGCTCTGCAACTGAGCCCCTACCAGACGGCTGAACTGGTTAGACATTGCCAGCTCAAAGCACTGCTGGGTTGCTGCAGATTCTTGCAGCCGGCTGCAGTCATAGGGCCATGCTGGCTGTCCCTTCGCACTGTGCTGCTTGGCCACTGACAAGCGGAGGCGCATCGTAAGCACCAGCATTCTATGATCAGAGCCACCTGTATCAAAGCTGCGAAAGACCCTGCAGTCTGTCACACTTGACATGAACCGCTTGGAGACAGCTATGTAATCGATGACCCTGAGCACATCCTGCTTGTTTCTATTTACCATCTTGTGAGTAGCAGTCCGGTAATTGCTGTGCTTGAAGAAGGTGTTGGCTAAGCGAAGGTTCAAGGCACCAGCCAGCTGCAAGAGTCGCTCACCATTCCCTAAAGGCTGCTACTTCCCAAAGCCATGAGGCCCCATAACACCCCCATACGGTTCTGGATCAGTGCCAACCTGGGCGTTGAAGTCACCCAGAAGGACTAGCATGTCCCTGGAAGGCAGCGCTGCCAAGATAGCCTCCAACTGCAGGTAGAAAGCTTCCTTGACCTCCTCAGGGGTGGACTCGGTATCAGTCGGCGAATATGCTACCACGATTCAGGCGTTTATCCCACTGCTGATTCTCACACGGACTACCAGGATTCGCTCACTGACAGCAGACCATGTACACAGGCACCATATTCATGCAGCCAAGCGGATCCCATCGCTATGTGCTTAACTGTGACATTGAAACTCTTATGGACAGCCGTATGCATACATGAGGGACATATTTCTATATATAACCCCCGCCACCCTCATCACACACCTCCCTGGTGGGTTTCAGGTCCCCAATCGGTCAGCACAGTGAACCAGCAAAGTCAGCAACCATCCATAGGGCTGTGCCCTCCTCCTTGGCTCACAGGCAGTGCACCATTGGGTTAGATGAGGCCAGGCAGCATGAAGAGAGAGATCTATGCCCCAAATTTATGGAATCTCTTGGCAGCCCATCAGGGCCAAACCATGAACGTTGCCTCACAAGAGATTACGCCAAAACAGATCAGAGGCCTTTACGTAATGAAGAAGGGCAAACGATTGCTAGTAATCTTGGTCCAAAGGTGGAGAAAAAGAGAGCACTTGGCAGCAACACGGCATTGGCTCTCACTTAAGAGAGTTACTTCTTACTTCTTTAACCAAGCAGCCCCCTTGCGGCTGCCACACCTTAAATGTTTGCTTGTTTTGTGCTTGCAGTGTCACAAAAGGGTGCCAAACAAACTGCAGTCCATCCCCTCCAATAAGCATGTAGTTTTGAGGGCCCCATTCAAGCTGTATGGCTCTTTAACCCAACATAGTGGAGCTGGACAAGCTAAAAGAGAGAGAAAGAGTTACGCAGAGAAGGGCGGAAAACCCTTGTCAAATACGTTAAGGAAGTACCGGTAGGCCCTTACCCAGCATATCAATAGGCCCACTACCATGGGGACAAGCACAAGACTAGACGTGATATTTGCTGTAAGCATTTGCCACCTCTCCATCGTTCTACAGTCTGCAGATTACCAAATCATCCCATTGGTCAGATGTTTGCCTGCAGCAAATTGTACTGCAAGCCCAGCTGAGCTAACGCACATTTGCAACAATGCAGACAACTGAGCCCCTAAAGCACTGCTGGGCAGCCCCAAGGCCAATGCTCAGCAGCATCCAACCCCAAAGCGTGAACCCCTCCTGCACACTCTAATCAAGCCAGCTCAACTGCATAACATGTATCTACGTCATTGAACATGTGTTATCAAATCCAGGCATGCAGTCTGCATTCTTTCCTCTGTTTGGCTCTCTGCACTATGCCCAATGCATCCCACCTGTTACTGCACTGTACAGCCTGGCAGCCGCACCATTTCGAGCATACATGAGCATCGGACCCACATGCTGTCACCACTACTCCCTCCCAAAGCTTACAATCCCCTATCATTCCACCTTGCCTTTTGCCTGGAAAGCACCACCACCTTTCTTACCAGCCGGGGCCCCTGTTGTAGCTGCTGCTGCTGCAGCCTGTGCCCTTATGTACTTATACCTCTCCGCAGCTTCCTGCCCAGCCACCATGCCCACTCCAAGCGCAGTTAAACCCACTGCTTGAACCCAAGGGGGCATCATCAACCCTAAAACCCCATAATCCCACATCCCCGGCATACAAAACCATTGCAGCAGCATAAAGAAACACAGCACAGCAGCGTTCTGCAGTAGCCATGGGGGCAGCAGCTGGTGTAGCAGGATATCCACAGTCGCAAACAACATCGTGTAGACAAACAAACAAACAAACAAAAATTGAAGGTGCGGCAACCGCAAAGGGCCATAGAACGTGTAGCTCATTCGCTCATTCAGGCCCCCACGCATGACTTGCTCAAAAGGAGCGTACCCGATGAACAGCCCTTGCCCAATGTACGCCGCCAGTCGCAATATGAGGTGACGCAACGCCATCGACCCCACCCGAGGCCATGATGGGGGGCAGAGCAGCAGCCACACGCCATAGCATAACTCCGGAAGTGCGATGAAAAGGACCACATAAACCGCCGTCACTAGCACCTGGCCCGTATACACCACTAATATCTTCTTCAGCAATCGGACGATTCCCACTGTGTTCAGGCAGATGAAAATGATCCCCATAGCTACCCATGTCATCGGGCGTGATAACATATGGCTAGCGCCGACGGCTTGCTGCTGCTGGTGGTGGTGGTGTTGCAACCTACTCGCCTGGTAGCTTCGCTCCAAGTCCCTCTCAGTCCACCCTACCAGCGCCCCCTTAAGACACCACAACCACAAAACCCTCAAATTGGGACGTGCACGTACCGCATTGGCTGCAGCAGCAGCAGTGGGCGAGGCGCTGCCTATGCTACTGTAGCTGGTAATACTAGAAGAAGCAGCTGATTGCATGTGATCACCGCTGTCTGAAGCCTCCTCTGCAGCGTTCATGCAACTATTGGTAGTGCCCTGTCCGGTTTCCTGGCGCTTGGCAGCAACACAAACTTGAGCGTGATGGGTGTGGTAGTGGTGGGTGTGTGGAGCTGGTGTCTGTTCTGCTGTATGCAGATGATATGGTGTTGCTAAGTCCCAGCAGGGAGGAGTTGGTGGTCATGCTGCAGGTGATGGACAAGGTTGCTGCTAGTCTTGGGTTGCGCATCAATGCAAGCAAGACTGAGATCCTGTCCATTGACAAGGATTGGAAGGAGGGGGATGTGCCAGTGCAGCAAGGACCAGAGGTGGTTACAAGTGAGGGTGTGGTAAAAGAGGTGTCACAGTTCAAGTACTTGGGAAGTGTGCTTGTGACTGATGGCAGGTTGGATGTGGAGTTGAATATCAGGAGGGGTAAGGCTGTGGGGAGGTTTAAGCAGTTTGAAAAGATGTGGGGTACCAAGCATCTGTCATTGGCTACGAAGGTGAAGTGTTACAAGGCATATGTGTTGCCAATTCTGCTGTTCGGGAGTGAGTGTTGGTCCCTGACCAAAGTGCAATCGCAAAAGCTTGAGCGGGTGCACTCTAGCTGCCTTAGGAGCATCCTGGGGGTCAGGCTGTCAGATCGGCACACCAATGAGCATATCAGGAAATCATGTGGGGTAGCCACCTTGTCAGCATACATCTCAGCAAATAGGCTGAGGTGGCTGGGGCATGTGGGCCGCATGGAGGAGGGCAGGTTGCCGCATATTGCGTTGTTCTCTTCATTACATGGTGACATGACGAGGCCAGTGGGTAGGCCTCGCCATACCTGGGAGAAATGCGTGTGTGCAGATCTGAAGGTGCTTGGTGAAGATGAGGGGAGCTGGGAGGCTTCATGTCAGATTAAGAGTGCTTGGAGGAAGAGGTTGTGGGATCTTACGCACCCTTGGGAAAGCCAACGGTTAGTGAGGTGTAGAAGGCGCACTAAGCAAGCTATTGATAAGCATGTGGAGCACTATGTGGTGCCTTTCAGTGGCTGGGAGGATGGTGGTTCACCAGTACCTAGGTGGTGGGAGCCACCTCCAGCCCCTACTTGGGTGGTGCTTGATCCTGTTGCCTCCCCGCCACCCATGTGTGATGGAAGTGGAGCAGGTTTTGGGTTTTAGTGGTGGTGTTTGTTTCCCCTTGGTGTGCACGCCGTTGCATCTAGCCTCAGCTTGTGTGTGGCAAATCCACCATCGGTTGTGTGGCTTCGTGATTGTGATCAGGAGCCTTGTGTTTGTGGCCTAGGTTTGTTTGGCCATTGGCATTGCTGGTCTTGCGTTTTGATTGATTGATTGGCAGCAACACCAGAAACCAGCACTGCTCTATCAACTGCTGCTGCTCCTGTTGTAGTTGCTGCTGCTGCTGATGGCGTCACACTGCCTTCTGCTGTACCAACGGAGGAAGAGCAGGGGGCAGCTGTTTCCGTAGCCGTTGCTGCTGTGGCTGCAAAAGCCGAGCTTGCTGGAGGTAGATGCTTGGGCGCTGCTGCTGCTACTGGTGCTGCTGATGGTTCTGGTGTTCCCGCTGGTGCTACTTTAGTTGATGCCGGTACTGCTCCTGCTTGCAACAGCTCCACGGCTTTCTCTGCTGGTCCTGGCAATGCTCCCGCTACTGCTATCTGCGACATTGGCCCCCCGGCACCCTGCATTCTTAGTCTTGCACACATCAGCTCTCTGTAGCAGACAAACATTGCCCGCCGATTCAGCATCAGCCCATATGTCTCAAAGCAACACACCACCTGCCCTGCTGCTGCTGCCGCCCTCTCCAAAACCACGGTGAAACTTGCAGCCCCTAACCCTAAACCCCCCACCCCTGCTACAGCTCCACCACCAGCAGCAGCTACAGCAGCAGTTGCCTCCATTGCTACAGCCATGTCCTCCAGAAGAGGCTGTAGCTGCTGCTGACTCAGCTTTGCAACTTCCACCCAGTGCAGAAGCTCCTGCGCTTGAGCTGGAGGGAGTAGCAGCAGCGTAAGATGTGCAAGGGGCTCCAAGGGGACTCCTCCGAACAAGGTGCTGCTGCTGCTAGTGCTGCTGCTGTTAGGAGTAGCTGCAAGAGCACATGCAGATGAGGCAGGAGCGTTTCCGCCACTGCTGCTGCTGGCAACCGATGTCCGACCGCTAGTCCCCACTCGGCCGCTGTGAGTGTTAGTCGTGCTGCAGCAGGCAAGAGCATTGCTGCTGACTGCCTTCTGCCCAAGCGCACCATCACCATCACCAGCAGCAGCAGCACTTCCATCGTCCCACGCGACCTTCTCAGCAGACGCCGCAGACAGTGGCAGGAAATATAAAGCAGCTACATCCGCCGAAGCATCACCCTTGGTTGTAGACCCACTGCCGCCGTGGGTGCTGCCAGCCGACGGGAGCAGCAGCTGAAGACTAAGATCACCCTTGTGACTGCTATGTCTCCCCAGCACAACCTCTTTGTCAAGCACAGCTGCATGTCCCTTGACGATAGCAGCTCGTGCTGCCATACCTCTGCTGTTTGGGTTGCTGCTGTTAGGCAAGCCTCTGTTGCTAGGATTGCCGCTGCTGCAACCGCCAATGTGCTGCGGCAGCTGCGATAGGGGCCCTTCAGGGAACCGTAAAGCAAGCTGCAGCTGTGCACCCCATGATCCCACTACCACAGGGCTAGATGCTGCTGGTGCTGCTGGTGTGGCCCCTTCAGCAGCAGCCGCTCTATTGAGAAATGCAACAAATGCAGCACGCAGAGAGCCATCCTGCGCCTTTGCCTCGTAAGCACTGATACTTTGGAAGGCGTAGAAGAACGGTGCATTCCTTGCACTTCCTCCAGACACCGGCACATTCCACACCCCATTCTCAAACCCCGCCTCCCACCCCTCCAATCCCAAGGGATCCTCTGACAGTGAACCACCACCATCATCAGTTCCAGAAAACTCTCCCGCCACGTCCTCCCCCTCCTCAGCCCCTCCTCCACCCCACCCTTCTGCATTCACGTCTTGCAGTACACCAAGGGTTGCTAACAGCAGGATGCAACCAGGGATGCATGCCACATGATGTAGGAATGTACCGCTGCTGTTGGCTCCCGGCACTTTTTCTAAGAGGTCCTTGAAGGTAGCTGTGACTCTCTTGGATGCTTCATCATGTGAGAGGCCCTCAAGGTCCATAACCTGTGAGCAACAAGGGCAGAGCAGGAATATGGCAGCTGTCTGTAAGGCGTCACATAGTCTATCATACTGGAGGCACTGGGTTGTATAGCCGTTACATGTATATAACAACGGTTTTTGGGTGACTGGGTGGGTCACAAACCGAGCTCTCGGCAAAGATCACAAAGCCAGATGCTCATTTTCCCAAAGACCCAAAGAATGAGGGCAATACATCATGGAACAATCTCACCTGTAAGATGAAGCCATGTAAAAACCACATGGAAGCTGAAAACCCATTGCTCTTGGCTATTCAGCAGACCCCACTGTTACCATTCATGATATGCCATAGCAAGAACTGTCATAGGCCCTGCACATCAAGCAGCAGACCCCAAAACACCTAATCGACCTTCTACTGCAACTGCTTCAATTTGACAACCCAGGTCCCTGACCTCTCCTTCCACACAATACAAGGTCCAGCAAAACATCCACCTTACTAGTCTTACCCTGATCAACAGCATGCCATAATTTGGCCATCAGCAAACGACTACAGCAGAGACATACTGATACCCTGACTACGTCCAAATAAAGAGCCTGTGGCCTTTGACTTTTGAAAGCGCCAGCCTTGCCGTTCCCCGCCCCACAATTTGCGCATCTACCCCTCTAATGACTCCTGCTAGCATAACCATCTCTGCTCACTTTGATGCAAACACGCCTTAAGCTCAAATGGTTGCTTGGTCTCTCGTAGCGAAACCCTGACAAGCTCCTGCCAGTATACTGCACATGGCCTCCAGCTGCTGCTGCTGCTGCTGTATGACCTTCTCTTCCCCCTCCTCCTGCTGCTGCTGCTGCTACAGGTGCGGCTGCTGGTGGATAGGTAGCTGCTGCTGGACCCCCTGCTCCTCCTGCTACATGTCCAGGAGGTGCGGGTGTTCCTCCTGTTGCTGTGACAGTTGCTAGAATTGGATGTGTTGCTGGCCCACCTGCTGCTACTGCTACTAAAGCTGCTTCAGGTACCAGAGCTGATGCCTGCCTTTCTTCCTTGCAGCAGAACCAAATGAGAGAGGCTCGGTAAGCAGCAGTACCAGCTGTGGGTATGACGCACCCCAGCAATAAGCCCAGAAGGCGGTCTGCTAGGGATAGGGCTGGCAATCCGAGGGCAATGATGCCCCTGTCCCAGGCACAGATCCATAGGAGCCATTCCAGGAGGCCCAGCTAGATCTGCTGCTTGGCAGACACCTGTACACAGGAAGATGTTACAGATTTGGCTTGCTTGCTGTGTCGGCAGCTGATATTAGAAGCATGACAACACATAAAAGCAGGCAAAAGAAGCTCATATAGCATGAAATGCATTTGCAGTTGCTGGGCATTGCACGAAGGCAAAAGTGGTGGTAGGGATGCAGCAGGGGCTTTGCTCTTGAGAGGTCACCAGCTGAAGCGGGGATGATTCGGTGTTGAGCTAAGGAAGCTGGCGGGGCTGATCAACCCTTACCTTCAGGACAAAGGACAGCCCTGCCCATAGAAACAGCAGCACGTGCCGCTCCAGCAGACAGCTGCATGCCATCTGCAGCTTGGACAGTGGCGTTGGGGTACACACGGCCACGGACAAAGCGAATGCAAGGCAGGCCAACCGCAATGCTGCAAGCCTTGTGTCGGTAAGTAGGCAGCGCAGAGCGGAGGCGACAAACAGAAGCATGGCAGGCCGGTGTATCGACAGGATGCAATGCGTCACATGAGAGAGTATGGTAGGTTAGTAGCCCTTCGGCATAGCTCCTATTTAAAAAGGGCGGAGACTTCGACTAGCAGAACAGGGTAGGCATATCTGATTGTCCAAAGATAATCTGAACAAACTTGTAGGCGAAGAGCGCTTTGCCATGGAGGGTCCCCGTCCTCTATTGCACAGTACCATCTTTCGCTGTTCCTGAGAGCTAGAACAGCTGAGCCTGCTTTCACAGGGAGCCGAGGTCAGTCGACACAATCTCAGCGTATCTTCGTGGGCAGATTAACCGTCACTTGGTTCCTGCAGAATTTGCCATGCATGCGCGGTGCTATTCCACTAGCCTATTAGAGTAATCAATGAACTACTGTTTATGTGTCTGTCCCCTGTTGTCAAAATTTAGCTAGCCTTGTCCAACAAAATCTGGGATGTCCAACAGGGTGCAGTGTCCAAGCATGCTTCAGTTAGAAGCCGAAAGGAGATTCTTGCTTTCTGGGGACCATGTAAATGGTGTCCGCACTGCCATTGTTCACGGACAGCAGACAACCGCTCAGTGGCATCGTTTCCGCATTGGTGGTTCAGTACCACAGCGTTGCGAATTTTAATTCTTTTAATTCTTTTAATTCTTAAGCATTTATAAGCACAAAACACGGCCGGAAGGTTCTAGAAACATATGCTGCTGCCTTAACAAGAAACGTGATATCGCCGTCCCTCCATTAGTCTGGAGTAATAAGCATGAGAGCAGCGCTGTGTGGCAGTACGCGCATCTGCAAGTACCAGCAGGGACCACAATTAGGGTGTATGATAGCAGCATCGATCCAGATGACACATCATGGTGGCGAAGGGCCAAAGAGGCTACGTATGAGACCGATTTGGGCCGCCGCATGCTCAAGCTGGATGGCAGTATCCAGGTGTATTGGAGGATCACCAGCACGTTCCGTCTGCTGGACGACATGCCTGCATATGCCTGTAACACCTTTTTCCCGATGTGTATCACAGATTCTAAACTGCAAGGGTGTATGGTATAACACCACTAACAGCAGACATGAACATTTACAGACTGTCCAAAACATGCATCAATATAAAAGAACATGCATCATGTACTCCACCCATTGAAGCTGGCAGCCATGCCATCCTCCTCTCACGATGTGTGGTAGCCGCAACAACACTACAGCAAGCTCCTACAGGCTAAACAGTCTGCTCAACTCAAAAGTTCCCACGCTGTCTGCCCAGACACATATATGAATTACCAATTACCAAATGGCCCCGTCAAAGCGGGGTGCCGGTGGGGGCAGCGCCACCCACAAGGAGCCAACTTAGGCTCCAACGGCATACTCAAGTTCCTGTCCAAAACTGACACCATGGCTGCCACCAGCCCACCCTAGATCCCTTGCTAGCCAATGTATGTCAGGCCAGCCCATTTCGACTTGCCATGTGCTGACCAGTTGACCCAGTCAGCAGCAAGCCAAGCAGTTTAATGCCTTGCTCAGGGCCAAAAGTTCCCACGCTGTCTGCCCAGACACATATATGGATCCACCCACATTGAATGGACTTGCTCGCAAGCAAAAACCCGCAGACTGCGTTTTGAAAATGGGACCCATCTAACAAACTGACAGTGTCTTTCCCTACTAAAACCTTTGCCACTTTCCTGCCTGGTCATGCCATCCATTGGCCATGGCCGTGGAACCCAGTCTCATACCTCATTGAGCAAGTCTGCAACCCTTAGGACGTCAGCAAGTTAGCCACCTTCTTATTACTGTAGCACGTATACTATCCATATCAACTGAGGCCTTGCCACAGGAATCATCAACGTATGTGCTGTCCTTCCCCATCCCCCAAAGCAATGGGCAGCAACTTCGAAAGAGGCCACAGGACCACTAGGCTACAATGCCGCCAACTCGCCGTGGCAATCAACCTGATGGCAAGCGCCAAATCACTTTGCAATGAGTTTCCAGACAAAGTAACCTGACAGGTCAGAAGGGATGTTGTTGGGGATCTCCTCCCCTTGCACAAAATTGACAATGGTGTTGGCATCGTAAGCCACCAAGATATAGGTCCCTCCAGATGCTCCTGAGAAATCTAGCTGCCAAGTTGGGAAGGAAACACCAGGTTGCGAGATGCGCTGTCCCACCGCAATGACAGGCTCGATGGCCTGCTGAGTCACAGGATATGTTCCACCTGGGATGCTAATACCAGTGCACGTGACGGCCGTGGAGGTCGTGCTGGCAGTGCACGCAAAGCGTTGGGCATAGTTGCTTCCATATCCTCCTTTTATAGACCCCCAGTAGCCAGCAATTGAATCAAGGTCGCTGAAGGCCGCAGAGCTCGTTACAACCAGGGTGCTCATAGCTACGAAGAGAAGAAGAACCTTCATCTTGGAGTACACCCGTCCTCACTGCGGGGCAGAGCGGGTGCTGGGCACTGTTGAATACCTGCATGCATGCGACAATTGGT
This sequence comes from Pseudopediastrum boryanum, assembly GCA_963556185.1. NCBI lineage: Eukaryota > Viridiplantae > Chlorophyta > Chlorophyceae > Sphaeropleales > Hydrodictyaceae > Pseudopediastrum > Pseudopediastrum boryanum. The sequence goes on along the minus strand of OY744502.1, from coordinate 2,109,577 downwards.
ACATAGTTATTAGCATGAAGTCATTCAGTACATGGGGGTCTGGCCGTAGCTATAGTTTTAAGTGCTGTGTTTCGTTCACAGCATGGGCTTCTACATGCTTCTCCAATGCATAGCTAGATATTAGCTGAATCTATCAAGGTGGTCAGTCTGTCTTTCAGCAAGTTTCCCAAGCAAGTTTCCCAGCAGCCATGGATGGAATCTGATACCATATTTCATACAGATCGGCCAGCACTGTATGCATGCAATCCGGTGCTGCATCATGCTTACCGCGAGCTGCCGACTGGTTAACTTATTTGTCAGAGTATAGAAAGCAGCCTGTTGTGGAAGGGCGCTCTCAGCAAATGAAGAGGCTATTCGGTACGTTCGCAGTGCCCCTCCTGCATGGTTAAGTTTACAACTTGCTTTAGGTTCAGATTAGAGTCGTTTACTTTAAACTTCAGTGTCACCAGCCGAGTGGTTATCTGTAAGTTCCCGAGTCCAAGGAGTCAACCTCGGCCGAGGTTTCAGAGATAGAAGCCGTGTGCACCGGCGACGCCCCACGCTGCGTCACCGCGAGAAACCGCCGGGGCTCACGGGAATGGCGCCGGGAGCCGGCTGAGTGGCCGTGTTTGCCGCCTGCCAAGGCCCGGCGGGGAAGATGCCCCCCGGCCGGCGTCCAAATCACGTGACAATCAATAGGGAGATCCTTGGCCAATCTAGGAAGCACAATTGAGCAGCAGCAGCAGTTGCTTGCTTCAGTGAACCTCAAGGGCACACATCAATCTCATGTCAGTGCAGCCAGTCCACTCCCACGGTTCAGTGGGGAGGGCTGTGCAGTGCCATAACCCTGACATTCTGGGTGCATTCTGACTTGCCCATTGACTTTGAACAACTATCATAAGGCACAGACAATGATTGGATGAATGCCAGCATGCTCAAGCTACAATAACCTCTGAAAGTGGACTCAATGTGAAAGAAGCTGCTTCACAAGAAAGCATACCCAACTTGATCTATATGTACGAGATAGATCACTGCACAGCTTTTGGGCCCAACTTCATCTTTATCCTGGCAACTTTGGACCACCAGCAGTAGCAAGAGCGGCAGCAGCAGCAGGAGAAGGGGCTTGACACGCATCCTAATGAATGTACCCCATCAAAGAACAAAGCAAGCATCCGCAATCAATGCAAGAGCCCTGTGCCCACTGAGCATTTGCCCACTCACAATCACGCTTTGTGCATTAGCAGTCACTCACATCACTTCACTTTGCCCTGACCCATCTTGGTCCATGGCTCCTTTGCCCCCAGTGCAATGTCTGCTGCTGCCTTGACCCCCGTGTATTCCTTCGTCATGCTGGCAGCTACCTCCTGTGCCCTCTGCTGCATGGTGCTGTTGCTACATGCTGATGTGATCGCTTCAATTAGGACCTGCACTCAGGCAGAAGATAACATAGCAGGTGTGTGATATCAAAGGGCAAGCAAAAGTGCCGCATGGTGCTGTTGCTACATGCCGATGTGATCGCTTTGACTAGGTAGGATGTGCACACAGCAGATGTACGCATCAGATTTCCCCGCCCCCTTCTCTGCGTAGTTCTCTCTCTCAGAGGGCAAGTATTAGATTTCAGATCTGTGCAGTAACATGTCCAGTAGAGCTATGAGACACTCTTCTTTTTCACTAAAATGCACACACAGACCCATACCATCCACATTTTGCAGGCCATTATTTCAAGGTTGGGATGTGGTATGGTTCGATGTCCGGATCAGTGCCTGCCAGAATATGCTTAAACTCTAAGGACACAATCCTTCTCTCACTTGACCCACAATCTTTTCATTGGCTAGCAATTGGTTGCCACTTTTTATACATTCTCCTTGCAAGCCTCTCATTATTATCTCCATTTTTCACTACGCAAGCCTTTTCAGACAACTCTTACCCAGCCTACCTTCACCTTTCACCTTGCAAAAGTGTATGAGTTGTTAGATCCACCCCTTCCCTCCCTAGCTTCTGGATCCCCTGCTGCCACCCACCATGCCCCTCCGCGCCTTCACCCAAGAGTTGCTGTCACCTACCCCCTTCACCCAAGAGTTGCTGCCACCTACTAGTACTATTGCTTCCGCCACCACCACCACCACCTCTGCCCTCAGTAGTATCGATGAATGCCTCTGGTTGTCCAACATCAAAGGGTGCAAGTCCCTTCCTTGGGTTTTCATGCCATCAGATGTTCAACAGCTGTACCACGAGGCCCTCACCTCACACTTCTTGCCCTGCCATTTGCCCTCTCTCTCCCTGCCCCCAGCCTCCCTGTCCCGCCATCTTTTTGTTTCCTTGCTGGGCTCTCTCCTCCCCCGCTCTCAACCTCCCTGGACCCCTTTCTCCCCTTCCTCCCCAAAGCGGTCCCTCTAAATATTCCCTCCCGCCCAAGTCATCAACCCCTTTCAAAAAGGCTACCATCCTGTGAAAAAATGTATGCCAATTCCCCAGTTCCATTCCCCTTTACCTCCCCTTGCCCTCCTGCCGCGCTGAGCCTCACCCTTGCCGCCCGCCCCACCTGCCACTTGCCTCCTCGTCCTTCTATCTCCCCTTGCCGCCCCGCCCACCCCATGACCATTTCCTCCCCCTTCAACGTCTCTCGCCTTATCTGTCACCTTGTGGAAGGGTACGGGCCCACTGCCACCCCTCTTCCCTTCCCAAGCCACACCTCCCCCCAGATCCATTCCCCCTTCTCAGAGTTCCTTCCAATTTTTTAACAATGCATGCAGGATTCCACCAGCATGTTCCCTCCCCTTGCCGCGCCGTCCTTACCCTTCGATTCCGTTCCTCCTGCACCTTTATTTCTCACCTTAGCTGTCATCTTGTGGAAGGGTATGGGGTCCGCAGCTACCCCTGCCTCCACTAGTCTCAGTGCATTCCAGGGTTGGTCCAACATCACTGGACAAGGTATGGAGGGGATGCCAGCACGTAACACTGCTGCAGCAGTACCAGCACCACAATGATGGACTGCAGCACAACACCTAAAACAACAAAGAAACAGCAAAGAAACAAGTCAAGAGCAGATTTAGGCAGTTCCTCTTCCAGATCTTCCTTTCGCACAGATTATGTAATTTTAAGTTATGATGGGCATGATGTCGGGGCCAGTACCAGCACCACAATGGGGGAATGCAGCACAACACCTAGAATGCGGATGTGACAGCAAGCAAACTCTCATTGGCAAATGTAATGCAGTCCTTACAAAGACGTGGAAGTAGTGCTAAGGCAGTATTGAAAGGCGGGGGTGGAGCTACAGCATGCAACACTGCTCCGGCAGTACGAGCAACACCGGGCAACACAAGCAAAGCATTTATATAACCGACATTGCAGCAGAAGAGTAGGAGGACAAGAATGCATAAGCTGATGAGCCATACTCTTTCAAGAGCTTTGTGTATGCTGATGATACGTTTTGCATCCAGGACTAAAAAGGCCAAAGTCAGTGATGGATATAACCCTTGATTTGACATACCGGTAGGCAGAGAGTACAATTCAATCCAGACCCATAGTGAAGGCTAAACCCTGCCAGCCCTCCCCACCTTGGAGCAGCCAGTAATGCGGGACTGAGGCAAGGTTGAGAGCACGATCACAAGCAGCTTCCCAGGCAGACGCTGCTTTCCTTTGAGCTGGACCTCCCCCTTGCACTGAGCCTTTACCATAACCTCCCTCCAAGCCTGATATCAGAAACAATACTTCCCGGACGGCAGGGCAGACAATGTGTGTGGGTTTGATAGCAAACTAAAGGCTGCTGCAAGAGATGAACCACCACCAGTATCCTTCCTTGCCTCACCTCGGCAGCAGCCAGTCATATCAAGCAGAGGGCACCACCATCAGCCCCTCAGTGCTCCCGTGTGGTCCCCCCTCCAAAAGAAAACTATTAAAACCCCCCTGCGACTCTGAAACTTAGAGATAATGCGTCCCGGAGGACAGGGCAAACAATGTGTGTGGGCTTGATAATCATAGGCTGTTGCAAGAGATCACCCACCACCATCCTTCCTTGCCTCACCTTGGCAGCAGCTAGTCATATGGAGCAGAGGGCACCACCATCAGCCCCTCAGTGCTCCTGTATGCCCCCCCCCCCCTCCCCAAGAAAGAAAGCTATTGAAACCTTCCTCCGACTCTGATATCAGAGATAATACATACTGGAGGACAGGACAGACAATGCGTGAGAAACAGGACCTCCTCTAAGAGATGCACCACCAAAATCCTTCTCAGCCTCACCTTGGCAGCAGCCAATCATGTGGAGCAGAGGGCACCACCATCAGCAGCTTCTCCGGCAGCTCCAGTTTCCCCTCTTCTGGCCCTATGATGGAAGATAGCTCAGACCAACCAGCACATAGCACAGCGCGCTTCCCTGTCTGGGTTACCACCTACAGGGAATTGCGCAGAAGGATGGGATGCCTGATCAGTGCAAATCATGACTTTCCAGGAGAGCACGTTGTACCCAGCAGATGCGCGAGAGTGGGGCCGCACTAAAGCAACCCTCTTGGGTTGCCAGACCTTGAATAATCAATGATTTGGTTAAGGAGCCAGGGCATACGGGTACTGTATTGCCCAAATTGCACTCAGACCAGCTAGCCTCCTGCACAGAACATACTATCTGGAACCAAAGGGAGCTGAGAATTTGCAAGCAGACATGAGTGGGCAGCACTGTTGCATTCAGGCCATTTCTTAGACAGTAAATGCTGGCAATGCATGCAATGTTGTGAACAAAGAATACGAGCACCGCAATGATGTGTTGCATTTAGCCACTAAGAGCAGAGCCCCGTTGCTAAGGTGTATCAAGACCTATTTAAACAGCAGTACACCCAATCATGCTAGCAGTACAAAGCACACAACAGCAGCTAGCACTTTGACTACTGTGTATGCACGGAAAACAACAGCACAACTGCATGATGGGCAACAACTAGCATGAATCCCGGATAATCTCAGATGAACCATCTCTTCTTTTGTTTGCACGATATCTCAATACCTCCTCACCTCTATTGCAAGTTCCAATAGGGCCTTAGGGTCTGGTGCAGGCATTGACCCTGAAGCAGTGCAGCAGCAGAAACAACAAATAAAAAACAAGACCCTCCACACCACACCATACGACACCATACTGAATGCACAAGACAGGATTAGGAGGCAACAAACACGTGAATATGCTCGTATAATGCCCAAGTGCGCTAAACCATAAACCCTAGTTTTTTTAAGAAAGATTGGATTGTTGACAAGGGTCCAGATCCCATCTACATTCACATGTACGGATCACCAAGCTACATTAAGTGGCTGCTGTGCATTTCAAACAGCTGCCAAGCCGTAACCTATCCTGCTCTGAAACCAAAATCCCTGCTCACTAAAGCTCCCTCGCTCCCATGCTCACCAAAGCTCACATGCAGGGGCCCATCAACTGTTGGATATGCCAAAACAGTACTCCACCCAGCGCCCATTGTCGCATCCTTCCTGTTTGAGCTGCCTACCTTCGACCTCAAGCCATCATTTCAGGGTAGCTTCCCCTCCTCCTCAAGCCCTCCCATCCTTCAGCTGCTAAGCAATAAGAATCCCTAACCTCCTATCCCATCCCAGTCCGTTTCCCATTCCTTGGCCCTCCTCTGCCCCGGCAGCTCACCAAAGCCTAGGTACAGTGGTTTGTCCCCATCCAGCACAAACTGCCTCAGCTGCTCATCTACTTCCTCCTCTGGGGTATCAGACAAATATGCTGAACCCGTGACATGGGCATAGGATGGCCAGTCAGCAGGGGGATGAAGGCCTGTGGGGGGAGAGGTTGTAAATGGAGGAGATGTCAGTAGATAGTGTGGTGGAAGTTGGCCGGATGGACAGGAGGGAGCAGGGGGGACCCAGGGGGGCCCAAGGGGGGTTTAGGGTTTAGTGGTTGCAAATGGAGGATTTAGTGGTTGTTAATAAAGGAGATGTCAGTAGGTAATGTGGCGGGAATTGGCCAGGTGGGCAGGGGAAGCAGGGGAAGAAGCAAGGGGAGAAGCAAGGGGGGCCCAGGGGTTTTTATCATTATACAAGGGGTTTAGGGTAAACACAATGCTAATGCAGGTGAACACTACTAGACTGGGATCTTGAACATGATAGGCCCACTCAGCAGGGAATAAGGGATATCGGGAGAAAGCGAGGAAGTCAGTGAATGTGAGCAAGTGCATGTTGGGGGCCCCAAAGTGGGAGAATGAGCTGGGGGAGAAGGAGGAGGGTGGGGGAGGAGGGGTTGAAGGAAGGTGAGGTGCAAGTAGTATGCGGAGGGCGGGAGGAGGAGGGAGGGCTGGGGTGGGGGACAGGGGAGAGAGGTGTAAAAGTGAGAAAAAGTGCGCAGGGGGCGGGGCGGCCAGGGAGCAGGGCGGAGGGAGCAGGGGCTGGGAGAATGCGAGGGAGGGAGGGGAATAGGAGGCAGTGCAGGTATTACCCCGCAGGGCCCCACCTCCCCTCTAACTTTTTCTACAACCTCCGTGCTCCAGTTCATGTATAAAACATACACCCTGCCCTCCTGGCTGGTATCATATAATCCTGGTGCACATTTGCACCGCAGGCATTCCACCGGAGGCCTTCCAGCGCCCCTCTTCACCATAATTTCATTACCTTTACCTGCTCACCTCCCTCCATGAAAAATGTACCGCCCTTCCACACCTAGTGTCTAATTCCGCTTTGTATTTGTAGCACTGCAGGCATCTTGCCCTAAGGCCGCCAGGACCCTTACCTCCTTCTCAGGTCTCTTGATATACATATACCCCCCACCCACCCCCCTCCGCACCTATTATCATGAATCTGCTGCACATTTGGACCACAGGGATTTCCCCTGAGGCCTCCAGCACCCCTCCTAGGCCCTGCGTCATAGGTGGCAGCCCTAGCACATCTTTCCGCCAGGCATTAATCCTGCTGGCCTCCTGCTGCCACAGCGCCCAGAACAGAAACCTAAAAAACCAAGTGAAGACATTGACAATAAGCTGTTTTCCATGTCTTTTCAAATTCATTGGCACAAGAAAAAGAATGACGAACGCGTAACAGCAAGGCAGACAACCAACAGTGGTGCATGAGTGCTACTAAAAGCTATGATAGCTGCCCTGCCATGCCCCATTTCTAGAAGCTAGCAAAGCAGATGCGAGACATGATTTCCTGAGCACTCCAACCACAGAACTATCCACCATGAATTGGTGTAGATTTGCAATAAAGGCTTCCCCAGACCTTTGTCTACAGCACTAGGAAAGGCTCTGCCTAGCAGGGAAGCCTTCGTTCATCCTCAAGCTTGCAATGTCATGAAAGTTCATCATGGCGGGTAATAAAACTGTCTCATCTGGTAGGACTCTTACATATATTTGTAGAGCTAACCAAATAGCCTGCTTATTGCCCTCCTGCCTGACACCTATCTACTCTTTCAGTATAAACTGCTCTCTCTCTCTGTTGTGTTTGACAAGTGTCTGTAACAGTAACAGATGATGATGCTTATGCCTCTTACATACAGCAAGGGCATGCACACGCAGGTGCGCAAACTGCAACACGTCTGCTTTCAATGCCTGACAGGCTCAGCAAGGCTATGGCTCTACCGGTATTACAAAATCCACCCGCGTTAATTTTTCAGGATTTCACAGCATCTAAGCCTGTTTGGCTGCCTTCTTCTGTGGTTGTGGGATCCCAAAATGTTTCAGCATTTCGTGATATTCCATAGCAAAAACTGCCATAGGCTCCGCACCAAAAAACGGATGGCTTACCTGTATGTTGCTCTGTTCAGCCACTTGAATCTGAACGGGGTGTTGCTGATAGCCCAGGAAGGGAACTCACCTAAGGAAGGCAAACATGAAGGCAAGCAATGCATAATCAGCTACTGCATGGATATAAAGTACGGACGTGTTGCACGATGCGCTTAGGCCACAGAAACCTGTGGCATACAGACTTGGCCATATGTCACCTGCCAAACCTAGACCATTGTTAATCAACTTTCCCATCCTTCCCTCCGCCTTCCCCATCCGCTTCCGTTCAAAACCTCCCTGCCTCCCCTCCTTCCCCCCCTTCCTCGCCTTCCACCCCGTCCCTTCCTCCACGTACCTATCTCCCCCGCTCCCCCTTCCCCCCCACACCAGCAGGCTTGACAGTGCCCAATGCCACATGCAGCCTCAGCACCCTCAGTCCGCTTCATCCTCCCCTTCCATCCACTTCATTTCTTCCCCCTTCTCCCCCCCTCCCCACCCTTGCCCTCCTGCAGCCCCTCCCCCTCTGTCTCCTGCCCCTTCCCTCGCTCACTAATAGGCATGACAGGTCCCAAAGCCACAGGCACCCAAATAACCCTCAGGCCCCTTCTCCCCCCCCCCCCCCCACCGACCTTGTCACCCTCCCATTTCCCCCAGTTCCTCTCCCTCCCCCTTCTCCCCCCCCCCCTGTCTCCCGTCCCCTCCCCCTCTCACCAGTAGGCATGACAGGTCCCAGAGCCACAGGCACCCATGGCACCCCCAACTTCTCAGCACAGCACAATGTGGGGGTAAAGCAGAGGGGTGCGCTGATGATGAGACCAGCACCTTGGCAAGCTGCCCAGTAGTCATTCATGGCGGGTAGCCTGAAGGCCTGGTTATGTGCCTCACTCGCTTTCATCACTGGGAAGATCCTGCCCTCAGCTAGGAGCTTCTGCAGAGCACAAAAGTACACAGTAAAGGGGTTTGTTGGTGCCTGAAGGCCTAGCCATGAGCCCCACTGGGTTCATAACTGGGAAGTTATTGCCCTCAGCTAGGAGCTTCTGTTCAGCATAACAAGGCAAGGGAGGTTAGCTTTTTGATTCCAGAAGGCTTGGTTATGTGCCTCACTGGCTTTCATCACGGGGAACATCTTGTCCTCAGCTAGAAGCTTCTGTTCGGCACAAATAGTACACAGAAAGGGAAGTTAGTTTTTGATTTCTGAAGGCTTGGTTATGTGCCTCACTGGTTTTCATCACTGGGGAGATCCTGCCCTCAGCTAGAAGCTTCTGCAGAGTGCCAAAAGATACACAGGAAGGGAGGTTAGGTTCCTGAAAGCTTGGTTATGTGCCTCACTGCCTTTCATCATGGAATACCTTGCCCTCAGCTGGGAGCTTCTGCATAGCACAAAAGTGCGCAAGAAAGGGGGTTATTGATGCCTGGAGGCCTGGTTAGGTGCTATCACTGAAAGAATATCTCCCTTGGTTAGACGCAGCAGGATTGATTGCTAAAGGGTGGGATAAACTAACCAAGTATCTGCTTGATGCAAAAGCATTGTGGCAACAGAGGGTTTTGGTCGGTTATGATGTTGGGTGCTAGGATAAAGCTGTCACTAATCCTGGTTGGGTCAATCCAAGTGCACTGTGCTACAACTGAATTGTCCTGCATGCTGACAAGGTTTGCTGGTGGGGAGGGTTTTCTTCTTAGGACCTCCTTGGAGGATGGGGGGTAGGATTTTGATCCCGGCATGTTATCGAGTGCAGGTGTGACTGATACAAATCCGCAGGTTGGAGTGTTTGCTGTTCAATTGCTGTTCAATTGAAGTTTTGGTACCATCCATAGATCTGCAGGCAGTAGAGTGCCTCCTCTCTTTTAGCATGTTCGCAGACGTCAGTGGAGATTCTCAGCACCAGATTGGTTCATATGTTCTGTGACAGGCGACCCTTGGGTAAGATTGGGGTAGGCAGGAAGGTACACGCACCTGGTACTTCTTTTCGAATATCATCCCTTGGGGGTCGCCCGCAACCTGTGCGAAGGTGATTCCACGACCTAGCTGCTCAATTAAGGGCTTCATGCGCTCCTCTGTTGCCAACACGACCTCATGGCCCCTGCTTACAAGCTCCAGGCCCAAAGCAATGTAGGGCTGGACATCACCCCTAGTACCAGAAGTAGCTATCACGATCTTCATGATCCAGACCTAGGTTCCTCACCAGTAGTTGCAAGGTGGTATAGTAAGCTTTCAACTGCTTTTTTCGAACTTTACCGGGAATACCGTTATATGCATGGGCTCAGAGTCCCTGCGGTCAGCCGATTACATGTTGTGCTTAAAGCTTCTGGCAGGCCTAGTTTGTACTCAATATGCGATGCGCTGATCCATACTATGAGGTCAAAACAAGGTTGACGACAAGTTGTCTAAGTTGGACACCTCACTCTCGTGGCATGTGGCACTTGAGTGACTGTATGACAACCTCCGCCAGCCCCCTCGTTGCTGAGTTGCAGCCGCAGAAGGCACCGAGCTATAGTCTTGTGGGTCAGAATCCCTATCTGGCATTTGCTTCCAGCACTACCGGTTGTGCTGGTTCACTGGGGGTGAGTGGCATGCTTTTGTGCAGTATTCTCTTCTCGTATCGGCATTGTCACCTCTTGTTAGGACAATAGGATGCGTGTACAATGAGGTGGCCATGCTGAAAGCGGGTCAGTGCTCCCTGCGTCCTTGCAACAATAGGTGGCCTGCAACCTGACTCTGGCCTTGACCCAAGGGGGCCCTGTTTTGACCCATGACCGAACGGGTTTCTGCGCCCTGGATGGCTGTTCAAGCAAGTCTGCAGATGATACAAGCAGGTAGACATTTGCGCGGTCTCGTTCCGCACGGGAAACACTCATTGCCAGACCGCCACCAACTGCTCCAGGTTCAGAAGAGCCAGTGAGGGCTTAACCACCAGAGACACATCCGTAGAAGCATATAAAACAGTGATTGCAGCACAGGCATGGCAGCATAATGAAGCATGCAAGCAATGGCAGCACCTCAGGATGGCAGAGTGAAAGTGATGGTACCGCAATTGATGATGCAAGGGGCCAGCACGGGCATGGCCACTCTGTCTGCGTGTCTACCGTAGTGCTCCAAAACATTTGCGTGGGACCTTTTTGATAGGGGCGTTCTCGCGCAAAAATATTTGGGATTTCAGGGTCTCCACGCAAAAACTCTACAATTCTTTCAGCACCGAGACAAAGGCCAGGCTCTTTTCTGGGCTCCTGGCAATGAATTCGTGCATGGTAAATGTTGAACGCAAGCATGTTGCACTGTGCTTGTGCGTTGGCAACGCTTCAATCCTCGCGTGAAATCCATCGTCGGCCTGGGGATCGCACAAGCGGACAGCACTTGTTGTCCCGGACGCATTTAGTTGCGTAAGACGTTCATACTGAGGCTGGGGTACCCTGAATGTACGCTTGCACGTTTTCTTTGATGTCGCAAGGCCGTGAAACGAGAGCATGTTGGCCTGAATGCAGTACAACTGTCACCAAGCAGTACAGCATCTGGGCTTCCAGAGCGGCTCAGCCCAAGGCCCCATTGAGAACTCTGTCATGCCTGCAGACCCATCCCTTCATTGCTGAGTTCTTTCTATGGCATCAAAGACAACAGGGGGGACCTTGACAATGCTTTGTAAAAGCTCTGACCTGCCTACGCAAAAGTATCCTGATCTGTGCTGCGCTCACGCAAATTTTTTGATTATTTTGAGGCCCACGCAAACATTTGGGGCGCAAATATTTTGGAGCACTACGGTATCTTGTTGTATGCTTTGGTCTGGAATTCCAAGATCCCTCCTGTGAAAGCGATAGGAGCAACAGCGCAACGTGGTCGCAGACAGTTGCTTTGATCTTTGCTTGTAGGTACTGCCAGCATCGTTCAGGGGCAGTGTCCATCTGACATTGTCCTCATGTCTAGGCATATGCTGTCACTGTACATGCCAAGACAGCCCGTATTCTGGTCCACCTCGCTGTTCTTTGTGAGAGCTTGACGTGCGGGGCCTATGGCACTTTTTGCTATGGCATATCATGAAAATGTAGTAATAATGTCCTCAGTGGCGAGAATCACTGCCTGAGTTCTTGTTGGGCGGTGTTCGACTACTATTCGCAACAGATAGTAAACAGCAGCTGAGTAATCGTTACCTTAAGGCATTAATGCTTCTCACTGCAGAACTCCACCAGGATTGCCTAGGCGGGCGCAAGGCCATATCGCCTGTATCTGTTGGTTGTGGCAGCCGAATGGCTGTTGCTATGTAGTTATTGGTTGATTGAGGCCCACTAGTTAGCAGCAGGCAATCAATCAATCAATCAATCAATCAAAACGCAAGACCAGCAATGCCAATGGCCAAACAAACCTAGGCCACAAACACAAGGCTCCTGATCACAATCACGAAGCCACACAACCGATGGTGGATTTGCCACACACAAGCTGAGGCTAGATGCAACGGCGTGCACACCAAGGGGAAACAAACACCACCACTAAAACCCAAAACCTGCTCCACTTCCATCACACATGGGTGGCGGGGAGGCAGCAGGATCAAGCACCACCCTAGTAGGGGCTGGAGGTGGCTCCCACCACCTAGGTACTGGTGAACCACCATCCTCCCAGCCACTGAAAGGCACCACATAGCGCTCCACATGCTTATCAATAGCTTGCTTAGTGCGCCTTCTACACCTCACTAACCGTTGGCTTTCCTAAGGGTGCGTAAGATCCCATAACCTCTTCCTCCAAGCACTCTTAATCTGACATGAAGCCTCCCAGCTCCCCTCATCTTGACCAAGCACCTTCAGATCAGCACACACGCATTTCTCCCAGGTATGGCGAGGCCTACCCACTGGCCTCGTCATGTCACCATGTAATGAAGAGAACAACGCAATATGCGGCAACCTGCCCTCCTCTAGCAGCAGGCAACATCTACGATTCCAGCAAATATGTATAGGCAGGTCATATGGCAGGTACCAGTAGCCGCCAATCATAGAAGGAGCATAGGAGCAGGATGGTGCTGCAGATTAAGCTGCAGAACATGTATTGCGTTGTATCACCAGGCATGCACCTCTTGGCATTTTAAGAGTAGTTTGTTATGTCCATCTACATATGAACTTGGAGCAGTAGAAGCATCTATCTAGGCACATTGTGTGATGGCCAGTTGCAGGTCTGCCCAGTTACGTGAATTGACGTGCAGCAGACTGGCAGATGTGATTCACCCAGCGGTGCTACATAAGTAAATGCTAGCACAATGAGTGTGTCCTATGAGAAATGCATTTATCACATACACAAATCGGATCGATGTCCAGCACTAAATGGCCTCCCCAGGTGAACCCTTCAGAAGTTAACAGTTCCCATCATGAGCTAAGCTGCTGCTTTCCCCCCTGGCTTATAAAGATGCCCCGCTGCTTTCCCATGGTCTTTATGGGATGGTCATTCTGATGTCAACTATGACAGCTCCTGAGGGCCTGGCTTAAGCTATTGCTGCTCCAGTGTACTTCAAATCTTGCAGGTCACGTCAAAAGCACGTGGAATGTCAGTAGCCTTGTAGTTCATGGATTGCATGTTGAGAAGCAAGCTGCAGTTTGTCATGTGCTGCATACGGCTGTCAATTCAAGTTGTTACCTGGCTGAAGGAGAAGCATCAGCTTATTGGCTGTGCCTCAAATTGCTGTTTGGATGCTTTTTGCGTACACTTATTACGGCTACGTCAAAGGGAGTCCTTGGATAAGCTTCCAACTGACCAATTAGAAATCATGGAACAGAGCTGGGGAACAGATATGGGGAGTGGAGCAGCTGCAGTGGTCGAGCTCCAAGTGGCAACTGTGGGGAGCTCCAGCCATAACAGAAAGGAACCGTGTTACACAACTGATGGCTTTGCCATAGTGCATCCGCAGGCAGAGTTGTAACACCAGCAATTAGTGACACAAGCCCGCCGTGATGGGTATATGGGTGTTCATTACCATTGGTAGGTGTAGGGAATGTCCCCAGAGTATGATATTTCCGGGGCTTTAAGTATGCATGCCAAATGCAATTCAGCGGTGGGCACTGGGCAGACAGTCACTTCAAGGAAATCGCTGAGGTGGACTGGAAGATGCACGTGTGCAGGGAGCTTGAAAAGCATAGAGTCTAAATCTGGGCATATGCTGTATCAGTATGAACAGCGATGCAAGTTCTTCAGCAGTGGGCAAGACATATCCTTTATCCAACGCATACCGGTTCAGACATGCCTGCGGGCGTGACTGCCTCTTAGGGTTTGCACCGTCGCACGCTGCTTTCCTTGTAGATTTGTACGCTGGCATGGGGTTTATGAACTACAAGAAGGTGCTGTTTATTTGTAAACCCAGCCGAGTGAGTGCGGTACGAGTGATGCGACCCGGGCGGGGTGACACCCAGTTCAGAGTAAAAACGACATGCTGATGTACACACTGAATGTGTGATGCTGGTTTGTTTGGTTTGGAATCGCCTTGTTATCAGGGTCAAGGGTGTGTAACCTTCTCTCGACACAATAGTGATGCGGCCACGGAACTCAATGACACTGTGCCTTCTGAGCGCGTTCTTTGTGCATTCGTCAATTGCATGGCAATGTGATGTGCCGCTTGCTGGAGCTACTGGTGGAAAACCAGGGGGATCGATAGTTGCGGAGGCAGGTGAGGAGATCTATACTCTGTCACAACGTCCTTGTCCTGCACTCCTGCTGCAGCCCGATAATCAATATAGTGATCCCTTGCAGGAGCCATTAAACCGTTCGTGCCACTATCATGGGACGGCAGCAACCCGTACTGTATGTCCGATGATGGCAAGACGTGCTGGTGAGTCAACCATGTCCATCACCGGCCTCAGTGACAGGGTCCCTGATGCCAGCAGGGGCCACAACAACCAGGGCATCCTAGCATCAATCCAGGGCCATAATCTATTAGTTTGTCATCGACGGTCGAATACTGGCCAGGTTTTTCGGCACCATCGAAGCATCCCCCATTTTGTCTGCCTGCGTGCACGAGTCATGCAACAGGGATCAACACTCTTACATGGAGCAGTAGAACTACCATCTCAGGTCCCAAGATTGAGCACAAGCTTACATGTGCTATTCATCCTCTTTCTTAATTAATCCAAGCTTCAAACCCTCATTATCTCGACCCCCATGCATGGCAGGAGTGCATCCTCCATGCAAAGCTGCAAGGACCGGATTCAGGCAGTCACCACTGGCAATACCAAGGTCCAACCCCTGGTGTGCGGCAAAGCGCTCAAAGCTGCCATTGGCGTCACTGGGTACGAGACCAAAACCCATTGGTGCTCCTTAGCCCAAGCCTTCTTCAAGAAGCCCATGCTTGCTTGTGCCGCTAAGAAGCAGGTCTACAGCTATGGCAGCGGCAGCTGCATCTCTGGAGCTCCTGGGGGGGCATCCTGCACGGAAGACGGTGACTGCGCTAGCAACAACTGCGTCTTCACCTGCAGCCAAAAGGGTCGTTGCGGCCACTGCAGAAGCGACAAGGACTGTCCCACCGGCAGCAGCTGCTGGGTGACCAGCCAAGACTACAGTAACCGATGGGGTGACACGGTGCCTATGTGTGGTGTGACGTGCCGCCCTGAGATTGGCCATGTCTGTGCCTGTGGGGTAGCGACTGGGTCCCCACGCCCCTGTGCCAAAGGCTTCTATTGCAGCAACCCAAGCTATGGGGATATGTGTGGCCCTTTGCTCGACACGTCTTACATGCAGCGGTGCGTCCCTTGGAGAAATCTATTTGGTGAGATGTGTGAGGATATTGAGGGGAATTTCGAGCCAGATGCCGCATGCAATGGGCCTAATGAGGAGCAGGGTGTGTGTAAGCTCTTTGAAATCTGGCATTTCACAGGACAGAAGGCTCACTGCACCTTCAAATGCAATGCAGACAAGGACTGTGCAGCTGCTGCCAGTGCAGATGCAGATTACTCCAAGCTGGGGCTATGTGACAAGCATAAGCTATTCCATACCCCCTTCACCAGCTGTGTCGTGGGCACTAAGAACCCACTCCTCTTCGAGCCCTGCACTGACTCTGCCATGACGGCCTGTGCACAACTAGGTAACTACCGAAATGTTGACCCCAAGCTTTCCCTTAGCTGTGTGTTCCCACGTGCAGCTTCAGATGCCGGGTATGTCAAAGGCTCATCATATGGGGTGTGCTCAGTGCTGTGCCCAGATTTAAAGTTAGGAGCCTCATGTGGCTCACTTGACAAGGAGTCAGATGAGCTGAAGGCCATGGTGTGCAAGCTAGTAGAGCCTGTTGTCAAGGGAGCTGGGGCCAAGCCTGTGAAAGCTTGTGTTTACCCTAAAGCATGAGGGTGTGGCTGAGCTTCAGCATGCATGTCGTAGTTGTATGTTGTCGGGAGACTCAAAGCAGCACCACCACCACAAGCAGTCCTGGCCCTAGTGGGCCTTGGGTTTGACAGTACCCTAGGGCAAATAGCTCGTACTAAAGGGGGGGGGGGGGCTGGGGAAGAGGCGTTTCAGAATTAAATGTGACAATCCTCCTCAGGTGCTCAAAAGGGCTCGCTCTTTTGTAACAGGTTGGTGGGCTCTTATTGCTTGTGAAAGGGTTG
Organism: Pseudopediastrum boryanum; assembly: GCA_963556185.1. Classification (NCBI taxonomy): domain Eukaryota; kingdom Viridiplantae; phylum Chlorophyta; class Chlorophyceae; order Sphaeropleales; family Hydrodictyaceae; genus Pseudopediastrum; species Pseudopediastrum boryanum. Next base: position 2,093,333 of record OY744502.1, on the reverse strand, counting down.
AAGGGCTCCTTTTGCCTTGGAAAAGGGTTTAAGGGCTCCCTTTTGCATTTGAAAGGGATTGGCAGAGGCCGGCTGTCAGCAAATTCCTGGTGACATTTGGTGGAAGCAAGTGCATGTCAGGTATGCATGATCTCACTGCCAGTGAAAGCATGTACTCGGAACCTCTCGGAAAGTGCGATACCATTGTGGCACAACAGCGGTGGACTGTTCTGTGGAAATATGCATGTTCGTAGCTGGTTTGATAGAAGTCTCATATGGTAAAAGTCTGATATGATAGAGGTCTGACATGGGTCAAAGGAATGAGTCAGGGGCAAACTTCTGACTGGCTTGTGCATATGTATTCAACATTGTTCTAGGACTAGCAGCAGTATGTTTTTGATACAGATCTGTCAGGGGTAAAAATCAGCGCGTTCTGGAAGCCGCCTTGCAGTCTATGCCTACTACTTCATCTAGTAAAGATAGCTATTTGTGCTATTTCTGCAGCTTTTGGCCAGCTTTGGTCCACCTTGTGTACAGGATGCTGGCTTTCATCAGTGGTGCTAAAAGGGGCACCCATTTTGAGTATGTAGCGCTGTAGCAGGGGGTTATGAAGTCAGCAGTCTGGCCAGCCCATGCATATATGAAGGACATTACTCCAGTCACGCATGGCAGCGTCCGTCTGCTGCACTGGTTGCTGGGATTTGCTGCATGCACACTTGTTGTGCACTAAGCCACTTGTCAGGGCATGTTGTTGGCTGTTCCTAAGGAGGTCAAACGTGCTGCGTGCTGGGTAGTCCCGGCGGGTCCTGCAAAGATGGATGGATGGTAGGTGCAAGCAGCCTGAGAGAGAGAGAGAGAGAGAGCGAGAACTACACAGAGAAGGGGGGAAGTCCCTTCTTGCATACGTTAAGGGACTGGGCCCTTACCTAATAAGATAGGCCCACTACCATTCGGTTCCCAGAACACATAAGGGTGGGTAAATTACCTGATATAGTGCCGGGCAATCTAATGTATATATCCAAACTCACTATGTGGACGTTACTGTTCAGGAGTGACCAGGGAACACTTTGTGCATGCTTTTGACACACATAGCTCCTCCTGGTGATTTGCTTCCTGCGCACTGTTTGCAGTCTCCGTTGTTGGATGTATGCTTGGGTATTTCTATTGATTGGTGGTGTGGAATCCATTGGTTTTGGCCCCATCCGCTGGTGTGTTTGGTCGTTTCCACCTAGCAGCCCTTGCGGTTGCCGCACCTTAAATTTTTGTTTGTTTGTTTGTTTGATTGGCTTTGCGGGCAGGAGGCCTTAGGGCTAACATACAAACAAACAAAAGTTTAAGGGCAAGCAGCATTTGGACTAACCACTGCATGGGTACACAGGCAGAGCTTGCACATGCGGTTGCACATATCCCTCTGTGGTTGAGTCCTTTGCATGGTTTTTGTACATCTCACTCCAGCCCGTGGTAATCGTCATTGTTTGCCATGCCATTGCAACCGATGGAGGAGTGGGTGGTGTTCTTGATCATGGGCTCTGTCTCGATAGGAGTGTTGCCTTGACTTTGGAGGGGTTGATTCGGCCACATTCCAGTGGTGGCCACATTCCATGGTGGTTGGGTCTGGTTGCATATGTCCCTCTGTGGTTGAGTCCTTTGCATGGTTCTTGTACATCTCCAGCCCGTGGTAATCGTCATTGTTTGCCATGCCATTGCAACCGATGGAGGAGTAGGTGGTGTTCTTGATCATGGACAGGCTCTGTTGTTTTGCCTGGATACATGTTTCGGTATCAGTACTGCTTGGCTGGTGGTCTGGAAGCCATTGTGTTTGGATCCATCCGATGGTGTGTTGGGTCGGTTCGACCTAGCAGCCCTTTGCGGTTGCCACACCTTAAATGTTTGTTGTTGTTGTTGTTGTTGTTGTTTTTTCATGCGCTCAGCGGCTTGAACGGCCTGGGACTTTGGGAGGGGACAAGGCCGGTTGTGGGCAGCGGAGCCATTCAGGGCTGCTGTGACCTGCTGCTGTTCACGCTTTTGTATTTGGATGTGGATATCAGAGGATGTCCAAAAGCAAATGTCCATTGCAGAGCATCTATCTGTTGGCGTGTGTGAACTATCACTTACATTGGCAAATCGATTGCTACGCACGTATGCGGTGCCGCCCTTCATTGTAGCAGCTGCTAGTAGCAGCCGCAAGTAGGCAGGGGCGGTGGGGGAGGTCATTTGACTGCCACCAAGGCAGCATATAGTATCTTACTCTAGTGTGTGTGTGTGTGTTTGCCTGCGAAGGTCCTGAGGTGCATTCGACACTCTAGTATCACCAATTGGCCCCATCCATCACTAGTGTGGGCTGCCCGCGGGGAGCCAACCTCTTATCTTATCCCCATGCTCGCCGAAGGCTGGCCCACCAGGCTTTCAAATTCAAACCAGAGGAGCTGTTCACATATCTAGTTGCAGATCACAGATGGTTACAAGTTGGCGCCCGCGTACGAGTGTACGGGCTCAGCAGCGTCCTCACATCCATGCAATACCCAATTTGAGTATACAACACAATGCAATGCTGCCCCCATCCATTGTACCCATGCATTTACTCTATCTGTGCCATACTTATCAATGTGCCACGATGCAGTGAAACAGTGAGGCCAAGGCTTACAGGGCAACCTATGAGAGCCCACCAGTGCTGAGTAACACAACAACCACCTGCTGTGTGGACCATCGCAAAAATTGAATCGCCCAACGACAGTCAGCAAAGCCAGGGCACTGACATAAATCAACACCATTCTGTGTAAGCGACCGATAGCTGCACAGACACCTGCCAATTTGAGTCAGAAGTAACGCTTTTGAAGCCCGTAACTGCCGAGCCACAAGCAGCCACCGTGCACAGTCCACTAGACAGGTATAAAGGGTGGGGGCAGGGGGGCCCGCCAAACCCCACCACAGGCAGCCACACGCATGAGCAGCTCACAAACTATACTATGAGATAAGTGACTGCACATGAACAATCCCCTATAACCCATGTAGTGCGACTAGCTGGGCAAGACAAGTGGCATCCTGCACCTGGGTCTTAAGCCAGAGTAGGCTTGCTTGGTCGTGCAAGATGAGAAACGTTCCATGTTGTTCATACAAGGCAACAGCCAAATGTTGCGGGAGCAACACATGTTGCCATACCTGCTTGCTCCCATCCCCGTCAGCGAGGAAGCAAAGCATGACTGATAAACTGGGCAGATTTGATGATTGAAACTGCACCATGCATGATGCCTAAAGTACAATAGCTGCACATGCGATAGGCTAGGCAGGGTCATGTAACTGCAAACAACACTATCTACTGAGCATTACTAGTGTGGTAAATACAGTACAAGTGGTTTTATGTGACCAGCAAAGCCCAATAAATAAGGGTGCAGATCACACATACTCAAGTATCAGGGCTATACAGCAGCAACATAGCATAGCAGACCACAGGAGACCATACAAGGCCAGATAACTCAATTTTACGGAAACACGTGGCAGGAGATGCTACATACAACTTTCTAAACGTTGGAGGAACCCAACCATGCAGCTAATCATGATCTCAAATATCTCCTGCAATCAGCAAGAACGAGCAGGACTAAGGCAAGATATGCCTGGTAGCACAGTAGATAGGAGCACGATGTAGCAGCCGCCAACTGCGACACGTATCGCACGCTGGAAGTGCTTTGCACGCAACTGGTGACCAAACATTTTTAGATGCAGCAGCTGAGCTGCAATAAGTTTGCTAAAAAAGTTCAAATCAACCCTAAACACCATGCCAACGGAGCCCACATGCCTTCCTGCTGCTTGCAGCCATGCACATGCAGCTGTATGTTCCTGCAGGACATTGATCCAGTACGACAACATCATGGAGCCAATACAAGAGGCACTCAATCCCGGCAGTACAAGACATGTACTGCTTCCAACGGATGGGCAGGCCTCCATCCGATGGGGCGATTCAAACCACATGCATGAAAACTGAAGAGGTAACTTGTCTGATTCGTGACTACACAACCCAGAATTGTCACCCCACACCATCTCCTACCATAAGACAGTACTGCCTTTCTTGAATGCTTGTTAACACAGTAGTTGGCTTAGCGTGTCGTTTGCTCTTAGCGTGCCAAGGTCCATGGTACTTAGCAGGGGTCATAAGTAGGTATCAGAGTAACAGCTGATACCTATTTAGGGCCCCTGGTTCATAGCTGCCAGTTTAATTGCTGGACAGCAGTACTGACTACGTCAACACACCAAGTGTTGCATCGAGCAACCAAGCTGCATGTATACATTGATGATGACCCCTGAGTCATCTCATTCGGGGATGCAGCCACCACTCTCATCACTCATCCTTGACATGACTCCTCTGTGTACCGCCCAAACCTCCCTCCTTCTGCTGGTCCCCGAAAACCACTGTACTGCCTTCAGTCCGCCCCACCTGTACTGCCATGCTCCCAGCTGACGCATTAGAAGCACTGCTGGCGTCTTTACTCGTAGATAGTACAAAAGTGTTCCAGAGCCAAGCAGAAAGCGTCACAGCTGCCACGAGGCAACTGAGGTACCATGTGATGGCATGGATTACCAGAGGGCTGGGCACGAGGACGCTGTAGCTTATTAAGGGGTTCGCTGCAGCAGCGGTCGCAGTGCTTTTGATCACGGCTGCTGTGAGCCAGTCTCGGCCATAGACAGTGGCCACCAGAAGGTCCTTGAAAGGGAAGTTGAAGCTTCCCAGTGCATACCGATATAACTCAGAACCTGCGGCATCGACAGTAAGCAGCAATCATGAGATTATGGTATCGTCAGATAGGGCATTGCACACGTCTGTGTGTGCAATGTTTCCTGCTTGCCACCTGGTAACCCTTCTTTTTGACCCAGAGTCCTGTGACAAGTTTGCGCTGGGGGCCGTGTTGTCCCAATTGAGACTCACTTAGTTCATTGTGTGCCAAAATGATGTGCCAGGCATAGATCAATACTACTAAGATTGACATTGCTTCATATCAACAGACCAAGATAGCTCCTCTCCTCAGTCTTGAATGCTGGCTAGCACATCTCACTTATCCCACATTGCACACAACCATCCCCCCAAGGTCGAGTGTTTCAAAACAGATGATCCCCAAACCTTCAGCATGCTGTGACGTACCTGAGTATGTCCTAGCAACATGGCTCCAGGCCACCCCTGTCATCAGAAGCAACAGTGACAAGGGCTCCACCATGCACTTCACAGTTTCAACTGCCGTCTTCATAGTGAAGTTCTCAGCGTAGTGCGCCGCCAAAACAGCCCATGCCATAAACAAGTTCTGAGCTGCACATGCCGCCAGCAGAATGTTCTGACTGATGAAACATGTGTAGATAAGGCTGAAGGCAGCCAGGGAGATGAAGGGTAAGATGCACGATACCGGCAATATGCGGGTCCCTTGTGCACTCTTTGGCATCACTCTGATGCTGAACTTCTTGCCGAAGAGGGCGCCTAGCAAGCCGTGCACGGTGCCCTGCACGACGCCGAGCAGCAAGCAGAACCAGTCAGTAAAGGGATGCAAGTGCTGGAGAACAAGTGCAGCACCCGGAGGTTCAGTTGGTGGGATCCTGTACATACCAGGCGCCAGTAATTACCAGCTAATTTTGGCCATCGTAGCTAGTTTGGGCTGGGAGGTTGCATCAACCTAACATTTCAGTTCAACTGTTGGCATACATACTCACTCGAGCATGGTTAAGGTATCCAACCATTGCAACCGCTGTAGCTGAAGTTCAAAAAGCAAAGTAGGCGCTCAAAGCCACATACAATTCACTTAGTCTGAGCGCTAGTTGCTACTCAAAAAGTGAGCTGGATGTGCCATAGGCCAACTCCGATGCACACCCCCAAAGATACAGCAAATGGGCCTTCATACTGGTCATCCAGCTTCGTCATCATCAACCAGGAGACACAGGGGGTAAGGAACATTGGCCCCTAGCTGACGTTTCAGAACTAGATCGCTCAAGGTCCCATTTGAAGAAGAAGAAGAAGAGCTACGCCAGGCTAGTTGAGTAACTGAGGCTGAGGCGGAGCCTCTGCCAAAGTCCCAGCCTGCGTAAGTTAAGGGAGAGGCAACTGAGGTCAGGAGACCTGGCCTCGTGGCCTCTACCATGGGACATACAAAGAGTTGGGTGGGCATCTCGCCCACCCACCAGTGTTATTTGCGTTTGCGCTTCCATGGGGCTTTTTTCTCTTTACTGTGTTCTTTCTTTTGTTTGGTTGTGTATATCCAGTGGAGCAGGTTTGTTGTTTTGAGGTGAATTGCCCTAATCGTTGCCTTAACGTCCTGTCCATTCACGCCGAGAGCGACCAAGTGGCTGCTAAGCTCCTTGTAGATGCTGCCAGCTACGCCTATGACCAGGGGGATGTAGTGGACGGTTGCATTACGATCCGCTTGTTGAATAGCACTGCAAAACCCTTTGTGTTGCTCCACGGCTTGCACCAGTTTCCCTTCCTTGTCGGTATCCCTACAGAACTTCAGCTCCACGATCCAGTACTCGGCGTTCTGCCCATTAGCGGCGGGCTTGTATAGCAGGGCGTCTGGTATAGTCTGCCTTCGTACGAGTCCCTTTACGTCCACGGGCATGCTAGCTGGCAAGGCTGTTTCTGGGATCCGGTGGGGCTGCGTCACTAGTCCCTCAGCACTATCTACAGTGTGTGTCACTTCCGAGGTCCATCATCACCACGTACCCTCCCTTTCTGCCCCTCATGATAGCTTTAAGAATCAACCGACCTATTGCATTGTGCCTGTGGGTATAGAGCCTACTGAGTGCGGGGCATCCCGAGGCTGTGTGGTGGCAGCCATCCTGTTGTCCGCACAGCAGGCAGTTGCTATTGTCGGCGTGTTTGAACCAGTAGGCACGTTTACGGTTGTATAGTGTGCCACTACGGTATTTGAGAACGGTCTTTCTTACTCCAAGCTTGGTGGTCCCGTTCGTCATATAGCGGCTACTTGCATGCTCATCCCTGTCACCGGATGTCCTTGCCCAGGCTTCGAAATATATCGTATTGCGGTTAGCTTGTCCAAGGCGGCAGCGCTTGTGGCTCAACTTCTTAAGATCCCCCTTGAGGTCCTCAAGTGGGCGTTTGGAGATCACGGGCTCCTTGGCCTCGGATGAGGTAGGTGGAGATGCAACATCATTGAGGATGTATGTCTTCCCTGTGATGTCATTTCGTACTGCTCGTTCGGCGTCGGCCCTAGTCATCCACCTGTTGTGTTTACCCTCTTTGCAGACTATGACTCCCTCCTCCTCATCTTCTTCTGCTGGTGCATCAGCAGTGGGGCTATTTGGCTGGTTTGGCTCTACGGTTTCCACAGGCCAGTACAGGTCAGTCCTTGAATTGCTCGGCACATCATATTGATGAAGCTCAGCAGCTGGTGCGCGGCCTTTAGCAGCAGCTTTGGCTATTTCATCTGCATGTTCATTGCCCACTACACCTTGGTGGGCAGGGACCTTGTAAAGGTGGATGGGTTCGGTGCTGGCGCGGATAAGTGTATCTATTGCTTTGATGAGGTCTTGATGTTTGTGCTGTTCCAGGTCTTGTGGACGCAGGAGTTGTTTGCGTATTTGATGCATGGAGGTCATGCTGTCTGTGGCAATGAAATGTGAGCCTGCCTGGACTGCAAACAGAATGCCTACTAACTCTGCTCGATTGATTGTGTTTTGGTTGCCTTCCCCTTGACTTTTGGGATTTATGTAGAGCTTCCTCTCAGTGTCTGTCTCTGTTGCAGGGATGTAGACCCCTGAGCCCAGCCCTGGGCTTCCTGCTGGCCAAGGGGTGTCATCTGGTAGGCAGCTGCCATCGGTGTATGTGAACTGAGCCCAGTCATATTTCAAAGGTGGGGCTGGGGCCAGGGCTGTTCGGAGGGTATTGATCAGGTCTGCTTTGGCTGTCTTTGGTTTGGGGGGGTTTCCCCTCTCATCCTGGTGGGTGCTTTGATCACATCTGCGTTTGCTGTATGCTGTCTCTCCAGGGTACCCAAGTATCTTGAGTTCTGACTTGGTAGGTGGGTGGTTTGTGGCATGCACAGTTTGTGGGCAGAAGTCTTGGATCTGATTGATATGCTTATCAAGTGGTAGGGTTTCATTGACCGCTTGTTGTAAGTCTTCCATGAATTTGTCCATGTACTCCTTATCCCAATGCGGGAAGTGTTTTTTGAACCCTGCCTGGTTGCCTGTGACTACAATATTCACGTCCCACCTTGGGTTTTTGGCAAAGCGCTCACCCATGCACCACTCCGTGGGGCGTTCAAAGCGGAAGTGTTTCCTAGGAATTTGTAGGATGTGTCTGCAATTTTCTGGGTAGAGCTCCATCCACCTCATATAAGCGGTTTTGTTGCTGTCAGTCCATGCAGGCAGTATGTGGATACCAAAGACTGGTTCGCTTGTATACTGTGTGGCTGCTACTGCTGTGGCTATGTTCTTGTTTAGATCTTGGTCTTCATACTCTGGGTTGTGCACGCCTGCTTCGGTCCACTTGTAGCGGTAGGTGTTCCATCGTGCTCCAAATAGTTGATCTCTCTTGTGTATGCTGTAATAGTTGGCAAACTCAGGGCTCCAATTGAGGGGACTTGCAAATCTCTCATGGGAGGTCTGCGTGTGGCGCTGTATCACTCTGTAAATTTCTTCTGGTGTTGCCCAGTGGTTTGCAAGCTTGATTTTGCTGTGGGTTTTACTGTCAATGGTTGCTCCATCCTTGTATCGGCACATAGGGGCATAGAGCTCTTTTGCAAAGCTGCCTCCTTGCAGCCTTTTAACTAGCTTGGGTTTTGCTTCCTGTACTCGCTTGTACTGCTGATAGAGTATGGCAGCCCGTTCCACAGTAAGGGTAAACCTACACCGCCCGTCCGGGGTGTAGATGCAAGCCAGCTCGTGTTCTTCATTCCTTTCGTTGCACCGCATCAGAATGGTGTGGATATACACTTCATGCTGGCCTGTGGGTTCGATGTCTGTGTGGGGGTTGATAGCCTCTGTGTGGACATGGAGTTTGTGCCAACATTCTTGACCAATGGTAATGTTGTATCGCGTGGAGTGGTTGGGGTAGTAATCACCCTGTTGTTGCAGAGAAGGCAGTTGTTGCTGTGCTTTAGTCAGCTGGTTTTGGGAGGCATGGGTTTGTGTCTCTCCTACAGGGGCATGCGGTTCTTCATCACATCTGCTGGTGTAAACAGCCCATGCATCTTCCCAGTCTGGGCTGGTCATGAGGGTCTCTTTGTCTTCAGAGCTATCCTCCCATGTTATCAATAGGTGTCTGACCTCCTTTGGCAAGGAGTCTTCTGTCCATTGGTGATGTGTACATTCATTGCAGTGCCAGTGTTGGTTGTCTTCAAGGGCATTCTGAGCATGGCTATTTGCCTCTGGTGGGAGACACTCAATATGGTAGGCCCTGTGGCAGGTGTCACAGACAATAGCTGTAGTATCATGCAGGCTGGGTCGTTTACATTCAGGGAGTCTGTTGCAGCATTCAGCCACGCTATTCTGTGCATCGTCCATGATTTCCTCTGTTGTTGCAGCCCTTGCATGAGCTATCCTGTATTATAAGATGTTCTGTGCAATTTCTGCTACCCAACCTTGCATGAGTGTGGGCTTCCACCGAACTACTACTTGGTCTTGCTGAGCTGTCCTTACCCTCTGGCCCTTTATTTTGCGGTGTTGGGCTGCCTTAGCTACTCCAACAATCGCATCGATCTGATCAACATCGGCAGCATATCTTATGTAGAGTTGTTCAAGTTGTCTTTCTTGGGCGGCGGTCAGGGGTTGTATGGCGGTGAGTTTTTGGTTAGGTCATGTACCCGGTGGCAGCCCGTGTATTAGTCCTGATTTGTTGAGGGCCATCCTCGAGCTGCCTGCGGATGGATGTGGGGGCACATTTGTTGCGACATTGCATGTTTTGTATGTAGGTCTGGAGCTCGCTGATTGTGTCCCGGGTTAGGTGAGGCTGCTGTTGGATTGCTGCCAGGCTCCATAGGGGTGCGCCCCTGGCATCTGCTGTGTCAACGACCTCGAGTGCTTGGAGGGTGCGTACGTGGTCTGGGTGGACTGAGTGAGAGTGTGTATTGGTTCCTTGTGTCATGCTGCACTTGTAGTCCTGGGTTGAGATTCCTGGCGCTTGTCGCAGCATATGGCACACCCTCTTATGTGCTGCTTGCTCTGTGGTTGTCAGCTTCTTGCCGAGCTTACGCTGTAATGCTTTTAGGGGCATAAGTTGGCGACCTGTGGGTGTCAACAGGTGTTGCAGGCTGGTTATGCCTACTTTGCATAGCCTTTGTATGTCTCGTCTGAGTAGCGGGGGGACTGAGTTTTGGAGTTGATTTTGCACGCTTGTGATTTGGCCCAGGAGCTCCGCGGGTTCTGGCAGGCAGTACATCGGCTGTCCATGCCGCATGATGGTCAGTCTTAGGTCTGCACATGCGATTTGTTGGCGCAGCCTGAGGCTGTGTTTTGCCAGCACTGGGTGTAGTTTTGCTGTCATGTGATCCAGGCAGTGATGGTCCTGGTCCATCCTGGCGCGGCTGATTTCTCCTAGAGGTCCATGATCATTCAGGGCTGCCACCAGTCGTTGGAGGGTCACTTCCTTGTATTCAACTTGCATGGAAGGGCATCCCAGTCCACCTTTATCTATATCCTCATGGACAAAGGCTCGGGCAAGGTAGAGGGGTAGGCCATGGGCACTTTTGCAGGCTCTGCTGATCAGAGAGTCAATGTTATGTATGTCCTTGTCACTATATGGTGCTACACAGAAGGTGTATCTGACTTTGCTCCTAATACAGCTCTTGATTGTGCGCATCTTTTGATAGACCTTGGCATTGGATGCTTTGATGCCTTTGAGCATGCTCTTGAGTGCTTCTATCGTGACTTGAAGTTGGTGGCTCCAGTCCATATGCATGGTAAAGTGGACTCCTAGGTACCTGAAAGGCTTTCGGGGTTCATGGAACGTGACAGGCTGTCCTTGCACCGTCACAGATGAGAGGATGCGCTTTAGGCTCCTGCTGTCATAAGGGTCTTTGGGGTTGGTGTGATATCTGGCGCCAGTGACGAGAGTCTTGGATATATTCACAATTAGGTTGCCCCATATGGAGTAGTTAGTTACTTTGTCCAGCTGCTTCTGTAGTCTAGGGGCTGTATGCGTCACCAGATTGAGGTCATCCGCGTATGTGCTGTCTGGGATATGTGCTTTGAGGCGGTCTACGGCCATGCTTTGTTTGTATACCCCAGGTATGTAACCATTGACTCCTACTCTCAACCACCTTAGGAGGGGTTCAAGATATACGATAAAGAGGAAGGGTGATAGACTGTCGCCTTGGATGGTGCCTCTCTCCATAGGGATGGAGTTGGTGCTGCCATGGGGGGTTTTTATGGCGGTTGTCGCATTAGTGTAGAGGTTTTGTACTACATCTATGGCATCTGTGGGGAAGCCCAGGTCATACAGTATGTGCAGAAGTCTGTCATGGTCAATGGTGTCAAAAGCCTCTGTGTAGTCTATCATTGCGAGGTATATGTCTTGCTGAGTGAGTTTGGCATCCTCAAGGATCATGGTCATCAGTTCCAGCTGGTCTGAGGTGGTCCTTTTGTTTCTGAAGCCTCCCTGGGTGTAAGTCAGGATGTTGTTGCGCTCAGCATGGTCTGACATGGCCCATGTTATCATCCGTGTCCAGAGCTTGTAAATGGTAAGTTCCAAGCCGATGCGGCGGTAATACTTGAGCTCCAAGACGGTGCCCTTTTCTTTCCACAGAAGGGCTGTGGTGCTGTGTTTCCATGACTTTGGAGTGCAGCTGGATGCCCACATGAGTTGGATGAAGGCATGGAGCATGCGCTGACCTACTGGGGGGAGAAGCTGTAGCATTTCATTAGTTACCCCGTCAGGGCCGGGGGCTTTTCCGTGTGATAAGGTCTTGACACATGCCTGGTAGGCCTGGGCATCTTGTATGTGAGAGTGGAGCCAATTGTGGGGTGCAGCTCCTGTAGTTATGGCTGTTTCCAATTGGAAACGGTCAGTCGCACCCTCCTGTGCCCACGGGTACTGGCGAGGGGCCTCACTTGGCATGTACTTCCCAGTTTTTATTCCAGTTGCAGAGACCATCTTTTTGGTATAGTACTTTTCTATGATTTCCACAATGGCCTGTGGGTCGGTGATCAGCCCCTCTTCTGTGTGTATGGCGTGCAGAGCTGCAGAATTCCGTCCTTTGTATTGGCCTGTGATGATCTTGTTCCCTATTTTTTTGCTTGTCATCGTATAGCGCCTGCATTTTCCTGAGGTGCTCTTGCTGGCACAGTTTAGCATGCTCTCGGTCTATTGTGCGGAGTTCCTTACCGAGGTCTCGCTTAAGCTGCTTTAATCCTTCTTCTGGTGCTTGTAAGGGGCTGGCCTCCTGCAAGGTTTCCCACTTTTCTTTAAGCAGGGGTTCCACGATCAGGGTGGCATCTTGGTGCCTGATTGCTGTGGCCACTTGCTTTGTATTTGCCTTAATGCGCTTCCTTGCTTTGGCAGTGCCCCGAGGGTACATATGATGTCCGGCCGGATCGTGTTGAACTGTGGGTCCACTGTTCAAGGCAGTGTCTCGTACCCCATTGAGTAGGTCGATTATTTGGTCTCCAAGAGCATCAATCAGAGCCTGGATTTCTTGTTGGGACTGGAGGCCTGCAATCGACGGTATGGGGGCCGGCTGCCGAGGGCTTTTGGCCGATATGCTTGCCCAGTGGGGGTGGACGTCTTGCTGCAAAATCTGTTCCAACCGATCGCAGAGCTTTTGAATATCTTCGCCGTGTTGCATTTCAATGATGTCTCGCAGGGTATTGGCCTCGTCCAGCGTTAGGGGGAGCTTAAGCTTTTTGGTGTCGGGAATGGCAGGGGGTCTATCAGGAGGGGGGATCATGTTGAGGGCCTGGTATGGGATGTCCGCTTGTAATGCATCATGATCAGTGGTGCTACCGCCCATGTCAATCACAGTGCATTGAGCTCCTGTTGTAAGTTGTTTGTCATTGGTGAAGAAGTCGTCAATTCTGCTTGCTGGCTCTTCCCCTGCTCCTTGGCGCCATGTGAATTGTCTGGCTTGGGAGGCAGTGGGGGGTTCTAATGGGCGGAGCTTGCTTTCTGTGACCATGTGCCTGTGTTGCCGGTCTGTGTGGATACAGCAATTGCTGCGCCTGTCGGTATTGGCAAGTGTGGCATTGAAGTCACCACCAATTAGGATGTAGTGCGGATCGTCTGTGCTATTTGCTTCTCCACTAAGAGTTGCCAATGTTTTATAGATTTCATCTCTTGTTTGCTTGTCTTGTGGCTGTCCTGTGGGCATGTAGACCCCCACTACGTCTAGCGGAGTAGAGCTTGGCACACGAATCTGGACCGCTTTGATGTATCCTTGTAAGCTGTGTGGGGTTGTAATAGGCACAACCATGCCCAAGTCAGGGAACTTTTTGTGCAAGAGGATGAGCACTCCTGCTTGTGGTTCATCCTCGCTATTGTTCTTGCTGCTGTAGTACTGGTAGTACCCTTGACCTCCCAGTCGCTTGCTTAATGACTTTCTGCTTGTCTTGGTGGCTTTTGTTTCCGTAATAATCAGTACCTCTGGTTTGTGCTGGTGCAGGAGCTCCAATATATCAGCTGTGCCTGTACCGAGGCCCCTGATGTTTAAGGTCATTATGGTGAACTTGACTGCGTGCGGTGGGACCGGGCCCTGTATTCCAGGTGTTGTAGTTGGGCCATTTGTTTCCTGCAGGTAGGTTGGGGGTTTGTCTTCGTCGTTAGGCGTAGGGGAGGCGTGGACTGGGTCTAGAGGATGAGACTTTTGCGCCAGGCCAGGTTGTTGTGGGGGAAGCATCTGCTTGGGTGCAGGCCGTTGGGCTGACTGCGAGGCATTTTGTCTACTATCATGTGGTGCAAATGGCTCTACAATGCTTGGGACTGGTTTTGTTTGCTCGGTAAACAATGATGGAGGTATTAGGGCATCGTCTTGATGGTGGGGTCGGGGTTCTTGAGCGTGATGCGGCATTGAGAGTGATGGGGTTGGATCTGGAGGAGGGCCTCCAGTGATTGCCTCTATGCAGTCTTGCGATTGGTGGTTTTGCAAGGGGATCTGATCATGGGCGTCTTTTGGAGCTGGTCTGCTCAGGTAATGGCAGATGTTGTGCATTTTGAGGGCCTCAGTTGTGGTGCTAGCAGGTTTTGGGGCTTTGTCAGGCCCATTGTGCTTGTTGAAGGTGCGCTTCTTGGTGGGGGGTAACTGTTTTGCCTGTGTTTCTTTCACCTGTGTTTGGGCCTGGGTCATAGGTTTTGTGCCGTGCTCAGCGTTAGGGTTGTGGAGCCCGTGTTGTTGAGAAGCAGGTGTCGACAAGGCCATCTCTGTGTCTTCCTGTGCTAGTCTTTGCTGGTGTATGATGAGCTCGTCGTCGCTGAATTCACATGATGCTAGCATCCTTTCGTCACTGCATGGTTGGACAACTGAAAGGGTGCCATGAATATTTCTCCAGTCATTGTCTGTCATTAATTTTGCCTGGGCTGGATGGTTACCGTGATGGAGTGAGTCCACCAGGTACCAGTCTGGTGTGGGCCCATTGCTTGTTGTGCCTTTCCTGACTACGAAGTAATGTCTGCCTCCAATCTGCCCTCCTGCCATTGCATAGTTGACCATGAATGCTGCTGCTTCACTCTTATGTGCAAGTATGTCTTCTTTAGATGTGCCTTTCTGTACCTCTACATGCCCTGACACCAGTTGTATCTCGAGAGATTCAGCGCCTTGACGGGCCCGCCTGCACCAGAACCAGTATAGGATGCGTTGTAGTGCAAGTATGGAGTAATTCCCATCCGTTGAGTATTGACCTCCCTGTTGCCTGGGTTTGTCCTCCCCCGCAGGCCACGTCTCCTGGAGGTATTTGATGACTGCTTGGGGAGAGGCAATGGCCTGTCCTACCATGGCTTCTAGAGCATGCAAGCCGCAGTGGCTACCAACTTGGCGACTGACGCGAATTCCTAGGGGTGCTGCAAGCCTCCACATGCTTTGCAAGCGTCGTGTATCAGCCTGGCGGCTAGCTTTGGTAGGCTGAGGTGGGGGATGACTATGTTGCTGGTCATGGAGTATGTCCGCTGGTGGCGGCATTTGGCGTGCTTTCTTGGGGAGTGGTTTGGATGACCCCTTTGCACGTGCTGCTTTTTTCCTGGCATTTGCCTGAGCTTTTGCCTGGGCCCTATGCGTGTCTTCTGCTATCCATGTTGCTGCAGGACGCCCGGTTGGGGCTCGTGTATCCAGCATGATCCCTTCCATATCCACGTAGGTTAAATGGCTCTGACTGGCGGGGGTGGGAGTTCGTCTGTGCTTGTACAAGAGCATTCCAGTAGCGCTGTGCAGATATGCATCAAGAGCCAGTGTCGTGCTGATCAATCAATCAATCAATCAAAACGCAAGACCAGCAATGCCAATGGCCAAACAAACCTAGGCCACAAACACAAGGCTCCTGATCACAATCACGAAGCCACACAACCGATGGTGGATTTGCCACACACAAGCTGAGGCTAGATGCAACGGCGTGCACACCAAGGGGAAGCAAACACCACCACTAAAACCCAAAACCTGCTCCACTTCCATCACACATGGGTGGCGGGGAGGCAGCAGGATCAAGCACCACCCTAGTAGGGGCTGGAGGTGGCTCCCACCACCAAGGTACTGGTGAACCACCATCCTCCCAGCCACTGAAAGGCACCACATAGCGCTCCACATGCTTATCAATAGCTTGCTTAGTGCGCCTTCTACACCTCACTAACCGTTGGCTTTCCCAAGGGTGCGTAAGATCCCACAACCTCTTCCTCCAAGCACTCTTAATCTGACATGAAGCCTCCCAGCTCCCCTCATCTTGACCAAGCACCTTCAGATCTGCACACACGCATTTCTCCCAGGTATGGCGAGGCCTACCCACTGGCCTCGTCATGTCACCATGTAATGAAGAGAACAACGCAATATGCGGCAACCTGCCCTCCTCCATGCGGCCCACATGCCCCAGCCACCTCAGCCTATTTGCTGTGATGTATGCTGACAAGGTGGCTACCCCACATGATTTCCTGATATGCTCATTGGTGTGCCGATCTGACAGCCTGACCCCCAGGATGCTCCTAAGGCAGCTAGAGTGCACCCGCTCAAGCATTTGCGATTGCACTTTGGTCAGGGACCAACACTCACTCCCGAACAGCAGAATTGGCAACACATATGCCTTGTAACACTTCACCTTCGTAGCCAATGACAGATGCTTGGTACCCCACATCTTTTCAAACTGCTTAAACCTCCCCACAGCCTTACCCCTCCTGATATTCAACTCCACATCCAACCTGCCATCAGTCACAAGCACACTTCCCAAGTACTTGAACTGTGACACCTCTTTTACCACACCCTCACTGATAACCACCTCTGGTCCTTGCTGCACTGGCACATCCCCCTCCTTCCAATCCTTGTCAATGGACAGGATCTCAGTCTTGCTTGCATTGATGCGCAACCCAAGACTAGCAGCAACCTTGTCCATCACCTGCAGCATGACCACCAACTCCTCCCTGCTGGGACTTAGCAACACCATATCATCTGCATACAGCAGAACAGACAACAGCTCCACACACCCACCACTACCACACCCATCACGCTCAAGTTTCCCATCTGCATGATAGGCTAGCTTCACCCCACATCCCTCCGGCATCTGAGCCATTGCCTGCCGAACCACAAAGTCCATGTAGATGTTGAACAGCAAGGGAGCAATGACACATCCCTGCCGCACCCCGCCATGCACATCAAACCACTCAGACACCACACCACCCATCCTAACAGCAGCCTGTGTGCCAGTATGCAAGTCCATCAGCAACTCTATCAGCTTTGTGTGTACCCCGTACACATGCAGGATGCGCCATAGCGTGTCTCGCGGTACAGAATCATATGCCTTACGCAAATCCACAAAAGCCATGAATAGAGGCTGATCGAATGCTACAGACTTAGAGATGACCTGGCGTATGGTGAACAGAGCATCAGTGAGGCCCCTCCCCTTCCTAAAAGCAGACTGGTTATCAAGCAGTTGTGCATCGATATGAGAACTGATCTTAGCCAAAATGACCAAGACATACACCTTCCCCGGTATACTTAGCAAGCTTATCCCCCTATAGCTATCTCTCACTTTGCGCTCTCCTTTGCCTTTATACAGTGCCACCAACAGTGCACGTTTCCACTCCACTGGCGCTTTCCCTGACTCCCACACCGCCACAATGACCCTGTGCAACCATTTCAGCATGGTCCCACTGAGCTTTAGCATAGGCGCTGCGATACCATCAACCCCAGGAGCTGCCCCATTACGACAGGCAAAGACAGCTTCTTCAACCTCCTGCACAGTAGGTGGCTGAGCTGCTGCTTCACTCTGCTGGTTTGCACCTTGCCCTGCCTCCATCTTCTGCACTAACTCCTCAATGGTCTGCTGCATTTGCTGGTCGAGCTTGGCAGGGCAGTTGAGGACATCAGCAAAGTGCTCAGCAAAGCACTTCACCACCTCCTCCCTGCTTTGGAACAGCTGCTTGCCATCAGCACCCCCTAGCACAGCTGTAGGAGCAGCAGAGCTACTGCCCTGCTGCTCCTTGAAGATCCGCTGGACATGCTTGTGGAACACGGCTAGATTACCAGCTTTTAGAGCATGTTCCGCAAACAGCGCTTGCTGCTTGAAGTACCGCTCCTGATCCTTCTTAACCGCTCGCCTAGCAGCATTATTGGCCTCCCTGTAATCTGCCCTGGTAGCATCATTAGGAGAGGACAGCACCGCTGCATGTGCTGCATGTTTCCGCTCAATCTTCTGCAAGGTCGCATCGGATATAGCGAAATCTCGGCGCCGCTGCTGAGGCTTGAGGTTTAGACCAGCCTTATGGGCTGCTTGGCTGGCTGCCGCTGTTAGCTGTGTCCATTCGTCTTGTGCGCTCTGCAACTGAGCCCCTACCAGACGGCTGAACTGGTTAGACATTGCCAGCTCAATCAAATTCTGTACCATCAAATTCTGTACCATCTGGTACCATCAAATTCTGCCCAGTCGTTATCACTGAGCTCTCTTATGAGGCCTGTTGCTGCATATGGGATAGAGTCAAGACAGTACCACTTGTTGTTGATGGGGCTTTGCTTCCAGCAGATGAAGTGGCCTGGTATGTGTAGGAACAGCGCCTTGCATCCTGGAGGTGCAAGTGCGAGGATCCGTGATTTTGCTGGTTGACCACTGAGCATGTGTTCTTGGCGGTTGCCGGCGCTTTCCAGTACGATAAGTGCAATGTCAGTCGTGGTTGTATAATAGAGGAGTTTGTTTATGGCTTCCCAAGTGAACCAGCCATCAGCATTGCAGTCCGGACGGTTGCCCAGGGCTGGTTTTGGGACTTGTGGGCGCCGGAGGATGGCTTGTGCTTTATCTGGGGTGATGATTTCTCTGCCTGCCATTGCATTCAGTGCATGGAGTGCACAGTTGCCGTGGTTTTGGACTTGGCAGTACAGCCCTACTGCTTCTGGTGTGACCCAGAGGGGATGGGGGGAGAGGTCCATGTCCTCTGCTGGGGTCTTTGCACGGGGACTTATCTGCATTCTGCTTTGAGGGTCGAACTCGTCATCTGTGTCGCTGTTTGTGAGTTCTATCTGCTCGCTGTCATGCTCGAAGAGGGGGTTTACGTGGTACTGGTGGTCGTACTTGATAGTGTCCATGGGTACTGCTGCATCTTCTCTAGCTTTCTCAACATGTAAGGCATGTGTTGTTGTTGGTGGTGATTGTGTGTTTGATATCTGGCTAACACCGCCCATGGTTAATCCAAGCACGGCTGCTCTCAGCATCTGGTCGATGCGTCGGTTGCCTGGATCCGCTTGTGGTTTGCGCTTTACCGTATAAGGGGCTTTCGAGCATCGCTTTTTTGCAACATTGGATATCTTGCCCCCTCCTTGCATGCTCAATATTGAAGGAGGGACAGTGCCACACCAGTCGGCCTGGGTGAGTGTCCTGCTCAAGTGGGTGCGGGTGACCGACTTGCATTGAGAGCATGGGACAGCTCCCTCTGTGTCTGGGTTTTGCTGTTTTCCTCGAATGTCTGCTGAGTCCATGTGAGGCTTAATCGGTTGTCGGGACCGTGTCCGTGCGTGGCATCCTAAGAATGAAGTGTGTACTTCTCCGGTCCCATTTGCTACCAGGGGAATTTTTAAAGAGGAAGGTTGATGAGTGGTTGTGGGCGCTGAAGGGGACCAAATCTCGCCTCAGAAGTACAAGGACATAACCCCCCCTTACCTTTGCAACCCACCAGCAGACAGAGGTGCTGAACAGCATCGTTTCCCAGCTGAGGAAGGGTGATCTTCTAGGTCTTCCCCAGCCCTCCTGGCGGATCCAAAGGACTAGCAGTGTGCTGAGGAGGGTCAAGGGAGCACGACGCAACTGTGCAGCCATCCCTATGCCAGAACAGCAGCAAAAAAAGCGTCAGCATGGGTACAGTGGTATTACTTAGCAGCAGCTAGTGAATGCAACAGCATCATTTAGTAGCAGGAACAGGGGCAAAGAACACAACTACAGTACGTCCCAGAGCAGCAGCAAACATAGATTAGCTTCACAGCAGTTTCAGGAGCACTAACAGGGACAGAGCAGCTGTCCAGCCATCCATGCACCACAGCAGCAGCAGCAACAACAATAGTGCTAATCACCAGCAGCTGGGAATAGCAGCCCTGATAGCAGTATTAGGACACAGTGCACTCAGCTGCGCAGCCATCCGTGCATCACATCAATATTAGCATGCATGGTATTAGCTGCAGAAAAAGTGTGTTCTTGGCAGCAGCAGCAGCAGGACACAGAGCAGCTCTGCAGGCATCACAGCAGCAGCACCATGCAGTTTAAGTCCCATGAGAAGTACATTATTGTGAGCAGCATATGCTTTAGCGGCAGAAGAGGCTTTGCAGCCGACTCTGCTACAGCCAGAACATTGCAAATTATGTCCATAGCAAAGGTGCCATAGGACCCCAACCTCGAGCTACCGGGGAAAAGAGCGAGGTGAACAACCCACAGCACCAGCAGCCACAGTAGTAAGCATATTAGCACCATGCGCAGTGTCATTATCAGCAGCAGTACAGACAACGACAGCAGCTGTAGTGCTAACAGCAGCCATCTCTGCCAAGCAGCAGTAGCATTGGCAGCAGCAGCAGCAGAAGCAGAAGCAAGAGCAGCTGGAAGCAGCTGTGGCAACAACAGCAAGGCCAGTAGCAAGGCACGTGGCACAAAGGAGCTGCGCTGTTACTCCTGCCCCCCCTGAGCAGCCGAGCACATCAGCATCATCACCAAATGAAGCCCAATATAATTTGTCCATCTAGCTGTTTCCCGAACAGTTTGATTTGTGGGGCGTATTGCATTTCTCTATGGCATGTGATTGAATGCATTCTTAACAATACTTGTCAGGTATCCCTCTACCCCAGGCAGCAGCAGCAGGTGGGACAGGAGCAGCTGTAGAAGAAGCAGAAGCAGTCAGGGGAAAAAGCAGCTGTGCCGCTGAACAGCCAAGCAGAATATCAGCAGTACACCAAACATTGACATAGTCACTACAGCCTGTAGTGCCAACCAAATCCCGCTGTTACAAATAGTGCACTGTTCGACAAGAGGCCACAGGGGAATTCCTATGTTCCAAAAATGGTGATTAACATGAATGTCTGTAGTGACTAGTGGTAGAAAAAACACCCAAGCCCTTGGATACATCTCACAGACCAGAAATTCAGTAAGCAAGTGCCTCTGCATAGCCCTAGCCCCGAAGGAGAGAAAGAACTGTGACAGAAGGGCTTGGTTTGCCGTGGGATTAAGAGATGGACCATTTTGCACGAGCACATCCGAGTCCCTACCATTGGGATGCATCAACTGTTGGGGGCCGCTGCCCATTCATAGCCCCCAACATGCTGGGCCCGCACCCAAGTCAGTGTGCAGTCCACTTACCAAATGCAAAGTAGTCCGCAATGTCTGGCACAAAGCACATGTCCAGCAGACCTATCAGGCTGACTGCCACACATAGAAGTGTGTGGATCCAGTAGCCATAAGCCCACATGAGTTTGACCTTCTGCTGCCATGTGAGCCCTGACCAGTAGGGGCGGGTGTACTTCACCATTAGCACCATGGCACTACAACAGCAGTGGTAGTACAGCAGTACATGTCAGCATGGTGGTTTTGGCTCAGCACATGCACCATGGCACTACAGCATTTGCAGAGAAAAACAGGTCAATACAGTGGTGTACTGCAGCATCATGAGGCTAGCACTGCAGTAGGAGGAAAACGGTACAGCAGTACAGAGTGACATGGTGGATCACACCCCCATTCTATCACAACACGAGCAGCAGCAGCAACAGCAGGCCCAACAGCAGCACCAATAGCTTTGCCAGCTGCCGTGTTCTTGGATATAAGAAAGACTGACCAAGCAATTTACCTAAAACAGACTACAGATCTGGCGGCGGCAGGCATGGAGAATTCTACGGATAGGCTGTCATACACCGCTTGCACAAATTTGATATGCTAGGGAGCAAGCTGGCCAGAAAACACGTAGGTACAGGCAGTTCTCTGGATTTAGTGGTGCAGACAACAGCGATCTATATGAGCAGACAAAGCTCAAAAGCATTGAGCACACGGCTAGCTTACCTGTTCGTCCCTCAGCATCAGACTGCTGAGCCATTTTCGCCACTCTGTCTATCCAGCACCCCTTTGCTACCCCCCAACCCCCCAGATGTACCTTCCAAAGCTCACCTCTCCCGTCTCCCAACCTCTGTCACCTTTCTCTCCCCCTCCCCCCGCACCACTCCTCACTGACAGCGACCTACCTCCTCCCTCCACCCTCACCCTTTTTCCCTCCCTCCCCTCGCCTCCCTCCCCTTCCTTCTCTCCTCTCCCTCGCTCCCAATCCTCTGTCTTTCCCACGAGGGCTAATACTTACACCTTCCTCCCGTCACCCATTGCTGCACCCCATCCCTCTCTTTTACCCCCCCCCCCCCTTTCTTTCCCCCTTGCCCTCTTTGACCCTTACAACTCTCCCCCCCCTCCCTCTCCCCAACCCCTTTCCGCTTTCCGCTTACCTCCTCGCCCATTGATAATCCTGATGCATTGCATCCTCAAAAGTATTAGGCCCCTCTCCATGGGCAAAAGTCTCATGACAAAACACCCCCTTGTACCCCGCAGCAGATATCATGATTGACGTCGCCACATCTTCATCTAACTCAGGCCCTATGCCACCCGCCTTCTTAAGGGCCTGTGTCCTCACAGCGTAGTGGCTGTCAATACAGAAGGGCATCCAATCCCTCTGGCAAGCAGCGCCCCAAACCCCATGTTGGATAATCTCCAGCCAGCCACGGCCTCGGGCTGCCCAGGAGCCTGAAAACATGGGAAGGGAACAAAACATGCGCTCTTAGCATAAACCCTAAACCCTGCATCTTGAGCTGCTAAGCGCCTGAAGTAAGGGTAGGCAAATCATAAAAAGCAGCGTAAAATCCTGTCTGTTAATGCCATGTAGCTTGGCAGCATATGAGCCTGATAGATGGGCAGGGAAGAATAAGCAGGTAGTTGTAGACCCTCTTTATGCATCATGCGTTGCCCTGGAACTTAATCTATAGGGAGAGAGATATCCACAGGCAAGGCAAATTGACCAGCCCTGAAAACCTGCAACTAAAGGTGCCCAGGGCCCTCACAGCGCTCCACTGCAAGCCAATTTAGATACAGCAAGTCCCATGCAATTTCGATCGAATTTCAGCAGCAGGAGTGATCTGGGTTGTGGGGACGATGAAGCATTCAATCCATTTTTCATTGCAATGTGCATGGCTAGGTTTCTGGTAAGAAGGTCTTTAATTGCCACGCACAATCGGCGTACTTCAGTCTCACACTACCCCCACCTCTGAGCTTCACAACAGAGCTACACATGGTATAATTGCAGTTTAGGTCAGGTTTTCCAGTCTGGGCTTAGGTATGAAGGTATTTTTGCCACCCAACGCGCACCTGCCAGGTTAGAATCGCAGATACTGGGCATGGCGGCATATCCCACTTCTGGGTCTATGAAAGCAGGGAGCATGCTGCTGAGGTAATTGGTCTTGGGCACGTGGTCGGCATCAAACTGGCACACTACATCGTACTGCTCATAGCCCCAATGGTCATAGAAGTAGGCAAGATTGCCCTCCTTGCACCTGCGGCATGGACAGGTACTAGTTACTTTAAGGAGCTTAAACGGAACCCCTATACCCTAAGCTTAGCTGTCCTCCATCCTGAAACCTGCTCTGACAGGCCCACAGTTTTCCCTTAATGCAACAGATGAACCAAACAAACTTATACGGTTTTATGTAAGGTGTGATATGATTGTCCTCCTTGCATCTGCCGCAGCAGCACATGTTTAAGTGGAGAGAAGGACCGATGGGACTGCTGGCTGACTGCTGTTCTGCAAGCAGTGAGAACCATGATGATCGCTTTGTTATAATGGTGTTTCTCTGTATCTGGTTGTAAAAGCCTTCTGAGTTCAGAGATTTTGAGAGAACATTGCAGATCGGATGTCATATCCATACAGCTGCCGGTGCCTACTGCCACACTCACAGGCTGGAGCATGCGAGGATGGCCTCTTGTCTCTGCAATTCGAATCCACTCCCTAAACAATCATACCCACCATAAAATGCAGGGGAGTTGCAGGCCGGGGCTGTGCTGTACATGGGGTCCAATACTCCAGTTACATTACCTGGTGCGACGGGGCCATTCTGTCTGGTGGTACTCTTTCACTCCCAGGCGGCAGCTAATCTCGACTCCATGCTGTTCACACCATTTCTTTGTGGTTTGGTCTGGTTGCTCATCTGCCAGCCAGACGTCATAGGTATGAGGGTAATCCTGTATGACCAAAAGGCAAGAAGTATGATCAGAGGCTGTAGGTCACTATGATCAGAGATAAGATATGATCAGAGGCAGAAGTATGATCAGAGGCACCATGTAAGCACCATGGTTAGGGGGCACGTGAGTCTGAGTGGATGCAGCTTGAGGTGAACATGTGCTTGCTTCACTTGCAGTGTCGGGAGTGGTGAGCATGTAGTGGCTATAGGATCCTCTATCATCAGCCATTGGCTGCAGCTACATACAATATGGGATGGAGGTTCCCTGCTGCTGGCTAGTTAAACTAAGGCAAGCGCTGCTTTTGAAAAACTGCTGCTGAGGCAAGTTCTTGCTGCTTTACGCACAGCATGGGTACGACACGGCAACTCAGGTCAGTTAGGCGAGTTATATTCTCATCCTGCTGATGTACGACAAGTGGGACAGCTCCATCGACAGTTGCTACTAGCAAAGCTGGGTCTCGGCAACATGAGCAGAAGTAGCGACGCGCATGATTCAGAAGCCCCTTCAGCGTCTGTTGCACCATCTCGAAGGGCTCTGAGGGGACTTTGGTGACTATCATTGCCACCCGTAGCTTTGGGATTGGAAGAGCAGGGTTCAGGCGCGACGCCCGATAGAGAAGCAAGGGCAAGGCGAATGCTGCTGCTGAAAGCCAGCTGGCGTAAAAGTCTGAAATGAAGCCCATGAGCAACGAAAGTCTGAACACATTGGGCTTCTCGACTGTGAGCCACCAGATCCAGTACGATGCGGTGAAGTATGTGGCAGACAGCAGATACAGAGTCAAGAACGCGTACTGCCACCATCTTGTCAGCAGTCGGACTAGCTGCTGCTGTTGTTCCGCTCCCCTGTTTTCCTCTAGCCCTTTGCTTCTCAACCCCCCTTTGGCACCACGTGCTGCACTGCGTTCGGCAGTACTGAAGCCAAGCTTCGTGTTAACCATTCTGACAGGCATCGTATTGTCAAAGCGATGTAAAAGACGTACTCAGGCACAACCACGTACGCTAGAGCTTCTTATGTAAGCACGCACGAGAGGCTGCTAGCTCGCATGCGTGCTCATATACAACTGCAACCGATCAGGCACTACCCCGGCATGCATTATCTGTACATTGTAGGCACTTTCTACGACGGAACGTGTGTTCTGCTGGAGTTACAAACGATGACTGGGGCTTTGAAGCCGGCAACCGGCTGCTTGCTGAACGGCATGCAGCCCGCTGCTAGTGAAGCACCTTACTTGCTATATATACTAGCATATATAACGTGGCTAGCCCCAGCGGTAAGATGAAGGCACTGATAATCCAACGGACAGAGTCGCTGTCCGAAGTGACCCAGGAGTTTAGTTGGCGGTGTCGTATAAGTTCGTCGTTCGTAAAAGTTCGTAGTGATTAGTGAGCTTCGCGGGGGGATCCGAGATTACTAATAAACAACAGTGCGTTTCAACCACCCCTGCGAATGTCCTTTCCCTTTGCCGCCACTGGATGTCACCCGGGCTCTGCTCAAGAAGGATCATGCAGCGCCCACTTAAGTTGCACGAAGGCAACTAACGAGGGCGGGCACGATTCTAGCAATTGACAATGGAAGGATGGGTTGGCGGGCGCAGTACTAATCTGGTGCTGCTGAGCCCCTTTGTCAATCAATCAATCAATCAGTCAGTCAATCAATTAAAACGCAAGACCAGCTATGCCAATGGCCAAGCAAACCCGCCTAGGCCACAAACACCACGCGCCTGATGATCGGCAATCATCACGAAGCCATACAACCGATGGTGGACTTGCCACACACAAGCTGAGGCTAGATGCAACGGCGCGCACACTAAAGGGTTAACAAGTTAACATCTACGCTCACTCTACATTGAGTGGCGTAAAATTAAGGAAGTAGGCCTACCGAGTGAGGTTTCCCCCCTCCAGAGCATGACCCCAAATGGTCCAACTCATGCCCAAAACTCCACCTCAGCCCAACCACCTGACTCTTCGACGCTACACCATATCCTCCAGTGTCACCCATGCTAGCCTGCTAGCAAGGCACACTTTTCCATACCTTCCAAAAGGGTGCCAGCCTACGCCTCGTAAGTGCGTGATGTATGGGTGCTGCTCCCAATATATGCCATGATAAGTGTTCTCTGATGCGGGGACATCCCTCACAGACCACCAAAGTTCAAATGTGGGCAATGTATGACCAGCGATGCAATGTCGTGTTCAGCTGATGCGGGGACAACCCCCACAGACCATCAGCACATCTTGATGCTAGCACAGGGAAAACACATGTCCTGATCTAAAACCCCACTAAATTCCACCAGGAACCGTCTACACACAGATCTCTGTACGTGGGGATGCACTGCATGCACACTACCATGTCCTCCCTCTGCCTGAAACATGTGCACTATTGTGTATTATGTGCAGGACATTTTATACCCTTTCCTGATCGGGTTTGCCCACCCTCAGCCAGGGCGAATGTCTTTGGTAGAGCAGCACATTCCGCCTAACTGCTGGTCTGCTGGTATGGGCTTCCAGCTCAGCCCAATGCTGCAATATGCTGTCACATCCTAATCTCTTCCACTGCTCCAACTGTCATCTTCGCTGTTACCATTATGTTGCTTGAATCTGATGACTCGGCTGCTTTGTTGTTGCCACACCGCTACGAGCTGAGCTCCTGGTGCCATTTACTGCTGGCATGGCTTGTGCTGGTACTCCAGCACCTGCCAATGCTCTACATATCTTCTGCTTGGCCTCTTGCCACTGGACTGGCTCGGGCCACCGACGCTCTGACCCCAGATGCCCCAAACTTTAACGCCCACCAAGGCCCGATGTCACTATTGTTACATTGTTACATCTACGCTCGCTCCACCATGAGCGGCGTACAATTAAGGAAGTAGGCTTACTACAGTGAGGGCACCCGCCTCCTGAACACGACCAATATGTCCTGGCTCTTCATATCACCACCTCCATCCCATCCACCTCACTTTTCAATTCCTACACCATGTCCTCCCAGAAGGGGTGGCCTCGCCTGCCCTACCCTTCTCCACGCTTCTGTGCCCTCCTAGCTCCCCCGCCCTGATGATCCCTCTCATCCCCCCAGCCCCCCACCCTAGGCTCACCCCCCCACCCAGATTGAAATGCCCCTCCACCGGGGCCCTGTTTTCAGACGGATTGACCTGTTTCTTCCTGATACTTTCTTGTCGTGCTTTCCAAATTTCATGGAGACTTTGAATGGCGTGCCTTTGCAATTTGTGTGTGCAGCTTCGTAACAGGTTCCCTTTCACTCCGAAGGACTCCAACTGCCTCACCGTAGCTTCTGCATACACCGCTCCTGCAACTCCCAGGATGATGGGCTTCCGGCTTTCTATAACGGGTGAGGGGTGCCGTTGTCGCAGTATCTCATATAAACTCTCATGCTGTTGATATGGATCTTGGTATCCGATGTCATTAGCTCGCTCCCCAGGCCTTGAAGCACGGAGAGTACTTGTGTCACACTTATTCTGCTTGGCCTCTTGCCACTGGACTGGCTCGGGCCACGCACCGACGCTCTGACCCCAGATGCCCCGAACTTTAACGCCCACGGCCAAGGCTCATGTCATTAGCATGCTCCCCAGGCATTGAAGCACTGAGAGCTATATGTGATCCCATGCCTGCGGTCCGCAGCGGTTCCGCAAAAGCTTGCAGAGGCCGCTTAGGGTAGGCGATGAAGGGCTGCGATGTCTGCTCGCCAACCCCAAAATGTTTGAAGAAGGCAGAGGCTGATATTGTGCATCATCGTACGCACATGAATGCAGCTGCACCTATCGAGGCGTCCACTTCCGTTTCGGCCCGCGATGCGGCGTAGGTGCAGACATGCGCTAACGAGATGTCATATGTGCTAGAGTTTGATGCCTTCTAGAGGGCTAGGACCAAAGGGAAACAAACAACAAACTAAAACCCAAAACCTGCTCCACTTCCATCACACATGGGTGGTGGGGAGGCAGCAGGTTCAAGCAACACCCTGGTAGGGGCTGGAGGTGGCTCCCACCACCTAGGTACAGGTGAACCACCAGCCTCCCAGCCACTGAAAGGCACCACATGGCGCTCCACATGCCTTTCAGTAGCTTGCTTAGTGCGCCTTCTACACCTCGCTCGCTATCCGTCGCCTTTCCGGAACCAACTGTTTACCTTCCAATTGAAAAGCCGCCACTAGTTCCGTATACTCATTGCCGAACGATGCCAGCTCAGGGACCCAGGCCATGCCTGACTAGCTTGACAATGAAAGCTGCAAATCCACACCTCGCACATTAACACACACCTCATCATACAACTGCAGCTATATACGTCCAATCCAATGCTCTGTTGGCTCTGGACTTTTGCTTTCCGTATACTCATTATCAAACTGCTTCATTGAAGTATGTATGCCACGGACGCTGCATGGCCCTAAAGCTGTGCAGTGATCTATCTCAGAAACATCATATGCCTGCTGATTTTCCATGCTAAGACATCAGCCCTGAACCACCCTCTTCAGTATAGTATGGATGGCTCTATGCAAATTGCCAAAGTAAATCCACATCACAGAATCGCATCCTAACTACAAATACACTCCCATCACCCCATATTTCTTTCACCCCCGCCCCCCCGGCCCCCTCGAGTTAATGTGGCTCCACAACTGTTTTAAAGCTGCATGGCCCTAAAGCTGTGCAGTGATCTATCTCAGAAACATCATATGCCTGCTGATTTTCCATGCTAAGACATCAGCCCTGAACCACCCTCTTCAGGATAGTATGGATGGCTCTATGCAAATTGCCAAAGTAAATCCACATCACAGAATCGCATCCTAACTACAAATACACTCCCATCACCCCATATTTCTTTCACCCCCGCCCCCCCGGCCCCCCCGAGTTAATGTGGCTCCACAACTGTTTTAAAGCCTTTACCCCAGTTCTGCAATCTCTGCACGCAGGTGCAGGCACCCATCCTCATGCACATATCCATCTCGCTGCAGCATTCCATTCATTTGCAGCCAGTTGAACCTACTTGCCCCACCTTCCTGGGTAACTATTCCTTCTGCTGCCTCCCTCCGCACCTCCCGAATGCCCGCCACCCCGCTCTCTGGCGTGACGTCCATCGTGTCCCTAACCTGCACCGCCTCTGAAGCCCGCTGGAACCTAGCCTCTCCAGTCATGTTTGTCCTGCCAGCACTTCCAACACCCCCAAGGGACCAGTCTGACACCACCCCCACCTGTATGTACACCTCATTGCTGCTAATGGGCACCCCCTGTATGATGAGCTCGAGCGCCATCTCTCTACCCTGCCACACCTTCCGCCCTTTTTGCTGCACGAGCCGCACCAACGTTCCTTCAGCACCTTGCACTGCCATCTGCAAGTCGCGTAGCGGCACATCCCATGCCAGACTCACATGTTCCACAACCTCAGACTCCCGACGGGGATCAAGGGCCCAAGCGGGGTTGCGTTCAATATAATCAGGGCAATCGTCACCGTTTACAGTGTTGCTCCGACTGAAAAAATATGCGAGGTTTTTGGGACCCGATGCACACATGCCACAAGCAGATCATCTACGCTGATGATGTTGTGATGTCTGATCCAGCTGCTACTAGAGCTAATGATGCTGGAAAGGTAGGTAGGAGTGCAAGCGGGCAGCCGAAGCGCTGCCGCAAGCTTCTTCATCTGCTCTAGGGTGGTTTCGGGGTGGGCTCCATTGCCGAACGATGCCAGCTCAGGGACCCAGGCCATGCCTGACTAGCTTGACAATGAAAGCTGCAAATCCACACCTCGCACATTAACACACACCTCATCATACAACTGCAGCTATATACGTCCAATCCAATGCTCTGTTGGCTCTGGACTTTTGCTTTCCGTATACTCATTATCAAACTGCTTCATTGAAGTATGTATGCCACGGACGCTGCATGGCCCTAAAGCTGTGCAGTGATCTATCTCAGAAACATCATATGCCTGCTGATTTTCCATGCTAAGACATCAGCCCTGAACCACCCTCTTCAGGATAGTATGGATGGCTCTATGCAAATTGCCAAAGTAAATCCACATCACAGAATCGCATCCTAACTACAAATACACTCCCATCACCCCATATTTCTTTCACCCCCGCCCCCCCGGCCCCCCCGAGTTAATGTGGCTCCACAACTGTTTTAAAGCCTTTACCCCAGTTCTGCAATCTCTGCACGCAGGTGCAGGCACCCATCCTCATGCACATATCCATCTCGCTGCAGCATTCCATTCATTTGCAGCCAGTTGAACCTACTTGCCCCACCTTCCTGGGTAACTATTCCTTCTGCTGCCTCCCTCCGCACCTCCCGAATGCCCGCCACCCCGCTCTCTGGCGTGACGTCCATCGTGTCCCTAACCTGCACCGCCTCTGAAGCCCGCTGGAACCTAGCCTCTCCAGTCATGTTTGTCCTGCCAGCACTTCCAACACCCCCAAGGGACCAGTCTGACACCACCCCCACCTGTATGTACACCTCATTGCTGCTAATGGGCACCCCCTGTATGATGAGCTCGAGCGCCATCTCTCTACCCTGCCACACCTTCCGCCCTTTTTGCTGCACGAGCCGCACCAACGTTCCTTCAGCACCTTGCACTGCCATCTGCAAATCGCGTAGCGGCACATCCCATGCCAGACTCACATGTTCCACAACCTCAGACTCCCGACGGGGATCAAGGGCCCAAGCGGGGTTGCGTTCAATATAATCAGGGCAATCGTCACCGTTTACAGTGTTGCTCCGACTGAAAAAATATGCGAGGTTTTTGGGACCCGATGCACACATGCCACAAGCAGATCATCTACGCTGATGATGTTGTGATGTCTGATCCAGCTGCTACTAGAGCTAATGATGCTGGAAAGGTAGGTAGGAGTGCAAGCGGGCAGCCGAAGCGCTGCCGCAAGCTTCTTCATCTGCTCTAGGGTGGTTTCGGGGTGGGCTCCAAGCCACCGGGTGATGGTGTAATAGACAGTGTCTTCTGAAGTGACAGAGATGGTGCATTCCGTGAGCAGGTACAGGAAAGCGCCAAATGACAAACCCAAAAGGCGCTCGTGGCGCGGCAGCAGTGCCGGCAAGCCTTTTGTCATCCCCGGGCCTGTGGCATTTGGAGCACTACTGCCAGCAGCAGGTGTCGCCCTAGAAGAAGAAACCCCCCTAGTAGCAGCCTTAGTAGCAGCCCCCCTAGGAGCAGCTGCTGGACCGCCGCTACCACCACCAGAAGCAGCAGCAGCTTCACCTGTTGCTGCTGCTTCTGCTGTTGTTTCTGCTGCTGCTGGTGCACCACTACGACCAGCACCACCACCACCAGCAGCAGCAACAGCAGGAGGCAACATTGGGGCTTCCATCCACACGACCTCCAAGTCCCCCAAGTCCCCCAGACCTAGGCTCTCATCAGCTGCTCTCTCCAGCTCACGGTACGCCCCCTTGCAGCTCCACTCCTTCCAGCTTTCAGGCAGATCAAACACAGCCACTGCCAGATCAGGCTCCAACATGTTCCCCATTGCTGCTAAAGCCCTCATTGCTCCTTGCACCACACCCATTGCTCCGTAGCTGTCAGCCAGGTGGAGGAGCTGAAAAAGCTGCTGCTGCGTTAAGTGGCAGAGGTCCGGGGTCTTGAAGTAGATCCATATGGCTTTTATCAGGGCTTGGCCGATAGCCAGCTGGTCAGGGGGAACTATAAGCTCGAGCTGGGTTGATATAGTAGCTGGGCCACTGCTGCTGCTGCTGTTGCTTGGGTGTGCTGCAGAGGTCCAATTCTGAAGCTGTGGTTAAAGGAGCAAAGAGCAGCAGAATTCTTGACAATAGTTACCGGTATCAAGCACGTGGCATTCTTGCAGACCAGCGGTCCTTTGCGGATGGAAAAGATGCTTAATGACTAAGTATGAGTCAAGTTTTGCACTTTGGTGACTGGCAGGCCGAGCGCTGAATAGCAGTAGTTACAGCCGCCTCAGAAGCATGTCGACATATGTGAGCCAATTGCTGCCATTTCACCAACAACCATACTACACTACATATCACTATCTTTCCCTGTCTGAAATCTTCATTTTGACCATTATTTCCAACTAACATTGCAGAACCCTGCATGATGTGCGGGCTCAAGTCATGGTCGACATAAGTCCTTGGAGCATCTGAGGGCTGCAAATCACCCATTATTTCCATGCTAGATGTCTTAGTAGGAACATAAGACAACAATTGCCAGCCCTGCATGTATTGTTGAGCCTCATCTGAGATGCCGCCCTCCTGCTGCCCACCTTCGCCCTGAAGAATTCACTGGATGCCCATAGCACAGCGTTGTTGGCAGCCACTGTGACGGATGGAGCCCTTTCTAGGGAGATCTCAATGCGTTGTCTCTTATGAGCCGCTGCTCCTAGGTGCGCGGCACTCGACCGGCCCACTCCTCTCTGATAACGATCTCCACGTTGTTGAGAGCTTGCTTGTCATACAAGTCTGAAAAATCGGGGGGTAGAATTACTTTATCTGTCTCTGCCTGATGACCCTGAGCCTGTTGTGGTTCCAAGGAGGGTAATGGGAGCCTGAAGTCCTCGGGAGGAGCCAGTTGCTGGGGATCCCGTCGCCGAGCACCTGTTGATTTCCTCGCTATGTTTTTTATCGCGTATAGTGGCCTCGCGGTCTGCTCAGACAGAAGAATAATCTGAGTCTTGCATGCACCGAGAATGGTCGGCTGGGCTTCATACTTGCAACCCCGAACGATGACGCTGACTCACCTTAGTTGGGAGTGAAACATGAGGTGCTTGACGCTTTGTTCACTCTAGGCAATGTCCACGCCCAGTCAGCACGCGATGCGCAGGATTTGATCAAGACGACATTTTCGAACAGAAAATGTTTGCTTAGTTGCGCAGCGTTGTCCCCGGTGGGAGTGGATGCGTGAGAGCACAGTATGACATGCAGTGTCGAGTTCAGCACACCTCGTTCCGTAAGAAATGCCTCGCCAATGATTTCGAGTTTAAAGAAGATGTGTGTGCAGAATGTCTCACCCTTTTCCTTACGCTACGGCGTGCGCTTCAAAGACTCCTCGTCCGGGACGAACCTTGGACGAAACGAATGAACCGCGCGTGGCTACGGCACCGGAAATAGTCACAACAAATGAAGCAAATGAAACACTTCTGCATGTACCTCACTTAAAACATGCGGGGCAAGCCCCGGGAGCTTGCCTAGGGGTTTCTAGCTTGGGGTTTGGCCCGCGACAGCTTGAGCTTGATGCTCAGTCCTTTCTGTGGGGGATGGTATAGTCCTGACCCAGCTCGCGAGCCCCATCCCTAGTGGCCTAGGACCCCAAAACCAAATTTGTTGTACACATCATAAACGATGGTTTCCACCACACTTCCCCGCACATGTTTTTGGATGCCCCACTCCGCGTCCTACTCCAAATGGCCAACTCCATCCATCCCTACTTACAGGGGCCACCTCGCGAGCCCCATCCCTTGGTGCCTTAGGACCCCAATAGCAAATCTGATGTTAACATCATGACGGGCGTTTTGCACCACAATTTGGCGCACAAGTTCTGGGGTGCCCTAGGTCCCTCCTCCAAATGGCCAACTCGGCATCCATCCATCCCTTGAAGGGCCACCTCGCGAGCACCATCCCTTGGTGCCCTTGAACCCCAAAACCATTATTGATGTCCACTGCATAAACGGCGTTTTGCACCACACTTTGGCGGACAAGTTCTGGGGTGCCCTAGGTCTCTGCTCCATATGGCTAACTTCATCCATCCCTACAGGGGCCACCTCGCGAGCCCCATCCCTTGGTGGTTTAAAACCCCCAACCAAATCTGATGTTTACATCATAAAGGGCGTTTTGCACCACAATTTGGCGCACAAGTTCTGGGGTGCCCCAGGTCCCTCCTCCATATGGCCAACTCATCCATCCATCCCTTGAAGGGCCACCTCGCGAGCACCATCCCTTGGTGCCCTTGAACCCCAAAACCATTATTGATGTCCACAACATAAACGGCGTTTTGCACCACACTTTGGCGGACAAGTTCTGGGGTGCCCCTGGTCCCGCTTCAGATGGCGAACTCCACCCATCCCAAGAGGGACCACCTCGCGAGCCTAATCCATTGGTGCCTCAAGACCCCAAAACCAAATTTGATGTCCACATCATATACGGCGTTTTGCACCACACTTTGGTGGAGAAGTTCTGGGGTGCCCTAGGTCTCTGCTCCAGATGGCTAAACTCCATCCATCCCTTGAGGGGCCACCTCGCGAGCCCCATCCCTTGGTGCATTAGGACCCCAATAGCAAATCTGATGTCCACATCATAAAGGGCGCTTTGCACCACAATTTGGCGCACAAGTTCCGGGGGTGCCCCATGTCCCTGCTCCAAATGGCCAACTCCATCCACCCCTATAGGGGCCACCTCGCGAGCACCATCCCTTGGTGCCCTTGAACCCCAAAACCGTTATTGATGTCCACAACATAAACGGCGTTTTGCACCACACTTTGGCGGACAAGTTCTGGGGTGCCCCTGGTCCCGTGCTTCCGATGGCTAACTCCATCCATCCCAAGAGGGACCACCTCGCGAGCCCCATCCCTTGGTGCCTCAAGACCCCAAAACCAACTTTGATGTCCATATCATATACGGCGTTTTGCACCACACTTTGGCGCGGAAGTTCTGGGGTGCCCCAGCTCCCTTCTCCAGCTGAGTCACCTCCATCCATCCCTTGAGGGGCCACCTCGCGAGCCCCATCCCTTGGTGCCTCAAGACCCCAAAACCAACTTTGATGTCCATATCATATACGGCGTTTTGCACCACACTTTGGCGGACAAGTTCTGGGGTGCCCATGGTCCCTGCTTCAGATGAGTCACCTCCATCCATCAATCTGTCAGCTCAAATTTGATCAAGCTTTCCACATATCATTCGTGGTTTATGACGGGAGACATCCCTCAGGAGGAGTTAGAGGCTGGCTATCCTCAGGGTATGCCAAGGTATATCAGGCACACATCAGGTATCCCGTTTACTTATGTGAAACAGTTAATGCGGTTTCGTACTGGTGCACACCATCTTGCTATTGAAACTGGGAGGTGGGCTCGTCCCAAACTGCCAAGGCAGCATCGTGTATGTTCAAAATGTTCTTGCACAGTGGTTGAGGACGAGGTACACTTTCTTTTTGAATGCCCAGCATATGATAGAATTCGTGAGAAGTATAATACCGTTTTGTTTGCACAGTTTGGAGGTTGCCAGGAAGCTTCTAGTACAATGAAGCATAATTCAGACAACGTGAGATTGTTCATGGACCAAGAGCCAAGTTTCCAAGTTGCAAAGTTTGTTTATGAATGCATGGAATTTCGGAGGTCGGAGGAATGTGAGGACTATAATCCTTACTTTGATTTGTCATTATTCGGGGATGAATGGCAAGGTCGTATTTTCGATACCTTTTCTTCTGGACCAAGAGGTGATATTGCTGAGACATTCACTTCTGATGGACCAGGTTCCAGTATTTCTGCCCATGGAGCCTAGGTTGGCTCCGTACGGGCGCCCCCTTTGAGGGGCCATGATGTAATCGTAATCGTAATCCCTAGGGGAACCACCTCGTGAGCCCCATCCCTTGGTGGTTTAAAGTCCCAAAACCAACTTTGATGTCCACATCATAAACGGCGTTTTGCACCACACTTTGGAGTACAAGTTCTAGGGTGCCCCAACTCCCTGCTCTAGATGAGTCACCTCCATCCATCCTTTGAGGGGCCACCTCGCGAGCCCCATCCCTTGGTGCCTTAGGACCCCAATAGCAAATCTGATGTCCACATCATAAAGGGCGCTTTGCACCACAATTTGGCGCACAAGTTCCGGGGTGCCCCAGGTCCCTGCTCCAGATGGCCAACTCCATCCATCCTTTGAGGGGCCACCTCGCGAGCCCCATCCCTTGGTGCCTTAGGACCCCAATAGCAAATCTGATGTCCACATCATAAAGGGCGCTTTGCACCACAATTTGGCGCACAAGTTCCGGGGTGCCCCAGGTCCCTGCTCCAGATGGCCAACTCCATCCATCCCTTGAAGGGCCACCTCGCGAGCCCCATCCCTTGGTGCCCTTGAACCCCAAAAGCATTATTGATGTCCACAACATAAACGGCGTTTTGCACCACACTTTGGCGGACAAGTTCTGGGGTGCCCGTGGTCCCCGCTTTAGATGGCTAACTTCATCCATCCCAAGAGGGGCCACTTCGCGAGCCCCGTCCATTGGTGCCTCAACACCCCAAAACTACCAACTTTGATGTCCATATCATATACGGCGTTTTGCACCACACTTTGGCGGACAAGTTCTGGGGTGCCCCTGGTCCCGCTTCAGATGGCTAACTCCATCCATCCCAAGAGGGGCCACCTCGCGAGCCCCATCCATTGGTGCCTCAAGACCCCAAAACCAACTTTGATGTCCATATCATATACGGCGTTTTGCACGACACTTTAGTGCAGAAGTTCTGGGGTGCCCCAGCTCCCTGCTCCAGATGAATCACCTCCATCCATCCCTAGAGGGGCAACCTCGCGAGCCCCATCCCTTGGTGGTTTAAAACCCCAAAACCAAATTTGATGTCCACATCATAAACGGCATTTGCACCACAATTTGGCGCACAAGTTCTGGGATGCCCCAGGTCCCCGCTCCAGATGGCCAACTCCATCCATCCCTTGAAGGGCCACCTCGCGAGCCCCATCCCTTGGTGCCCACTCCATTGGTGCCTCAAGACCCCAAAACCAAGTTTGATGTCCATGTCATAAACGGCGTTTTCCACCACACTTTGGCGCACAAGTTTTGGGGTGCCCAAGGCCCTGCTCCAAATGGCTAACTTCATTCTCGGCCCAGGCACCACATCACATGGCCCATCCCTAGGTGCCCTTGGACCTCTACACCAGAATTGATATACACCAAAGTTGATATTATTAAAGACATTTCGCACCACACATTGGCGCACATGATTTGGTGTGCCCCTGGTCCCTGTATCAGATGGCTGATCCCCAAAGGCCCCATCCCTAGGTGCCCTAGGCTGGACCCCTTCACGGAAGTCGATGTCCACTTCAAAAGGAGCGTTTTGCTCCACACTTTCGCCCTCAAGTTCTTAGGTGCCCCAGGTCCCTGAGTCCAGATGGCCAATTTCTATTCATGTTAGATAATTTATATCAAACAATTCCATCCATTTCTTGAGAGACACCCGCATGCCCCACTCCCTTTGTGCTTTAGGACCCCAAAACCAAATTTGATGTCCACATCATTAACGGCGTATTGCACCACACATTGGCGCACAGGTTTTGGGGTGTATTAATGGCCAATAATTAGTGGCCAGCTCCAACCTTCCGCCCCATGCAGGCACCACCTCGTGAGCCCCATCCCTATGTGCCCTTGGAGCCCTACACCAAAGTTCATTTATACATCTTCTGGGAGGTTTTGCACCACTCACCTTGGCGCACAGGTTTTGGGGTGCAACAGGTCCCTCTTTTGCGAGATGGCTGAACTCCATCGAAGTCAGGGGGGCCCACCTCGCGAGTCTCATCCCTAGGTGACCCCGTAGCCCTACACCAAAAGTGATGTACGCATTGTAAGGGACGTTTTGCACCACACAGCAGCGGCACAGGTGATGGGGTGCCCCATTGCATTGGTCCGTGCTCTATGGCCAACTCCACCCATCCCCACAAGGCCAATTCGAAGGCTTCACATCTCTATGAGATGTGTCCGTGGCTAACACTTGTCTACAGAACTATGTCTGTTAGTACTGCCATGTGGGTGGATGTACACTTGCAAGTTGAAGCACGAGTACTAGGGCATCCGTTACTTCGAGCCATGGCCGAGCAAAGCGCTTCCGCGCGTATGTCACATGATTCACGAGCTTTATGACGCCTATGTGGACACTTGCTTGCTCAATTTAAGGAAATGCATGCACAATGCAGAGCGCGTGGCTATGTTGACCGAGTCTCGTTGGTCCCTTATGCCCTAACTTGAACCGCACCACAAACTTCCATAAAGCCACGGAAAATGGACCGCTAGGGCTATGCCGATTCGGCAAGCCAACCAGGCATGCGTTTCAGCTATGAAGGCACATACATGCTGACCACCAACCCGGAGATGCCCGATAAACACTTTCAGATGCACCAGGTGAACGCTCAATCGGCCTGCGTTGAAGCAATATTACTAATACTACTTAACTACAACCGATGCCTTCACAACATTGCCAGTAGACAAGGAGCAAGAACTGGTACAACAGCACTTCAGCACTCTCCGCGGTGGCATGCAGTCAGCAACTTGACAACTGCGCAAGGATGATCAAAGCCTACGGTACATACCATAACATAACAACATTTAAGCTGTGGCAACCGCCAAGGGCTGCTACGCACACATAACACAATGCACTGCAAGAGCAGTAAACCGTAAACAGTAACTAACATTCAAAACCGTGCACTGCAAGAGCAGTAAAGCTCAGGCACTCATATAGCAAATGAAGACAAAGCAAACATTTGCTTCGGCCGAGAAGCTCAGCTTCCATGAATGCACAAATGATTATTAACATGCACATCGGACGCAATCCTCTCAAAGTCTTACTTCCAAGGGGTGCACAAACCCTGCTGTCACCCCTGCAACTTCTGCTCCTCAGTGTTTGCGCGCGCGCGCACATCCATCCCACATTCTCACAGACAGACTAAAACCACCATCGCTTCTTACCCTAACTCCTAAAACCTACAGGTGAAGCTCTCTCTGCTTCGGCACCATGTGCAGCCTCTGCTGGGTGAACCGACACGTAAAGCCATAGTCATGCCAGCGATAGTAATGCTGCTGACACCCATCCACTCCCCCCTTTCCCCCCACCACACACACACCTGCCACTGTTACTGCCACAGTTAATACCCCTGCCACTGCTACTGCCCTAGCTCCTGAATAGCTCCATATCCACCACCAAAGAGATATGATCACTTGGTATGCTCCCATTCGGCATGTGCTGCCCCCAAGGCACATGCTGACCCGCAGGCGGCGGCAGCAATACCGACCGTGGACGCAGCACAGCCCCCCTCCCCCTCTCGCCCCCACTGCCGCTTCCACTTCCTGCTTCTACATTCCCTGCCGTGTACCATATGTAGTCCAGCGTCCCAAAGAAGCGATTGTGGCTGCTTGTGTATTCCGGCTCGACCCCTAGCACAGCACCATAGCAGCTACCAAGGGAGAAACCGTGACGAGCCACCCCATCAGTCGGCACAACATATTCATGACCAGCACCACCTCCTCCACCACCACCACCACCACCAACTCTCTGACCCTGCCACCCCTGCTGCTGCTGCTGCTGATAGCCCGCATTCACCATCTGCTGCTGCTGGGCCACTTGGCCCGCTAGCATTGCTCCCCCCTGCATACCATTCCCCACCTGATGCACATCATCAGCTACTGATGCTGTTCCTGGTACCTGCAACTCGCCCCCCTCTTGCTCCTCTTGTTGCTGGTGCTGCTGCTGCTGCTCCGGGTGATGATTCCTCCCAGTAGCGACCACCAATTCATCCACGTACCAACGACTTTTCTTCACGTCCATTAATGATAGCTTCCGTGTAATCGGCCTCTGCTGCTGCCGCTGGCACTGCTGCTGCACCTGTCCCACTTGCTGCTGTTGCATGCCCCATGGTTGCAGCTGCTGCTGGGGTCCCCTGGCAAAGCCTGGGTTCCCCTCCATGTCTGTGGTGCCTGCAACAACGGCACAACAGCAGAAACATGTCTTTTAGAGCATGCCCACCAGCCCCAGTTAGATCATGACCGGACTCACACAGCCGTTGCAGCCATAGGATGCGATACGCCATACAAGGTAGTAGCTAGACTGTTCAATGCACCCGATTCATGAACGGGATAGTAGGATGCAATACGCCATACAAGGTAGTAGCTAGACTGTTGCATGCACTCAATTCATGAACAGGACAGTAGGATGCAATCCCTGCCATGCAAGGTAGTAGCTAGACTGTCCAATGCACTCGATTCATGAACGGGATAGGATGGAGACCAGCTGGGCTGGCGAAGTTCGATTCCTGCGATGCAATTTCACTTCCAGTTCTGACTTAAAATTACAAAATAATGTACGATGCTGAACCAGCAGAGCAATGAGGTCCAGGAACCTGCCGTTGCATGTTGCACTTTGGCTAGAACCGTGGCAGCCCAAAGCCCAATCACCAAGTTGGGTGCATGGTGCAAAAGCGCTTGTTGATCCATGCCGCTGCCCTAAACCCTAAACATCAATCTATTAGCATGATACCGACGTGCTTCCTTGGGCCCTCTGTTGCAGTGTGGTTTCGAGGCATAAAACCTGAGCACTGTGTGGTGCATGCATCTGGATCGGTCAAAAAGCATCAACTGTAAAACTGCTGCAAGCTGTAAGCCAGACTCTGGTACATGGGAAGGCCTATGCTGCCCATGATTTGACATGATATATCACAAATTCCCTGCCTCACCCACAGCACCCCCCTCCCCCTACTTTCCATACCTTCCATTACCTTCTACCCGCGTCGTTACTCCTTACCATAAATCCTGATACCGGTACCCCATAGCTGCAAAACCGTGCTACAGAATCTCAGCCCCCCATCATCTCACCTGATAAATCCTTCCTGTGGTGCTGCAGGCAATCCAGGAACCCCTGCTGCATATACTGATACATAGGACTGTACGGCGATAGATTCATATCCCCCATAACAAGCACCGGAATATCAAAATCCTCCACCCCACTGCTACTGCCGTTGCCGCCAACAACCCCTGCTACTGCCCCCACCCTATCTTCACCCAGCCTTCCAGCACCCTGCCGACCAACCCGGCCATCGCCGCTGCCGTAGCTGCCGCTGCCGTCATCCTCACTGCCGCCCGAACTGCTGATGATGGCCGGCGCCTGCTCCCTCAACTCTTCCAGCGTCGTCAGCAGCGTCCGCAACTGCCCCAGCTTCACGTCCCCACGCTTAGGATTGAACAGAATGTGTGTGTTGCCCACCAACAGCAGCTGCAAGCCTGACGGACGCCCTGTCCCTGCTGCGGCCCGTGCTGGCATTAAACCTGTCCGTAAAGCCTTAGGGCGGTCATCACCTAAATCCATGTCACTGTCATTGCCATCGCGACGACCATCAGCAGCAGCGGCAGCAGCAGCAGCCAGCGGCGGCTGTCGTCGTTGTCCCGCAGCTCCTTCATTACTGGTTACTGGTGCTGGCAGTGAAGCTGGCTTTGAAGCCTTAGGGCGATCATTCTCCAAGTCCATGTCGCTGTCGCTGCCATCGACACGATCAGCAACAGCAGCAGCAGCAGCAGCAGCAGCAGCCGACGGCCGCTGTTGTCTGGCAGCACCTTCATTATCAGTCACTGGTGCTGGCATTGAGGCTGGCTTTGAAGGCTTAAGGCGACCATCATCTAAATCCATGTCGCTGTCATTGCCATCGCCACGATCAGCAACAGCCGCAGCCGGCGGCTGTGGTTGTCCGGCAGTTCCGTTCTCGTCAGTCCCCGACCGGTACCTCTTCATCCCCTGACTCCGCCGACCAAAGCCCCCTCTAACACCCTGCTCAAACGATGCAGCCTCTAAACCCTCCCTCTCAGGCGACGATATATACTTATGTCGGGGCCGAAGCTGTGATGCACCCGCACCTGCTACTGCTGCTGCTGCTCCTGCCGCCGCCCCTGCGGCTACGGCTGAAGCGCGTACTGCTGCCTGTACCCCTGCTGCCTCCGCTCCTCCTCCTGCTGCTGATGCTGATGTTGGTTGCAGCACCTCAAGCAGTGTGATGGCAGCTACATTGTCATTCATTTCATACTCCTTGAAATGCAGGGCCTGTTGGTGCCGCAAGCGGAAGCTGCCTGTCTTCCAGAAGGTAGCACAGCCATCCTCCCGGTCACCCGTGCGCTTCACATATATCCCACTGTACCTGCACAGGCAATACAATAGGGTCCATATACTGGCAGCTTCTCCAAATTGGTGCCTTACGGTGATGCAGCTCCTGACCGACCACAAGTACAAGAAAAAGGCAGCAAAACTAGATTTCCAAAACCACCCATAAGTGCTGGCATTATTACAAAAAACAACATAAACAAACCATGAGCTGTCAGGACACTGTGCTCTTGGCCAAATGAAGTACCGTGGTAATCACAGCTTTCAGTCCTGTGCACTCTGATCAAACCACCGATAAGCCTTTCACACCACCTTCACCCATGCTACCCCTTCAAACCCCTTCCACGCACCCAATGCTGCCCAATGCACCAGCGCGAACCAAGCGCGAACCTAGATTCCTGCTCTTTTTGAAGGACACCAAAGGCTTCTCTGGTATGTAAGCCTACGTAATACCACCCACCTCCCATATCTGACAGCCACCCTTGCCACACCCTAAACGCCAGACCACAACACTTTCTCTACCCCGGCAATGCCAGCTCCCTTCTCCAGAATTGCCCCAAATGCATCCTTTTGGCCGCTCCACATCACACTCAGGTGCTTGCTTGATCCCATTCCCACCGCTGTCTGGAGGTTTGATACAGGTTAACAAAGCATGGGAGAGTGATGCGACAAAGATAGGCAAGGTTCTGGAAACAACATTACAGGGATCTGTCCTTCCCTTAGTCCCAATGCTGCTCCTGCCATGTTCATTTACCTCCCCTTCCCCCAGAGGCTCCCCTTCAAACGGTGCCCTGACCTGCCCCAATACCTCATCAGCTTTGTCTTAACTTCACTGTTTTTAAAGAGGGAGAGAGAAGGGAACCCTTTCTCCTTCCTCATCCTTCTTTCTCCATTCATCTTTACTCCTGGCCTGTCCACCAGAACTCTTTCAGCGACCAGCCCCCGCATACATTTCTGATAACTGCCTAGGCTGAAAATTTGTCTACATGCTGTGGCTTGGAGGCGTATTTGGTGGTCAGCATTGGCCGAGCCCCCTCTCTCAAGAATATTCACTTCACTTCATACACCAGCCGCCACATACTATACATCCACACCACCTCAGGTTGCAAGCAGAATCATTCATTACTGCTTCAACCTCTCACATCCTCACCCCCACCCCCAAACCCCACTCCAAAAAACCCCATCCTTCCCCTACCCATCCTCCTGCTTACCCTAGCTCGCGCATCCCCTCCTCCACCTCCTCCCACTTATCCACTTCTTGCAGGCACACGAGGTCAGGGTTTAGCGCCTGGATCTCAGACAGCATCAGAGGCCATCTGAAGGACCACTCCAGATATGAGGGGTGAACTTTGGAATAAAGCTCCCAGGCGTAACTGTGGGCCTGTAATATAGCATATAGACAGCAAAGGGGCTGAGTGATCAATGCCCATCTCAAAAGGGAGCGAACGGGCTTCATATGCTTGCTCCAAACGACGACAGTCGGTAGAACAGGAAGGATTTAGCACTATGAAATGAAATACTGGCACCAGCAGCCCCTCTCACTTGGAGCTTTGCTGGACAAGTAAGACATGACCTTGGCCACCCTGCTGCCAGTGGTTTCCTCCCCCTCCCACAGATGCACCTTCACATAATGCACAATTCCATTGCAAACATGCAACAAGCCGCACCCTCCTGCATAGCACAATACCTTCTTGCTTTTTGTTCCACCTTGCTTGAGGTGCAGGATCTCTAGTGCCTTTTGCTACGGCATATCATGAAATGTAATAGTACCTGAAACCATAAAACATACGCTGCTTGCTATACATGTGCCCCTCCTCTACTATAAGCTGGTGGGCGCCAAGCATTAGCCCTGTGTAGGTTTAAGGCAGGGGAGGGGCAGTACTTCCATGCATGGTGATTCTCCCACTTACATAAGTGTCTGCCAGTAAGTTGTATGACATCACCCTGAAGCTGCAGGTAGTGCTGCTGCTCTGTGAAGAAGACGCAGGTGCCTGCAGTACAGGAGCAGCAGTACAGGTCTTAAACAACACTACCAAACCTACCTAGTCCTGCAGCGGCCCTGGGGCACATCCTTCATTTTATGTTTCCAAAGGTAAAGGATTAAAAACAACTGTCGTGCAAGCTGTCCTCAAAGCAGCATCAGTAGCCAACGTGAAAAGGAGCAGTAGCAGCTGCAGTTGTGTTTTATTCTTACCACAGCAACAGGGCAGCTTTGGTGTCAAAAAAAACGCATGCAGCAGGCACTGTTACCACACCAACCTCATTGCTTAAACTCCACCTAGGCTACTCTAGGTACACTGCATGCTGCACAAGTACTTGGTTGAGATCTGTGATGAAATGTGCAGTTGCACAGCCTGACTACTACGCATGCAGCGCCAAGACGCTTGCTGACCTAAGCCCCCTAACCACCCTCCTAGCCTTTTCTGAGGACAGGACTTACCAGGGCATGGCGCCACTCCCGGACCTCATAAGCTGGTCTAAGGGGGACAGGTGGCATGGAGAGGGACCTGCCAATGTGACCCCTATGCTGCTGCTGCTGCTGCTGCTGGAACTTTTGGAACTGCTGCTGCTGCCACTGTCCTTGATACTGCTGC
The DNA here is from genome assembly GCA_963556185.1 of Pseudopediastrum boryanum. Lineage (NCBI taxonomy): Eukaryota > Viridiplantae > Chlorophyta > Chlorophyceae > Sphaeropleales > Hydrodictyaceae > Pseudopediastrum > Pseudopediastrum boryanum. The sequence goes on along the minus strand of OY744502.1, from coordinate 2,049,111 downwards.
TGCTGCTGTTGCTGTTGTTGGTACTGCTGCTGCTGTCGTTGGGGCTGCTGCTGCTGTTGGTACTGCTGGTGCTGCTGATAGCTGTTGTGCCAAGCTACCCCTGCTTGCTGTTGCTGCTGTTGGTAGTTGTAGTTGTTGCTGCTGGTGGTGTTGACTGTGATGTGTGATGTCTGTACACCAACTTGGCTGGACTGCCAGCTTTGCTGTCCCTGCGATTGATGCCTGTACTGCTGCTGTTGGTCATATTGGTACTGCATGGTTTGTTGGGCCTGGTAGGAGCAACCGCCTACCTGCTGTTGCTGCTGGTAGTGCTGCTGCTGCTGCTGTTGGGGGTGTTGTTGGGCTTGCCCCTGCCACTGCTGTTGCTGACGTTGCTGTTGGTTGTGTGGTAAGCCAGGCCAGGGACCTTGCTGTTGCTGCTGTTGCTGGTTCTGCTGAGGCCGTTGGTGCTGAGGGTGAGGGACAGATCCTTGGGACTGGTTCTGGTGCCAGAGCTGCCCCTGATGGGCATTTGACCACTGCCCATGCTGTTTCTGACCTTGATACTTCTCGTTCCAAAACTTTTGGTACTTACGGGGCTGCTGGTTCGGCTTGCTAGCTTTGTGCTGCTGTTGCTGTTGCGATGACTGGTGCTGTGGGTGTCGTTGAGCTCCTTGACTAGCACCGGGCTGCACGCCGGGTCCACCGATAGGCCCCCTAGTCCTGCTGCTATGCTTGTTTGGCTTGTTGCGGCCCATGGGCGGGTCTGTCTGCGAGGGCTGGGCCTGAGCCTGGTCACGAGATCTCTGAGATACCTGTGCCTCTCCTGACGCTGTACTGCTTATCCTTCTGAGGCCCTGAGGGACTGATGTGCGCTTTCCGAAGCTTTGCGTTGTGCTTTTGTCCGCCAAACCGCGAGCAAGCTGGTCCATGCCCCTAGCCGCTGTGGGTGGCGAGAGACCCTTCGGGGCCCTATTGCAGTCCGCTAGGCCACTTGCTCATTAAACACAGAAACAACTGCCGTACTAACCATAAACAAACGGGGATGCTGCAAGTAAAATCCCCGTTTTGCCAAATTTCTGTCCAACTGAAATGTCTGCAGAATATGGATACTCTGTAAGCTTAAACCAGGTCCTTAACCAAACTCAAATACGTTCTTTCCGTTGTAGAGCAAGCTTCGGCGCCTGATGTTTGCTCTTGAAAGTTGAAAGAAAGGCCACGGGTGAGTTTAAGGGTTACTGAGGGTTCGGGTTCAACACACTCTGGAAGCCCACATCTTCATTCATTTTGACTCTGAGTGAAGCCCTCCCAAACCATCAGGGGACCCCTGTCTGGGAGAATAAGTGAGCTTACGCCCTGCTCTGGAGCAAAGATGAAACCACCTGCTCGAACCAGCAGCCTGCTGCATTTTGATAGTGGCCTCTGCCGCAGCACTGCAGAGGCACCACCACCACCACCACCGCCACCAGTACCAAAACAGGTAGGATCACAACCACTTTGCATCCCTTGAACTATCTGCAAATGAACCCGAGCTCTCCGGTTTGACTCATGTGACCAGGCAACCCTACTAGCATTGGATTCAAGGGATAAGCATAAACAAACATATTTGACCTGCCCAGGGGTCCATACTGCTGGCAAGTGAAATTGCAAAGCTACGTGACAGCAAGGACCTCAATAGACGAAAATGCCAATGCTAGGAGCAAGGGCACTGCAGAGCATCTGGCAGCAATAAAGCCAGATCTTCCACTTCAAGCAACTTGCAAACATCGATCGCTCATTACGCTCATTACGCTCCACATCATTTCATAGCAGGGTTGCCACATGCCCCATAATTTCAGCCTTCCCATAGACTACGACCGATTAAACAGCAGAAACTACAGCAGATATAAAAGCAGATAGGACGCCCCGCAGCCAGATATTGACTACAACATTTGCTCAGAGTTCCAACAGCTTTCCTTTCCTCTCAGTCTGCCTCAGGCTGAGGTTGGACAGACAAAAGACCTTTCTGTACCCAACTAAACTAGCATGTGTGGAAAGATTGCGTTGGCTGCAGGGGCATAAGAGCAGCATGTACCACATTCAGGAGTCTTAAACCGCGTCTTGGTATGCCATAAGAAAAGTGCCATAGGGCCCAACCTCACTCAAGATGTCAACAGACGGCAACGTGGAACAATATTCTACTCTTATGTCTTCAAGCTGGAAAGGTGCGCCATTGGTGCTATAGCAACCTAAAACATGCACATCGAGCAGCAGCAGGAGCCATAGCACGACCAATGTATTGCTCCCGATATTCTACAGGTAGCCATGCCTTTGTGCCATGCCACGTCCTTTGCAGCAGCTCTGCATGGGATATGCCCGGGTCCAGTTCTAGCAGTGTTGGAGGGGGCCCCTTCCCTGGCACTTTGAAGAGCCAAATCAGTCAAAATTAAAGGGTATCCCTTGTAGCATGCTCATGCATAACCTTTATTTGGGTCAGGCACTCAGTCCGAGGCCGCCAACTACATGCATCTCTCCTACACCACCGATTGGAAGTGTATATTGGAGAGTCGTCGTGCGGCGTAAACAAACTCATCACTAAGAATGTATTCGACAGGATACAGCTGGGACAGGGCCCCGGATATTAATGATGACGCCCCGGACTCGGGTGAGTATCGGAATGGGGGCAGTACACTAAAGGAGATGGCTTCGGCAGCGTTTCAAAGGCTCTGCACCTGAACCTACATCGGCTTGGCCCTGCATCTGTGCCATATCAGTGCACTCCCGGAAATACGCTTGCACTTCATCGACGTCCTGCAGGTCACGCGACAGGGCAACATCACATGTTTAAAGTCTACGACATAGTGAGCATCACGATAAACCGTTACAGGGTCAATAGCCATTGCAGTTCTACCACCAGTTTTAGCTGAAGACCATAATTCATGATCTTCCATGGGCTTACCTACCAGCAGTATGTTATTCCAGCAACTACCTGTCCGTCTGCTACTGTATAGCTTGCTGTTGCTGGAACCAGGTGGTAGTGCCACAAGAACTGCACCCTCACCTGGCAAATCGTCATCGGCGCAGGACATCGCCGGGCCTTGCTGCCTGCTCAGTTGCCCCGATGTGGAAGGCTACGCTTTACAGCCAGGCTTGCTGCCAGACAAAGGCTTCACCATGCTGCCCAATGATGACTCGACTAATTCTGATAGCACAATTGAGGTGCAAACTCCCTACAATGACGACCCTTGTGGAAGTGCAGTGCCAATTGATGCGACCTTTACAGTTTCGCAAGTTCAGAACATAGGTGCTCTGGCAGCAGCATGCAGTGCAAAGCCCTTATGTGTTGCCTTCACCACCAGCTGCAAACTCTATGCTGCTAACGTGCAAGGCAGGGCCTGGGCCCAGGTCCCCAATTGCTTCAGCGCCACATGCACCACTTCCGCTCCGTCATGTGTGGGCACGTATATAATGAAGCAGCAGGTGGTCACCAAGCAGGTAGAAGTCATCCGCTCTATTGGGCTTTGCACCGACCGTGAAGATCCGGCCACAGGGAAAAAGCATGTAGTGTGCTACGATACCATGAAAAGTGTGATTACCTCGATGCTCAGGAGGTACTATGCCAAGGCTGCGATCGCCCACAAGCCGAAAGTGACATGGCCAATTCAGAAGAGGAGCATTGGCTGTGGGGCATTGTGCTGATTACAAGACAGAGTCATGTTGTGATCAGGGCCATACTAAAGTTCTTTACTAATGGTTGGCAGCACGTGGCACCGGTTTGTTGAATTTGCATTGGGACATGTCCATCCACGGCTGATCCATGCTAACTAGTCTGCATGTATGTCCTTGTCCGCAAGAGTGGGATGGATTATGAGGAGGATACCATGGCTGCCAGCTTGAATGCCGCCAGCTTGAATAGGATGCATGTTATGGACAGTATGTAAACTGTCCTGTCTGCTTGTACTGCAGACTTCATGTCTGGCCCATGTGGCGCTCGACATGATTGAAGCATGGAAGGCTCTGCTGCAGGTGTGGCTCAAAACACAACCCTTGGTGCTTACAAACAAAAACAGGGTGGGACAGAGTTGTTGTGTGACGACACCGGAGATTGCAATGGGTTTGACTCTTGTACTTGCAGCACCCTGCTGGGCTAGTTGTGATTTTTATTGCAGAAGGCTGGATGCATCAGTTTGAGCCCGTAGTTGGCCTGGAGCAGGAGACCACTGCACTGAGCATGCCTGGAGTGGGACCACTTCACGCATGGATTTGTGATGCCATAGCACGACCAATGTACTGCTCACGATATTCTACAGGTAGCCATGCCTTTTTGCCATGCCACATACTTTGCAGCAGCTCTGAATGGGATATGCCCGGGTCCAGTTCTAGCGGTGTTGGAGGGGGCCCTTTCCCTGGCGCTTTGATGAGCTAAATCAGTCGAAACCAAAGGGTATCACTTGTAGCATGCTCATGCATAACCTTTTATTGGGTCAGGCACTCGGTCCGAGGCCTCTAACGCTTACATGCATCTTTCCTACACCACCGATTGGCAGTCCATACCGGTATTGGAGAGTCGTCGTGCGGCGTGAACAAATGCATCAGCAAGAATGTATTCGACAGGATACAGCTGGGACAGGGCCGCGGATAATGATGATGATGACGCCCCGGATGGTGAGTATCGGAATGGGGGCAGTACACTAGTGGAGATGCCTTCCGGCAGCGTTTCAAAGGCTCTGCACCTGAACCTACATCGGCTTGGCCCTGCATCTGTGCCATATCAGTGCACTCCCGGAAATACGCTTGCACTTCATCGACGTCTTGCAGGCAACATCACATGTTTAGAGTCTACGACGAGTGAGCATCACGATAAACCGTTACATGGTCAACAGCCATTGCAGTTCTACCACCAATTTTAGCTGAAGGCCATAATTGATGATCTTCCATGGGCTTACCTACCAGCAGTATGTTATTCCAGCAACTACCTGTCCGTCTGCTACTGTATAGCTTGCTGTTGCTGGAACCAGGTGGTAGTGCCACAAGAACTGCACCCTCACCTGGCAAATCGTCATCGGCGCAGGACATCGCCGGGCCTTGCTGCCTGCTCAGTTGCCCTGATGTGGAAGGCTACACCTTCCAGCCAGGCGTGCTGCCAGACGAGGGCTTCACCATCCTGCCCAATGATGACTCGGGTCAATCTGACAGCCAACTCGAGATGAGGTCCCCAAACAATGACGACCCCTGCGGAACTGCACTGTCAGCTGAGGCGACCTTTACAGTTTCGCAAGCTGAGAGTGTAGCTGCTCTGGCAGCAGCATGCAGTGCAAAGCCCTTATGTGTTGCCTTCACCACCAGCTGCAAACTCTATGCTGCTGACGTGCAAGGCAGGGCCTGGTCCCAGGTCCCCAAGTGCTTCAGCACCACATGCACCACTTCCGCCGCGTCATGTGTGGGCACATACATAACGTTACTAGATGCATCTGGAGATGACAGTTTTGGCAGCATTTTTAAAAAGCTGGTCACCAAGCAGGTAGAAAACATCCGCTCTATTGGGCTTTGCACCTACCGTGAAGATCCAATTACAGGGAAAAAGAAGAAAGTGTGCCAGGATCCGGTGAAAATGAGTGTGACTACCTCGATGCTCGGGAAGCAGTATGCCACGGCCATCACCCGTAAGCCCAAAGTGACATGGCCAATTCAGCAGAGCAGCATTGGGTGTGGAGCATTGTGCTGATTACAAGGCAGAATCATAACAAGCTGGGGAATAATTTGGTTTGTGAATCCATAACGGCTGCCAGCACGTGGCACCGTTTATAGACTTGCATTCATTAAGATAAGCGGCAGGCTGGTCCATGCGAACTAGTGTGCATGGTTTTGTCTTCAAGGAGCGGGGTGAGTCAGGAGGAGGATGTCATGGCTGCCAGCTTCAGTGGGTGGACTGCAGGATGCATGTTTTGGACAATCTGTAAATGCTCCTGTCTGCTTGTAGTGAGAAGGTTGCTGTAGTGTTGTTGCGGTTCCTACCACCCCTTACAGTTTTGTTTGCCACTCCCGCGGCTATGAACATCTAGCTGCACTGCCTGCATCGAGTTAATGTATGACAGGTTATATGGACAATTACAATAGGTTTGCTGTCTGTGGTATACATAGGGCACGTAAGGGAATCGTGACAAAGGCATGAACAAGGTCAGATGGCGAGGTATGGCGAGATTTGTTTCTCAGTGCAAGCAGATAAGAGAGGAAACGCCAGTGATATTAGTAGGCATTTCGGTGAGTATCCTGTGAACATGTTTTCCTCAGGTGGCGTCGTCTGTGCCATGTTCATCATGATGAAGTACGTAAGTACTCTGTGAGGCTGTAGCAAAGTTGTACTCTGTGAGGTAGTTGGTTGTCTTAGTTGAAAGAGTAATTGTAGTCCTCCCATTATCTGATGGTGTTGAGTTGGTGGTTATGGCCCTATGAGAGTTCATTGGCTAGCTCCAAGGGGTGCCCTCCTTCTTGGGCTAGTTGGTGCTTGATCTATATGTCTGCATGTTGCACCTTGGTACTAAAGGATGGGGTAAACGGACCACTGCAAGTGTGCATGTTGCTTTGGCTCAAAGGGATGCTCTTGAGGGCTGGTACTCTGCTCATTACTATGATCATCACTTCATCAGACCAGCACACCAGGGGGCAAAAATGCCCAAATAAACACTCGGCAGCACCTCCACAATCTTTGGATGGCAGGACAAGATCGGCATCTTGTGGAAGAATTTACCATTTGAAGATCAGAGACATTGGAGGGCAGTTGGTTGCCTGAACGGGTTAGCTCCAATCCGTGCAACGGGTTCCTGAAGCAACCGGCATGCTTGTGAGAAGAGCTGCAATTGTGTTATGAACATAGGGCTACAAGCCGGCAGGACCCTTGTAGGTCCCTGTTGCCGACGTGAGCAACGTCCAGCTTCATAATGCATTAATGCAGGGGCAACTGAACTGAAGGACAAGTAGTACTGTCGGAGTCGGAGTCACCCCCGTAGCTGCAAAGCAGGCTCGGCTCAGTTAATGTTCTAGCTGCGAGGATCAACGATAGATGGTAGCCGTCAGTAGAGGGCAGGGACCCTTCATTGCAAACTGCCAATGAGTATGTTCAGACGATCCTTTGACAGATGGCATGCCTACCCTGTTCTGCTAGTCGAAGTCTCCTGCGCTCTTTTTTACTATTAGACATGCAGAAGGGATCGTAACCTACCATATGCTCGCATGTGAGGCATTGCATCCTATCGGTATACCGGCCTGCCATGCCTATGTAGTGTCGCCTCTGCTCTGCGCATCCTACTTACCGACACCAGGCTTGCAGCATTGCGCTTGGCCTGCCCCGCGTTCGCTTTGTCCGTGGCCGTGTGTACCCCAACTCCACTGTCCAAGCTGCAGATGGTCTGTAGCTGTCTGCTGGAGCGGCACCTGCTACTGTTTCTATGGGCAGGGCTGTCCTTCATCCTGAAGGTAAGGGTTCCTCAGCGCCCTCCAGCCTTTCCTGGGTCGACGGTGATCACAGCTTCATTTGGTGACTTGGATAACAGCGCGTAAATTCCTACTGCATGCCTACAACCACTCCCCCCACTGCAACCGATTTCCAGCTGTTGCTTGCTTATCCAGGAGCTTGGACCGCCATGTTGGTTCCCTACATGCAGCCAGCTCACCAACATGTCGGTTGCCTCATGTCCTAACGCACTACCATAACAAATGCAAAACCTACTCATCTGCAGACCATCCTGTGCTTGCCTGCGGCTGTGTAAGCTACATCCTTTCTTGCATCAGCATGGGCATGCTGCTTGTTGAAAGCCTGCCACCTTTAAGCCTCAGTTCAGCCATCTTGAGTTCACACCATATGACCTTGCTCTGCCTGCATGCTTGACTTGTCATGCTAATATCCCAGCTGCCAACACAGCAAGCAAGGATTTCCCCTCTTAGGTCTGCAACATCTTCCTGTGTACAGGTATCTGCCAAGCAGCATTTCTGGCTGGGCCTCCTGGGATGGCTCCTATGGATCTGTGCCTGGGACAGGGGTATCATTGCCCTCGGATTGCCAGCACTATCCCTAGCAGACCGCCTTCTGGGCTTGCTGCTGGGATTGGTCATACCCACAGCTGCTACTGCTGCTTACCGAGCCTCTCTCGTCCGGTTCTGCTGCAAGGAAGAAAGGCAGGCATTAGCTCTGCTACCTAAAGCAGCTTTAGTAGCAGTAGCAGCAGGTGGGCCAGCAAGTAATCCAATTGTAGCAACTGTCACAGCAACAGGAGGAGCACCCGTGCCTCCTGGACATGTAGCAGGAGGAGCAGGGGGTCCAGCAGCAGCTGCCTATCCACCAGCAGCTGCCTATCCACCAGCAGCTGCCTATCCACCAGCAGCTGCACCTGTAGCAGCAGCAGGAGGAGGAGGGGGAGGAGAAGGCTGTTTAGCAGCAGCAGCAGCAGCTGGAGGCCATGTGCATTCTACTGGCAGGAGCTTGTCAGGGTTTCGCTACGAGAGACCAAGCAACCATCTGAGCTTGAGGCGTGTTGCCATCAAGGTGAGCTGCAGAGATGGTTATGCTAGCAGGAGTCTTTGGAGGGGTAGATGTGTGAATAATGGCGTGGGGAATGGCAAGGCTGGCGCATACAGAGGACCCACGTTCTTTATTTGGATGTAGTATGTTTCCGCTGTAGCGCATTTGCTGATGGCCAAATCACGGAACACTGTTGATGAGGGTAGGACTAATAAGGGGGATGTTCCACTGGACCTTGTTGTGTTTGGGAGGAGAGGCCGGACCTGGACTATCAAACAGCAGCAGGTGCAGTAGAAGGTCGTTTGGGTGTTATGGGGTCAGCTGCTTGATGTGCACTTGTGCAGGGCCTATGACACTTCTTGCTATGGCATGTCATGAATTGTAGTGGTGGGGTCTTCTGGATAGCCAAGAGCAATGGGGTTTTCAGCTTCCATGTGGTGTTTACATGGCTTCATCGTATAGATGAGATCATGCCATGATGTCCTTTCTTCATGACTTGGGTCTTTGGAAGTATGAGCATATGCCAGCTGGCTGTCTAATTTTTGCCAAGGGCTCGATTTTATAACCCATCCAGCAACCCAGAAACATTTGACCGCTACACAACCTAAGTGCCTTCAGTGCAATAGACTATGTGACCCAATCACTATATGTATATCCCATTACCACGTTTTCTGCCTCTCCCTTAGTGCATGTGATCTGTTTTGTGCCAGGAAGCTGATACATGGATTCCAGCATCATGTCTTCAAGTTTCTGTACTAAGTAGGGCAGTTACAAGCAAAGCATCAAATATGGCCACTTATTCTTGCTCACATACCATTGCTGTAATCCTGCTTTGCCCTTGTTGTTCACAGATCAAGGACCTAGAGGGCCTCTCACATGATGAAGCATCCAAGAGAGTCACAGCAACCTTCCAGGACCTCTTAGGAAAAGTGCCAGGAGCCAACAGCAGCGGTACATTCCTACATCAAGTGGCATGCATCCCTGGTTGCATCCTGCTGTTAGCTACTCTTGGTGTACTGCAAGACGTGCATGCAGGGAGGTGGGGTGGGGGGGGGGGCCGAGGAGGGGGAGGACGTGGCGGGAGAGTTTTCAGGAGCGGATGATAGTGGTGGTTCACTGTTAGAGGATCCCTTGGGATTGGAGGGGTGGGAGGCTGGGTTTGAGAGCGGAATTTGGAATGTCTTGGTGTCTGGAGGAAGTGCAAGGAATGCACTGTTCTTCTACGCGTTCCAAAGTATCAGTGCTTACGAGGCGAAGGCGCAGGATGGCTCTCTGCGTGCCGCTTTTGTTGCGTTTCTCAATAGAGCGGCTGCTGCTGAAGGGGCCACACCAGCAGCACCAGCAGCATCTAGCCCTGTGGTAGTGGGATCATGGGGTGCGCAGCTGCAGCTTGCTTTACGGTTCCCTGAAGGGCCGCTTGGGCAGCTGCAGCAACACATTGGCGTTTACAGCAGCGGCAATCCTAGCAACAGAGGCATGCCTAACAGCATCGCCCCAAACAGCAGAGGTATGGCAGCGCGGGCAGTTATTGTCAAGGGACATGCAACTGTGCTTGACAAAGAGGTTGTGCTGGGAAGACATAGCAATCACAAGGGTGATCTTAGTCTTCAGCTGCTGCTCCCGTCGGCTGGCAGCACTCACAGTGGCAGTGGGTCTGTAAGCAATGTCGATGTAGCTGCCTTATATCTCCTGCCACTGTCTGCGGCGTCTGCTGAGCAGGTCGTGCGGGTGGATGGAAGTAGTGCTGCTGCTGCTGGTGGTGATAGTGCGCTTGGGCAGAAGACAGCCCGCAGCAATGCTCTTGCTTGCAGCAGCACGACTAACACTCATAGCGGCCGAGTGGGGACTAGCGGTGGGACATCGGTTGCCAGCAGCAGCAGTGGCGGAAACGATTCTGCATCATCTCCAGCAGCTCTTGCAGCTATTCCTAGCAGCAGCAGCACTAGCAGCAGCAGCAGCTTGTTTGGAGGAATTCCCTTGGAGCCCCTTGCACATCTTACCCTGCTGCTACTCCCTGCCGCTCAAGCGCAGGAGCTTCTGCACTGGGTGGAAGTTGCGCAGCTGAGTCAGCAGCAGCTACAGCCTCTTCTGGAGGACATGGCTGTAGCAATGGAGGCAACTGCGGCTGTAGCTGCTGCTGGTGGTGGAGCTGTAGCAGGGGTGGGGGGTTTAGGGGCTGCTAGTTTCGCCGTGGTTCTGGAGAGGGCGGCGGCAGCAGCAGGGCAGGTGTTGTGCTGCTTTGAGACATACGGGCTGATGCTGAATCAATCGGCAATGTTTGTCTGCTACAGGGAGCTGATGTTTGCAAGACTAAGAATGCAGGGTGTCGGGGCTCCGACAATACCAATACTAGCGGCAGGTGCATTGCCAGCAGGACAAGCCGTGCAGTTGTCGCAAGCAGGAGCAGTGTCAGCATCAACATCAGCAGCACCAGCGGGAACACCAGCAGCAGCAGCAGCACCAACAGCAGCAGCAGCGCCCAAGCAGCTACCTCCAGCCAGCTCGTCTTTTGCAGCCACAGCAGCAATGACTACGGAAACAGCTGCCCCCTGCTCTTCCTCCGTTGGTACAGCAGAAAACAGTGTGACGCCATCAGCAGCAGCAGCAACAACAACAGGGGGAGGAGCAGTAGTTGATGCAGCAGAAGCAGCAGTGCTGGTTTTTGGTGTCGCTGCCAAGCGCCAGGAAACTGGACAGGGCACTACCAATAGTTGCATGAACGCTGCAGAGGAGGCTTCAGACAGTGGTGATCACAAGCAATCAGCTGCTTCTTCTAATATTACCAGCTACAGTAGCATAGGCAGCGTCTCGCCCACTGCTGCTGCTGCAGCCAATGCTGTACGTGCACGTCCCAATTTGAGGGTTTTGTGGTTGTGGTGTCTTAAGGGGGCGCTGGTAGGGTGGACTGAGAGGGACTTGGAGCGAAGCTACCAGGCGAGTAGGTTGCAACAACACCACCACCACCACCAGCAGCAGCAGCAGCAGCAAGCCGTGGGCTCTAGCCTTATGTTCTCACGTCCGATAACATGGATCGCTATGGGGATCATTTTCATCTGCCTAGATACATTGGCAACTGTCCGATTGCTGAGGAAAATCATGGGTGGGGTATATATGGGCCAGGTGCTAGTAACTGCGGTTTATGTGGTCCTTTTCATCGCACTTCCGGAGTTATGCTATGGCGTGTGGCTGCTGCTCTGCCCCCCATCATGGCCTCGGGTGGGGTCGATGGCGTTGCGTCACCACATATTGCGACTGGCGGCATACATTGGGCAAGGGCTGTTCATCGGGTACGCTCCTTTTGAGCAAGTCATGCGTGGGGGCCTGAATGAGCGAATGAGCTACACGTTCTATACGATGTTGTTTGCGACTGTGGATATCCTGCTACACCAGCTGCCGCCCCCATGGCTGCTGCGGAACGCTGCTGTGCTGTGTTTCTTTATGCTGCTGCAATGGTTTTGTATGCCGGGGGTGTGGGATTATGGGGTTTTAGGGTTGATGATGCCCCCTTGGGTACAATCAGTGGGTTTAACTGCGCTTGGAGTGGGTATGGTGGTGGGGCAGGAAGCTGCGGGGAGGTATAAGTACGTAAGGGCGCAGGCTGCTGCAGCAGCAGCAGCTACAGCAGGGGCTCCTGCGGGTAAGAAAGGTGGTGGTGCTTTGCAGGCAAAAGGCAAGGTGGAATGATGGGAAATAAGCTCTGGGAAAGAGGAGTAAGGATAGGTCGTGGTTACGTAATGCTTATTGATGTTCTCATGCATAGCTGGCAGCCTGTGTTGCTTGGCAGCAAGCATTTGTGAGCTTTGCTACAAGTTTTGTTTTTGAGTTTTTGGCCGGTCCAGTAGTGAGACACTCATAGCCTCAGTTGTGTGACTCTTTTGCTGGGCGTAACAATATGATTTGTTGCCGGCAATCATCTTTCCAATGGGATAGGTTTAAAGGTCAATTCAATAGGTAATGCCCGGCAAACTCTGTGCCGCTAAGCCTGGTAGGGCATTGTTGGGAAATCGAGGAGGTTGCAAATGCTTGCACCAAACGTCGCCTCTTAGCTTGTTTATGTATAGCATTTATACATGCATGTTGGGAGGGTCCTCCAAACAGACATGCATTTTGGAGGACCCTCCAAAAGGATGGCCTGCATTTCTTTGGCATCTGTTATGATGTTACAAGATCCAGAAAGGTGTGCTTCCAGGAGCCAAGGCCCCTGCTACTGCCAGTGGGTTTTTCCCAGCACCCTTTTCATCCCCAAGATGAACCGTCCCATTGTTGTTATACTTGGGCATCTGGCCAGTCTGTGGCATAAGCTGTGCTGAGGCAGACTTTAAACAGTCAAACAAACAAAAGTTTAAGGTGCCACAGCCGCAAAAGGGCTGCTAGGTCGACTTTAAAAACTTGATCGTGCTGGGCTGGGTCGACGAGATGTTGTATAATTAGATGTTTGTGCAGATATGAAGCCGGTGGGATAAATAGATCTCCACCCTGGCTTTTTGTCTGACGATGTATTAGCAAAGGTGGGGAGGACTTTTGTGCGACCACTATGCAAGCCCATCGGGGACCCAAAACCCCGGACAGTGCGGGTTGTGTTGTTATGCTTGTCAGATTGGGCAGATTATATGCCACTGTCTGTCTATCAGAGTTTCAGTGTCACAGTTGAGCTTCTGCGTTGCAACGTCGCTCAGCACCCCATGTATATGGCGCCTGTATGCTTGGGGCTCGAGCGATGGAGCTCTCTGTGGTTGAGTACGGAGCTTTGGGTGGATCGCGCGTCACTGAACATTGCAACAAAGACCATCAATTAGGTGAGTGGAATGTGCAACCATCTGGGCACGAGTTGTGTGGCAGCTCTTGGTCTAGCTGCCAACTCCAGGCTATAGTTATCATGATGGACTGTTGCATGCATAGTAGGACTCACGTATGCACAGTTACTCTTTCAGACTGTGTTCTGGTTTGGGGTGTGCCCTGTCAAAGACGGAAAGGGAACAAAGATATGAGACTGGACATGAGATAATTTCGAAGGGCGTGAAGTAATTATACATGAATTATGAATGCGAGGTAGGAGGGAGTGGATTTGTACGCAAATGGTGAAGTGCTGTTGATGCATGTCATGCCTCAGCTGCTGCTTCAAGGCCCTAGACTGGAGTTAGGTAGGAGCAAACCTGCTGCTAAAGAATGTGTTGCAAGCTTCTTGACAGGCGCCACACATGTTAACCAGCTGGGCTGTGCTCGGAGGCAGCAGTGCCCTAAGTAGAAGCAAGCATATCAAATTTGTCCCGACATGTGGGACTGGAAATCATGGCTTTGGACTGCATCTTGAGGTTGTCCCGCTGCGATCTAAGGCAGTCAGTACTATGTTAGGAGCAAGGGTCCTGTGCAGGAAAATCGTTAATGGAACGGGCTTTAGCAGCACAGCACTGGGAAAGGCTGGGTGTCAATGCATTGGCAGCCGCGTTTGTAGGGTCGGCTGTCTTAGCTGTTGAGTTGGTCTTGATGACCTTGAGGCTTATGTCAATCATATTGCTGATTGATGGTTTCCTGCCTAGCTGGAAGCCTGGGTTTCTTGGCAATATAAAGCATTTGTGAGCTTTGCTACAGGTCGTGCTTTTGACCTATCAAAGGAATTCAGTTTTGGGGTTTGGATATTGGGCTTGAAAGTACAAGTTGGAGTGAGTGATAGGGTTCTTAACCTGGTTGTCACTGCAAACGGGTGTCCATGGGGAGTGGGGGTAATCAGGGGATCAGATGAATCACAGCACAATAGCTTATGGGTTTACCATAAGGGCTTTGAAGCAAGGCTGCAATTGCATGATAGAACCTCAGTTGGCAGTTTTGCACAAGCACAGCTGAGTAAATAAACCTTCTCAGGGTTTAGTTACTCAGCTGTGCTTGTGCAAAACCGCCAACTGAAATTTTGCAGGTCTTTGTATGTCTCTGTTGGCAAGCATCCATGCATGGTACTTTTCCCTCACAGTTACATGCATAGTCCTGCATTCCTCTGTGTAGCACTTGCACCAGTAGGGGAACGCAAAGGAATTGCAAGGTGCTTGACAAGGGGCTGCCCTTGAGGCCGGTCTTTCATATGTTTGAGATGGAGATATGGGCCGCAACACCGACGTGCAGTCCCATTTATGAAGCGGATGAGGCTTTGCTGTTAGTCTGTTCATTGAGTCAAAGACTGGGGGGTAGAGTGCATTGTGAACCTTGGACGTATCAGTAGGCTGTAGCGTGTTGCGGCCGCCTTGGCTCCTGTCAAATGCTGCTGCATCCTGTTTCCTGACGTTTTTAGGGTGGTTTTGCATACCGGGGTTGTGGGATATTGTGGTGTTGGGGTTGGCGATGCCACCTTGGGTCCAAGCAGTGGGTTTAACTGCGCCTGGAGTGGGTGGTAGGGAAGGAAGCTACTGGGAGGTGTGAGGTGTGTAGTTTTGAAACAAGGCGAAAAATGCATGATTCAACCTCAGTTGCTTTTGCACAAGCACAGCTGAGGAGCTGCAAATTGTTTGCAACTGTTGACATTCTGCTACACCAGCTGCCGTCGCCATGGCTGCTGCGGAACGCTGCTCTGCTGTGTTTCATGATTGTGCTGCAGTGCATTCAGACTCTCCAGAAATAGACCCTGCTAGGCTGCAAATGACTGGATGTTGTATATTTGCATGTTTTAAGAGAGACCACTGCACTGCCCTCTGGGCCGTGCAGCACCCAAGCATGACTCCAACCGGGTTTGTTAGTGTGGTGTGTTGAGTAAGAGCGAGTAATAGAGGGCTGCGATATTTACATGTTTGTGCAGACATGGGGCAAATTGGGCTCTTGTCCTATGGAGCACTACTTCAGTGAACCCCAGCCCCAGACAGTTAGGCTCACATTTATGCGCCCACTGCAAACCTACCAGACAGCTCAACATTTACCCAACTAAGAAGACAGGACCAACAGAGAACTAACTACTACCGGGTAGGTCCACGCAGTACAAAACGGGATGTCGCAATGGATCTACAAACCCCAGTACCACACGATCTTTCTGCCATCAGATATGTGCCTGGAGGCACTACATACACATACTTCAGGAGGCTTTCTTCCCAGTATGACAGGCCCGGATAAAGCAGCGCCCAGGGAGTATATTGAATGTATGGGAAACACTGCCCGATGGTACCTTAGAAAGCTGACCACTTACTATTTACCAGTCAACCACCAGCACATGGCCAGTCAACAACAACCAGCCTAACCATGGAGCCCCAGAGCCCTCAACGAGCAAGTTGCCGACTGCTTGGCAGATTCGTCAATGGGATGCTAGCATGCTCACGCCCGCTAACATGGTACATCAAAATAGTCTCAACATCCTGAGAGAAGTGCAGGCTCAGGTCTTGTGGACTAGAATATTGGCGCTTACCCGCTATCAAATGTCAGCTTCAGCTTTATGTGAGTGCAGCTCAAAGCTAAGCTGGGGGGTTGGCTTGAGGCACAGTGCCTCAATCGTTGATGCTGATCGGCCCAAGTGACATGCACATATTAACTGAACAGATACCTGCCGCAACACTCAGGAAGTGACATGCAGGTACTAGCTGAATGGGGGTCATCCTACAGACACCTTAGAGGTCCAAGGCAAGCAACACCCAGGGCTTAACAGGAAAGGCATCTTTCGACATCAGCTACTCAAAGAGGAGTTGAAGCAGGGGGAAGGATGCCACAGTATCTTTCTGAGTGCAATACAACAAACCACCTTAGTACTTGTCAGGCATGGATGCCAGCAGTGTCTAATTCTACCAAAGCCAAGTAAGCAGTGTTCAAATCAATATACCATACTCAAGCCCTGCCCAATTCTACCATAGTCTAACAGTGACAACTTCAACCATGGGGGACGGAGGTGATTAGCAGCATTATGTGCACAAACTTGCACTTGTTTACTCTGCATACTATTACAAGTCAATGTAACAGCGAAGGATGACTAACAGCAGAGCAGAGGATGGAATAGACATGAGACCACAACAGCCACTAAACAACATGCTTTTCTTCGATATTTAGGAGGGGATTTTCTGGGCAAGTTCAGCTCTGAACTTGGATCCTGTTGTATTAAAATGTCAATCAGACCACACGTGTGTGAATGCAATAAACACAACTGCGTGACCCATTAGTCACCCAAACATAACATTACCCATTAACATTACCCATTTAAATGTACCCACTAAAGGCTGTGCAGACCTGGCGCCCTCTACAACTACTACATACTACAACATCACCTGCTTATCATAAATCATTCGTGCTTTGACAAGCCCTTTATGAAGCACTCCCAAATCTTTGACTGAATTTGACCTGCTTGCCGAAGCACACAGAGCAAGGCGCCGGCCCATCTCACATTGAAAATGGCAGTAGCAGAGGCAGTGATTTGCTCAATTCGCTGCCTCCTGCGTTTTCTCCATTCCGCCAGCACTGTGTAACGGAATCCTGTTCTTGTCCCTACACTCCCTCGCTCTGATTACCTGCACCCAACCTGGAGGCACTGCCAATGGGAGTGGCAGTGGCAGAGGCTTCTCCAGGCCACTTACACACCAGTGGTAGACACACCCACCACCCATCCACCTACGCTGGCTATCCTTGTATCGCTTCCTCTCCAATTCATTGGCACCGATTGACCTGGTTACTGGTTGTCAGCCACAGTGGTAGTGGCGGCAGTTGTAGCAGCAGCAGTAGCAGGGACCAATTGCAGCAGAAGCAGTAAGACCAGCAGCAGAAGGAAATTTGGGAGCAACCGCAGTAGCAGCTGGATTGCTGCCTCAACCTCTTTTCCTATGGGCGTTCGGCAGCTAAGACCTGCTCCTTACTGCTACCACCTGCCCCTCCCCAGTTACCTGCACATCCCAGCCACCTTCACCTCGCACAGCTTGAAAGCGATCCACATGCCCTTCATATCATCTTCCCCATCGTGAGCTGCCCTTAGACCTGCTCCTCCCCAACAACTTGCACATTCGCCACCCTCCTTGCATCCCATTCTATGGCCTTGGATGCCGCCCTCACTCCGCTGGTATCATCTTTCCTGTCATGAGCTGCCCTTAGACCTGCTCCTCGCCAACAACTTGCACATCTGCCACCCTTCTTGTATCCTTTTCTCCGGCCTTGGACGCCTCCCCCAATCTCTTTGTATCATCTTGCATGTCATCACACCCATTGGGGGCAGCAGCAGCGGTTTGGCCCTCAGCCGCAGCAGCTTCCGCCTTCCTGGCGATGGCGCGAATGCGGCGGACGTACTTTCGAACAATGAAATGCTGTGCCACTGCGGCAATGGCCAAAGGGCCGAGGCCAAAGACGTAGTTGCACAGAATGTCAATAAGGGCATCGCCGTGCTGGTGCGGGACGATTGCCACTACCTGTGAAAGTATTAAACGGCAGGGGTTGGCAATCCGCGCTACAAAACACATGCAAAAGGTCCGACAGAAACTGACACTGACAACAACTACAGCAGCAGGGCACATTTGTCTGTTTTTGATAAATCAGGAGGACATGGTAGAGGGGAACGCACCGCATGTGTTGCTATTGCCTCTTCCTTACAACGCTAAAGCCTGGCCTCCACTCACTCACACAGCAGGGGCAGAACTGCAGTGGTAGGGTTGGATGGAAAAAGCAAAAGGGACTAGGCCTCTTGGGCCAGATATTGAAAGCAACACACGTGCTGCAGCGGGTATCAAAGATGCATGGCACATATAATTGAGCTCGGTTCACAGCTTCCAACTAGCACCACGTCAATGCAGATACTGACTTCATACAAGTGCTGCATTGGTGGTTGACGAATCGTGTGTGTTTCAACCTACAGCCGATTAGCAGGGTTTTGTGAAGCCAACTGCAAAGGGTCGGTACATTCAGCATCTAGGCTTTTAGGGCAAACCCTACCCTCAAACCCTGCCAGGAGTAAGATGTCAACCCTCCAACAGGGGTGTGCCCCTTAAGGAGCATTTGCTACAAGCTCTGACACCCCCCCCCCCCTGCCCTTCCCCCAAGTCTCTGTCAGCAAACCCTCGGGGGTGGCAGGGCCAGAACCCCCCCAGCCAGCCCCCCTCCCCTGAGCTAGATAAGGGTTAAGGGATGGGGGTCCAGACACCCCCCTCAGGTAGCTAGCCTCCAATAACCTGTCAGGGAGACCCAGATACCTAGGTCAACAATCGCCCGCATTTTTTGCTACTTACATCATGCTGCTGAGCACTCATCGTTCCTTCGTAATAGTGTGTAGACACTCATAATACGTGATTCAGTGCTAAAGCCCTGTGCAGCAATGAGTACTAGAGCCCTAACCCACGGATTAGTACTTAGGCTTACTGTGTCTGTTGCTTACCAGTGATGCTGCTGTCATCACAAGCAAAACAATGGCCCATCAATCAATCAATCAATCAAAACGCAAGACCAGCAATGCCAATGGCCAAACAAACCTAGGCCACAAACACAAGGCTCCTGATCACAATCACGAAGCCACACAACCGATGGTGGATTTGCCACACACAAGCTGAGGCTAGATGCAACGGCGTGCACACCAAGGGGAAACAAACACCACCACTAAAACCCAAAACCTGCTCCACTTCCATCACACATGGGTGGCGGGGAGGCAGCAGGATCAAGCACCACCCTAGTAGGGGCTGGAGGTGGCTCCCACCACCTAGGTACTGGTGAACCACCATCCTCCCAGCCACTGAAAGGCACCACATAGCGCTCCACATGCTTATCAATAGCTTGCTTAGTGCGCCTTCTACACCTCACTAACCGTTGGCTTTCCCAAGGGTGCGTAAGATCCCACAACCTCTTCCTCCAAGCACTCTTAATCTGACATGAAGCCTCCCAGCTCCCCTCATCTTGACCAAGCACCTTCAGATCTGCACACACGCATTTCTCCCAGGTATGGCGAGGCCTACCCACTGGCCTCGTCATGTCACCATGTAATGAAGAGAACAAGGCAATATGCGGCAACCTGCCCTCCCCCACGCGGCCCACATGCCCCAGCGACCTCAGCCTGTTTGCTGTGATGTATGCTGACAAGGTGGCTACCCCACATGATTTCCTGATATGCTCGTTGGTGTGCCGATCTGACAGCCTGCTGACCTCCTGGATGCTTCTAAGGCAGCTAGGGTGCACCCGCTCAAGCTTTTGCGATTGCACTTTGGTCAGGGACCAACACTCACTCCCAAACAGCAGAATTGGCACCACATATGCTTATAACACTTCGCCTTTATAGCCAAAATGACAGATGCTTGGTGCCCCACATCTTTTCAAACTGCTTAAACCTCCCCACAGCCTTGTCCCTCCTGATATTCAACTCCAGATCCAGCCTGCCGTCAGTCACAAGCACACTTCCCAAGTACTTAAACTGTGACACCTCCTTTACCACACCCTTACTGATCACCACCTCTGGTCCTTGCTGCACTGGCACGTCCCCCTCCTTCCAATCCTTGTCAACGAACAGGATCTCAGTCTTGCTTGCATTGATGCGCAACCCAGGACTAGCAGCAACCTTGTCCATCACTTGCAGCATGACCACCAGCTCCTCCCTGCTGGGACTTAGCAACACCACATCATCTGCATCAGCAAAACATACAACAGCTCCACACAACAGCTCCACACAACCGCTCCACACAACAGCTCCACACAACAGCTCCACACAACCGCCAGTACCACACCCATCATACATCACGCTCAAGTTTCCGATCTGCATGATAGGCTAGCTTCAACCCACATCTCTCCGGCATCTGAGCCGTTGCCTGCCGAACCACATTGAAGTCCATGTTGATGTTGAACAGCAAGGGAGCAATGACACATCCCTGCCTCAGCCCTCCATGCGCATCAAACCACTCAGACACCACACCACCCATCCTAACTGCAGCATGTGTGCCAGTATGCAAATCCATCAGCAACTCTATCAGCTTCGTGTGTACCCCTACACACGCAGGATGCGCCATAGCGTGCCTCATGGTACAGAATCATGTGCCTTATGCAAATCCACAAAAGACATGAATAGAGGCTGATTGAATGCTACAGTCTAAGAGATGACCTGGCGTATAATGAACAGAGCATCAGTGAGGCGCCTCCCCTTCATAAAAGCAAAATGGCTATCAAGCAGTTGTGCTTCAATACGATAAATCAATGACCAAGACATACACCTTCCTCGGCATGCTTAGCAAGCTTATCCCCCTATAGCTATCTCTCACTTCGCGCTCTCTTTTGCCTTTAGACAGTGCCACCAACAGTGCACGTTTCCACTCCAGCAGCGCTTTCCCTGACTCCCACACCGCCACAATGACCCTGTGCAACCACTTCAGCATGGTCCCGCTGAGCTTCAGCATAGGTGCTGCGATACCATCAACCCCACTAGCTGCCCCATTACGACAGGCAAAGACAGCTTTTTCAACCTCCTGCACAGTAGGTGGCTGAGCTGCTGGTTCACTCTGCTGGTTTGCACCTTGCCCTGCCTCCATCTTCTGCATTAACTCCTCAATGATCTGCTGCATTTGCTGGTGGAGCTGGCAGGACAGTTGAGGACATCAGCTGAAAGTGCTTCGCAAAGCACTTCACCACCTCCTCCCAGTTGCTTTCCATCCGATAAGTCACCACCCCCTAGCACAGCTGTAGGAGCAGCAGTGAGAGCTACTGCCCTGCTGCTCCTTGAAGATCCGCTGGACATGCTTGTGGACTACTGCTAGATTACCAGCTTTTAGAGCATGTCCCGCAAACAGTCTACCGGACATGCTCTAAAAGCTGGTAATATAGCAGTATTCCACAATACATGCCCACACCATACAGCTTGAATGCATTGACACAAAAAGGTTCGCACCTTGAGTGTAATCAAGAGCCCCACACATTGCAGCCCCCAGGCCTGACTTCTAATGACCTCGCACCAGCTTGGCGACCATGGGGAATGCTCAACAGCCAACATGTCATTATATATGTTTGCGGATGTTGAAAGGGACAGGGGTACCGTTGATACTGGAAACATGCACATAAGTAAATCAAGAGCGCTCGTAAGGCCAGACTTGGCAACAAACCATACCATCCAGCAAACCACACAGCCATCAAGCTGTAGCCAAAGCCATCCTTCTTCAGAGTACTACAGCTATTAGCCTGAAACATTGCCTCACAAGCGTCAACATGCTCCCAGTGTTGTGACTGGGTGTTGAGATATTGCTTTTGGCTTCACCCACATCTCCATAAAAGGGCATACCACCCTTGAGACTGAACCAACTATTGTAGGTGCGATGGATACTGACACAGCAGAGCAGAACTGCTACACCTTGCAGCATCCAAACAACAACTTACATGCCTGCATTTGGGTATCTAGGCTCGGACAAGGCACATACGCACTCACAAATGCTACTGAGTAAACAAAAACTTGCAGGCCATATGTGTGCCTGCTTGCTTTTACACCATTGGGCACTAACACACCGCCCAAATGATAGTAGTCATGGCCCCACACTCAAAAGCCGCAATCACATCATCTGCTAGTTCCCAGACAGCGTGCCACGCCAAAAGACCAATCAGCTAGCAGTGACCTGTTTCCTGGGACGGTTGAAGCAACTGTGATTAGGCTCAGACCACCAATGGATTTTCAGAAGCCAACAGACAGGTGCACAGCAACCACTCATCTGCTTCCAGAACCATCCCCCTCTACCCTGGCTGCAGAGGCCTGAAGGCACCGTGGACGCTGTACGCCTGCAGCGGCTGCATGACTGCCGGATTGGATCAACTCCAATATAACAGCAGTAACGCAGCCGCTGCAGATGGATAGCTTCTGAGGTGCTTTCAGGCCTCTGCGGCCAGGGTGGGCCTCCCCAGCCTCTTATTAGGTAGACTACTAACTTGCTCAGCTTTTGCACTTGCTTTTGTGTAGGATGGAATGAATTGTTCAAAAAGAGCAGGACACCACATGGCCCCCACTTCATCACAAATGCCTAGTGAAGCAATTCTTCAGCCTCTTACTGAAGACACCACCCCTAAGATGCCTGCTGTGCAGCCTCTCATGCAGCTATTGCCCAGCACCAATAACAACAGAAGGCCTATGTCTACACCTGGCACAACCACCACACTACAGCAGGTAACCATAGACACGAACAATGCCACCGCAAATGTGAACCACAGGGCCCCTCACTCCTCCCCTCCCCTCCCCTCTCCTCAAACCCCTTGACTGCTGTCATGCAACGATCTGACCACCACACACCATACACTCCCCTCCAACCCACGGCTGCTTCTCCATTTCCACACAGCCTCCAAGCAACCCCACTCTTGCTGCTGAATGCCAGGATAAACAAGAATTGGGGAAAGTTCAGCGGGTGCCAGATCCATCGTTCCCCGCACTTGACAACATACCTACCCAACAGCAGATTGCATGCAACACGTATGCATCCAGCAATGCCCGCATGCTGTACAGACAGACGATTGCTCATGCCTGCAATTCCAAGGAATGCCCAAAAAACCCATTCAACTCGGGCCTGCCTGGGATCTGCCAAACATGCAAAAACAAGTACAGGCAACTGGGGTTTCTTAGGTGTGGTAGGCAAGGGTGTTTACAGCTTGGCAGCATGGCAAACCTGTCGCAGCGCACATTAATGCTGGCAAGATTCTTCCAGCCCAAACCTTGTCCACGGCATAACCTTAATACTGAGACGCTGTGCCCTTCACAACATGTGAATTGGAGTAGTTCTGCTTAAGTTTTGCCACCATCATTCGTCTGCAAGGTCTATTAGTAAGACAACAGCACCAAGCCGACCCCTACGAGCTGTCTAGCAAACCTCCTACTGAGCAGGCGTCAAGTATAGGTGGACATGTGCAGCGAGATACCTCAACCAATACACAGACACACAGCAACCACCTGCTTCCAAACACGTCCCATCTCTAAGCCTCTAACCCTCTAAAGTACAACGCCAGCCAAACACTTGCTCAGCTTCTGCATTTGCTTCTATGCTGCATGGGTCAGGAAGAGCTGGACAATGGACAGGAGTTGAGACCACCCTTCACCACAATCATGGACACTACCGCTATCGGCCATGAAGCATCCCCTGCATGCTGATATCCTCCATCGGCACATGCAAAAGAACTATGCCGTATGCCCCTTTAAATGTCTCATATGCCGAAGACCAGGGTAATGCTCACACTTGCCAAAGCACAACAGCTCCTAGTAGCCCAGAACTGCACAGCATGAGCACAGGCAAAATGAAAAAGCAAAACTTCCGAGAATTCCATCATTCAGGCCTGAGGCTCAAGCCCGTAATCTAAGGTCCCGCCCATCAAATGCCCGCTGTGCAGCCTCTTGCGCACCCGTTCTCAACAGGTCCAGTGAGTGAAGCTGTGGCATGGACCTAGCCGAAACCTCCATAGACCCCTGAGCCCCTGTGATACCTGGGTTGTAGCTAAGCTCCAGGCTCCGGAGGCCAGTCAAGGCTGACAACATGCACACGTCTGCATCATACATGTCACAACCCCTTAAGGAGAGTGTGGTTAGTTGAGTGAGTGCTGCCAGCAGGCTGATGTCTGGCTTTACATTCCATAGATATAAGGGATCAACGTGAACAGCCTTGTGGACAGGTACAAAGGAGGCAGGCGCAGCGGGACGTCTATCAAGGTTGTGCAAGACGAGGTGCTCCAACCCCGAAGCAGCACTATGTAGCCAAGTTGAAACATCGGTCATTTCCTCAGTTGTTGCACGAATGTAGATTGAGGTTACCGGGAGCCCACTCAGGTGCCTTAAGCCGCTTGCAGCAACTGAAAGACCTACTGAAAGCCGCTTCAGCTGAGGGAAGGCGTGGAGGTGTACCAGACCTTCATTGCTTAGGGGAAGCGCCAAAGTCAAGCATGTGACCGCCACCAGGCATGTTGCCATCTGCCCCATAAAACTGCTCCACGGATCCATCCCTCCATCCACAACATGTGAATGTCTGAGGCTCAGGCTGGTCAGCGAGCTTAAATTCAGGATAGAGCTAACCACAATGGGAGCTAGGCTGCACGTGTTGATGCTGAGACTGGTCAAGTTGGTGAGGGGAGGGAAGGGCACGTCAAGCACTGCATTGCAGTAGGTTGTTGAAAGATCAAGGCTCCGTAGCTGCATTGCTGCTTCAAATGACTGCAGTAGGGAGCGGGCCGCAGGTGTTGGACAAACTGCCTGGTCTACAAGAAGCACCAGGCTATCCAACCCAGCTGCCCCATGTTTCTTCATCCACAGGCTGAGCTGCTCTGCTGCTTCCTCAGTGGTGATCTTGACATTTAGGCTGGTGACCATGCTGAGGGAGAGCTGGTGCCAGAGGCGGCAAACCCTGGGAGCCACACCAAACAGGTGGCGCTGATCCAGCTGCTGGAAGGCTTGCTGCAGGAGGCTGTCACGTACTGCAAGGGGCAGGCAGCTGAAGGCTGAGCTGTCTGCTGACATGGTGCCTGTAGCACAGAGCATGGAGCCAGTAAGCATCAGACTGTAGTGCAATATAAATGTAAGCCCAACACTGCATAGACTGCATGCATGCACAGCGAAGCAGACTATGTCTGCAAATCATACAGTGGTGAGAGCACCATACAGGACACGTTACAAGCAGAGCAAGGCAGGTCTGATCACCTTTGATGCATGCAGCCAACAACCTAATGTAACAACCAAATATGCATTTGGTTGTTGGATGCATGCACAAAACAGCCCCGAGAGCATAACAATACTGGCTTGTATCATTAAATGCAAAGGAAAGCCGCTTCACCACGGAGCTCAATCTCACCATGCATCGTCTCCTCGATGCGCGCACAGAGCTGTGTACCTGAATTCACTCGCCACACTGGGTTCACACAGCTCATTATCTGCACAGGACAGGAGCACACGACAGCATATTGCCCCTCGGTCACACATAGTTGGGAACATCTGATCTGATGCGTGAATACTATGCTTGCTGGAGCGCTGCAGTTGCTCGTTCTCACTGCCCTCCAGTGAAATTGATGCAGGTAACAGGCACAGACACCAGAGAGGCGTCATATCTGCCCACTCCTGACGTGCAAGGTGGCCACTCATTGACCACTCGCAGTTCCAAACAAAGGTGTTCTATGTGTGCCTGACGGGAACTAATTTGGGGGCTGTTCCAGTCCTCCAGAACAATTTCCAGAACTACCATGCCCTGTGCTTCAGAAGAGCGAGGAATCTTACCTGGCCCATAAAAGCAAGTGTCGTTCCTAAGGATTCGTCGCACAAAGTAGCCGCCCGCACCCCAAAGGCACTACGGCAATAGGCCCGGATTAGAATTACGAGCAGCTTCTGCAAGGAGGATCAGTAAACGCTGATGACCTAATTACTCCTAAATGAGCGATTCAATGCAGTGTGTACGCCCCATCAGCTCTCAGGATATACCATGTGGATCTTAAGTATGTTTAAGGGCAAGTCACAAACCTTGGCTGGCTAAAGGCACGGTTGAAATGCGGTAGAGCAACGGGACACAAGCAAGCCTAAGAATCAAAGCGCATGAGCTAGTATGGTACATGCCTATCGTAAATCAGAACAGGGTCCATTTACGAGACACGTCCAACCAGTTAGTACTACTTTAGAAAGGGGTAACTGCCGGAACAGAACGGAGGGTGCATGGGTCTGCACTCCGCTCGGCAGTACACCCCTGAACCTTGCCCTATCCGAGCACTGCTGCGTTGGCCCTTTTCCCCGATGATCCAGTAGATAATCCCGCCCGCACAACAGATGCATCATGGCCTAGCAATTTTCCCCCATGACCTCGTAGCCGTAACGGCCATGCCTGTTTTAACACCTGTTCAATCGGACATGAAAGCTTGCATTCGGCTGCTGCGCGTTGCAGCTTGCAGATACAATGATAGGACCACAATGTATCACACCAGAAGGACCATCGGCCCCCAGCATGCACCTCAGCGTCGCTGGCAGTAAAACCGCAGCTTCCCCATCCAGCAGCAAGAACTTAACATGCACCGATGCACCAACGCGGCATGGCGCCCTAAAACAGCGCATGATACCAGTGGCTACCCAATGCCTGTTCAGACGCAATCACCTCGACAGCCCCAGCGGGTGTATGGCAGTGATTTGCGACTGCATGACTGTCCATGGACTGGCTGACTATGCTGAAGACTGAAGCCCAGGGAAAAGCCAGACAGCCCCACATCGACTAACACCCCTGGCTCATACCCCATACCATGCAGCTGTGCACTCCTGTTTCAAACGTATCTGTGTGGTCGCACGGCAACAAGCTTGTTCAGCCCGCTGCAGCGTCGGTAGTAGTGTGATAGCAGTGGAGAAATTATCACGGGTATGTCATTCCGTCATGTGAGATTAAGAGTGCTTGGAGGAAGAGGTTGTGGGATCTTACGCACCCTTGGGAAAGCCAACGGTTAGTGAGGTGTAGAAGGCGCACTAAGCAAGCTATTGATAAGCATGTGGAGCGCTATGTGGTGCCTTTCAGTGGCTGGGAGGATGGTGGTTCACCAGTACCTAGGTGGTGGGAGCCACCTCCAGCCCCTACTGGGGTGGTGCTGGATCCTGCTGCCTCCCCGCCACCCATGTGTGATGGAAGTGGAGCAGGTTTTGGGTTTTAGTGGTGGTGTTTGTTTCCCCTTGGTGTGCACGCCGTTGCATCTAGCCTCAGCTTGTGTGTGGCAAATCCACCATCGGTTGTGTGGCTTCGTGATTGTGATCAGGAGCCTTGTGTTTGTGGCCTAGGTTTGTTTGGCCATTGGCATTGCTGGTCTTGCGTTTTGATTGATTGATTGATTGATGTCATTCCGTAATCTGTCCCCACTGTCTCTTCAGAGCCTTACGGCCAGCAGCACAATTACCACTATTGTAAAACACCCAAACGCTGTGCTGCTTGATGGCACTGCTCCCACACCAGGGTTTGGCGTGAGTCTCCTGCCAGCAGATGGAGTCAGCATCTTGGTGGCTTGACAGCTCTGTCAACCCTCTACCTGAAAGAAAGGTCGGGGACCGGCAGCTAAATTGGAGCTGTGGCGAGGGTCCGACCTGCTGTAGCACGACTGTGTACATGGAGCTCATGACCTGCAGGGATAGGAATAGCACGCAGCAGCACTTAGGATAACCCCCTCAAATGCATTTCTGGCATGGGGGACAACAATCATCTGCCCATTGGGTGCTGGAAGCTTGGGATTGAGCAACTGGTAGGGCTCTGTACAAGCCTGAAAGAAGCAATATCAGGAGAAAAAACGGATAGCAGGGGTAGACATGGGCGCTGTGACTCATCAAAGCTCTCAAAGGACGACTCTGCTGCTGCTCCCGGCCATGCTCTGCTAGCAGTTCATAAGCCCATGATAGTTGCTGCTAAAGCTTGAACTCCTGCATTAAGAGAGTAATATAGTTCTGCATTGAGGCTAAATTGAGGCCCAGCTGGAACGCTCATACAAACTCAAGCTGATGCCCTTTTCCATGATGCTTTTACATATGGTAACACCTTGTACTGCAATGAACATGCCCTTACAGCAGCAGTCAACCGATCATTCAACTCTGTGCTGTGCTCCTATCAAGCCCGCGCAGGCCTCAGACACCAGAAACCTTCGGAGCTTGCTTTCAAACATTTCATAATACTGTGCACTTCCGCTTGAGAGGTTGTGCATACCTCACAGCCCAAAGGCTTATCCAGCTGCACCTAGTAAACCCGCTGCATGGCTTACCTTGCATTGTTCCCAACCCGCTTAGACACTCTCCTGCTTGCTGCCAAGCTCTAGAGCCCTTGCACTCCATCAGCTATGCAACTGTATATGGCCTTGCTTTTCGCCATGAACAAAGTCCGTTAGTACCACCTCTTCACAGAGCACGAATTGCAACTGACAAAGATGCAGCTGCACATTCGCTTCATGTTCCACATCTGTCCAATATCGGCTCAAAGAATCCCAAGCATCGCTACCCCAAGCTAAACAGTGTTCCTGAGCTTCCCTCATGAGCACCCCACCATGTACATCTATCAGCTCCACCCAGAAGCGCCCCCCTTACCAGTTAACAGCAATCGTCGTACTGACACCTCCAATGTGAGGCAGTGGATCAGCACTTCAACCGCATTATTTCACCAAGAAATCTGCTCATGGTTCAGGCCCTCCTTTCTGCAACTGAGCAGGTAGAAGGCCAATGCTTCTGGGTCAGTTGCTTGTAGGTGACATATGCAGGAAGTCCGCAGCTCATGCTCCTACGTTGCAGACACAGGCACATGAATTAGGCACAAGCACAACTGCAGGACTCGTCACATTTTACTGCAATCCTGTAGAGAACCAAGCATTTGCTTGAACTGGAACGGACCATGGGACCTTGTAGTCAACTGCCCTTCCTACCTTTTGAGGACATGTCAACTCATTTTGTCATGGAGATATTACAGGCCCCAGACCAACCGACAGCAGTGGTGCATGCAGTACAAGTGACACAGCAGAAGTGTGCCGGTTGTCCAGTCTGGGTATTATCACACACAGGAGCTTCCAAAATGTGTCTAGTGAAACTGTGCTTGGTTTTGCATGAGTTCCCAGGGACTATCTGCAGCACTTGCAAGGGTTCAAACCCCCATAGTTATCCCAGTTTTCCACCTGCCACCTTCACCGCAGCGCCAACTGCTGTCAAGGTCGTGCAATTGCTCAAATTCACTGGATGCAGCTGCTGACAAGGTCATGCACTTGGGTAAAGCCCATCAGAAATGCTGCCAGATGTCCCACCACAAATGCCCATATCCCCGTCCACTCAATGTGCTTTGACAACAACCATCCTAGCACAAGGTTTAGGTGGGAGGGCCATTGCTGGAGGTCAAAGCAAACATAACATAACATAACACAACAAACATTTAAGGTGCGGCAACCGCAAAGGGCTGCTAGGTCAAAACGACCAAACACACCATCGGATGGATCCAAACACAATGGCTTCCAGACCACGCATAACACGCAGAAGTGATATCGAGACATGTATCCAGCCAAGACAGAGCCCATGATCAAGAGCACCACCCACTCCTCCATCGCTTGCAATGGCATGGCAAACAATGACGCTTACCACGGGCTGGAGATGTACAAGAACCATGCAAAGGACTCAACCACAGAGGGATGTATGCAACCAGAACCAACCAACATCAAATGCACTCTGAATCCAAACAACCCAGGAACCGTGTCACAAGGCCCCACCCACCGACTCACCGGATTGGTAGCAGTAACGGTACTTGCAGTGTCCAGCCATCTCTTTGCCTTCAGAAGTACCCTCAATTGGACCATACATGGTGTTTTCTATAAATAAAAGGTACCCTCAATGGGGTCATGTCGTTTGTTTGTTACTGGTGGACCAACACCCCTGGGAGAGACTGGAGGAGACCAGCATCAGCCAAAGGTCAATGGTTGAAGCTCTGGGTTGCTTTGAGGTGCCACCAGCAGCAGTTAAGCAGAAGACATGGGGTCAGGTGCAGCCTTGGAACCTGCAGCATGGACACGGACTGGAATTAGGCTTTCTTATCACTTGGTAGCCGTTCCTACATACGCTTTGCAAGCAGCAGCACTGTTCTGTGTCTCAGTCAACCATGGGTACAAGATGTTCTGACATAATGTTCACCACATGTCAGCTGAACATCGCTGAAAGCAGCAGTTCAATGCACCTGGATGTCCCTGCAGGTGCCAACCCTCCAAAGCACATATCTGTTTATCTAGTAACAGAGATTTCATGACTAGCTCAAACCTTACCATCATCACCACACGGAACTAGCCGACTACTGTGGTAGAGCAGTGTTCCTTGCGGAGAGCCTGCTGATTCAGCTTGAAGAGGATGAATTCATGCCCACACACAACTGCAATCAGCAGCTTCAGATTAGTCAACCGCATTATGGCTCAGTACTATTCACCACATTTTTTTATATGTTATACGCCAAAGCAGAACTGCCAGAGGCCCCGCAGTGGGAGAAAAGCGAGGTGGGACAATCTACAAGATGCCTCCGTATGCAGCCATAAGTCAATGAAAACATATGTATGAACATGAGATCCAGCTGGAACATTAATCACAGATTAGAACAATGCCAGCTCCAGTCAGACAACTTTCCCATTTCGTCCCCCTCCTTGACCCATTTCATTCCTTTGTCCTGCAGTTTCCTGACCACCACACAATCCCAGCTCACCTCCCTGCTCATCTGGTCCAAACCATTTTCAAGCACATGTTCTTGGAATTCATGCCTGCCCATACCAAGCACTGCATGAGTGGGCTGCAAACAGGTATCTAGCTGCCCCAAAATGCATGGCTCATAGAAACATAAAAAAGTGCTCCTTCCTCCATGCCTTTCACCGCACTGCAGCATTCTTGTTCGGCAATATTTGTTGCTCAAGTACCCAACACCACAAAAAAAGGCAGATGAGAACCTGAGTCATATCTAGACTAGGTGTGGCTCAGCTTCTCATATGCCTTTTCTTGTGGTATTGGACAGTTGAGCAGAAGAAGAGCTTCCAAACTTGAAGGCCCTCACTTGCTAGGCAATCACTTGGGGCTAGGGCCTTGTGTCGGGAACCAACTCTTTGTCTTGCTGCCAGAGCCTCAGACTCGGAATGTGGAGCGGGAAGCCCCAACCCTGTGCCCCTTTGCGCTACAAATGCCAGAACCTACAAATCCTAGAATGTGGGTTTGAATCCTGATCAGAGTTGACGATGATGGATGCAACTGCGGACAATTTAACTTGTCAGCCTGGCATCTGCTCATGCCTTCTCACTGCCTAATATTGAGAGGGTATGGTATCCAGTGACCACACATAGTAAGCAGACTTTACAAGCATATGCTCCTAGTCCACGCCTTACACACAACTGGGGGTTGCAACTTTGGCAAGATATTTCATCACGTGTCTAACACCACAAAAAAGCCAGATGAGAATCTGAGTCAGATATGACACATAGATGAACCAGCTCCCCATATGGCTGCTTTTGTAACATTAGACCCTTGAGCAAAATAGCTCCAAATTCGAAGGCCCTGGGTGTGGAATGGCAGTGAACTTGGGGCATATCATGTATGAAGCCCACACTCTGTCATAGCCTCATACTCTGTAGGTGGAGCAGGAAGGCCCCACTTTGTCAGCGCCGTAGAGAGCCAAAAACACCAAAACATGCAAATGGACACACCCTACAAATCCTACAAGCTGCTCCTGACTCCTGATCAGAGCTGACAACAAGGGCTGAGAAACTTTCTGGGGTGCAAGTGAGGACATCTGGCAGCAGCCACCTCACACCCTGGTGGGCAAAAGACCAATATCTTGGTGCCTGAACCATGCGGGTATGTGTGACACGCTATAGCCATGTACTCGTGTGCCTGTAATGTGGTATCATGGTACAATTCCCCCCAGTGCAGACCCCTGACTTGAAAGATATCCCACCGCCCTGACAACCATGGGGATGCTCAACAACCAACATGACACAATAGGCATGCAGATGTTGTAAAGGACGGGCATCCCAGTGACACTGAAACATCAATATTAGTAAATCAAGAGCACTGGTAAGGCCAGACTCCCCGGGTAGCTCAGTTGGTTAGAGCACCGGATTCACATCCGTGAAGTCGCAGGTTCGATCCCTGCCCCGGGTACAAATCGTCAAATCTTCGAAGCGACCGCGATAGGATGCGGCTAGGTCTGGTTGGTTATCAATTTGATACGTTTTCGTCTGATTATGATGATTATATTGATGAGTCTGGCATGGTGTATGATGCCCATGGAGCCTAGTTTGGCTCCGTTACGGGCGCCCCCTTTGTGGGGCCACTTTGTAATCTGTAATCTGTTTAGCGCAGTTGGTTAGCGCGCTGCCTTAGGATAGCAAGCTTCTAACAGGCGTGGGTTCAAATCCCGTTGTCGGCAAGATTTGGCGCCTCATGCGAGGAACGGGTGTGGGTTCAAATCCCACTACCGTCGCTAGATGGAAAGCCGCTCACTGTGTGGTCCGAGCCCACACAGGCTCTTCCATCGAAACAACGCACCTGAACCGGACTTTCGAGCGGTTTAGATGGTCCCCATTGAGGAGGGTCTCCCTTGAGAAAGGAGGGGTGCGGTCCGATCCGAATCCGGAGAAAATGGATAAGAGAGCTCTCTCAGGTAGAGAGAAGGATCCAAGTAGATGGATCACAGTGGTCATACGCAGTGTGGTGAAGTGCGCTGCATGAAACAAAGGCACTGACCCTGGCCCAGGGTGGGCATGGTTGTGGGAATCGGGTGGAATGCCCCCCACACCAATGGTACTAGCAGCACTGGATGTTCCAGGATAGCGTGCAGTCCCTTAACCCCACGCGGGAGGCCGCCTCACGAGCCTCCTTGCGTAGCTCTCTCTCTCTCTCTCTCTCTCTGGTAAGGCCAGACTTGCCTACAAGCCATACCATCCAGCAAACCACACAGCCGACAAGCTGAAGCCAAGACCTTCCTTTTCCAGAGTACTACAGCTATCAGCCTGACACATTGCGTCAAGCGTCAACATGCTTCCAATACTACAGATTACAGATTACAGATTACAAAGAGGCCCCACAAAGGGGGCGCCCGTAACGGAGCCAAACTAGGCTCCATGGGCATCATACACCATGCCAGACTCATCAATATAATCATCATAGTCAGACGAAAACGTATCAATTTGATAACCAACCAGACCTAGCTCCTCTAGTGTCTCCCTAGTTGCATAAGGTAGAAGGTCTGATGCTTCAAAGCGCCTATAGTCTAGGCATTCTGATACAAAGGCAGCAACCTTCCTGGGGTTCTGGTTCATGAAAGCACTGACCTTCCCAGAGGGCCGCATAGACCGAGCAGCCCGGGACACTCCTCCAAAATTTGAGAACAATGCGTCCTCATACTTCAACCGAATGTGGTGATATGTGGGGCATTCAAACAGGACATGATACTCATCCTCCATAACTGAGCCCAAAGTTCACTTCTGACAGACCCTCTCAGATCTCGGCAACCGAGCGGGGGCCGGCACCCACCTTTCAGTTTCCACTCTTAAATGATGTGCACCAGTCCTAAACCGTATCAACTGCTTAATTTGAGAAAAAGGGATTCCACCAGAATGCTTAATGTAGTTGGGCATACCCGGAGGGTAGCCTTTCTCCTGTGTCCCACCAGTCCCATGGGGAACAGCAAACCAATTGTTGTACGTAACTAATCTTATACGCGCCGTGGGTGCTGTCCTGGGGTTTGACTCCAAATTCTCCCAAGGTTCTACCTGAACAAATTTCTCCCATGCAGCCCACACTACCCCACTGGGAACAGGTAAAATGCGGTCAGCTGTGGAGTCAAAGCCAAACTGTGTGACAAAATTCTGCACAGTGGCAGCATCATCCCTGGAGCCCTGGCCAGTGATCATATGCATCATAGACAGAAACCTTCCGGCCCACGATGTGTTCCTCTTTGGAGCGGCTTGCGCTCTTTTAATGGACTCCCTAACAGTAATACCCAAGATACTGTTGCTGGGTGCTGCTTGCAACCTTTCCCACAATGCGATTGAAGATCGTAACCATCCCTTGGCCACTGGCTCCATGCACATTTCCTTGTGCAGGACTGTCTTGGATACAGACTTGCGCAGCTGACCCAGGCCTCGCAAAAAAGTTGTCTGAACCGCTTGCAGAGGGTTATCAAGAACTTGGCTGAGATGCTTGCTTGAGGCAAGCATGTCAGGGCCCCAGATGGCACCACAATACTCCAAAATAGGCAAGACAAGAGCTCTAAACATCTGAAGCTTCACAGCTATGTCCCTTACTTTACGGACTCGGAAACGTGAGATCATGGCCCAGGTGGCACGCGTAGCTGCAGTTGCAAGGGAGCTGATGGCTGCAGAGACACCCTCAGTTTCATGCAAAATCACCCCTAGGTACCTAAACTCTCTTGCGCTGGAAACAGGTTGCCCATCAATCTGCCACTGCCATGCCTCACCGGCAGCAGGAAACTGAGGGTGCCGGAAAACAACCACCTCTGTCTTTGCAACATTAACCTCCATGCCTTTCGCAAGGCAGAACTGATGCAAGTGGTCCAACTGTTGCTGAAGCATCTGGGGGTTAGGTGCAAACAACACCAAGTCATCAGCATATAGTAACATTTGCAACAGCTTGGGCCCCAGTTGGACACCTGCCCCAGGCAGCCGTTCTCGCAACCACTGCTCAAGTTCATCAATGAAAAGACCAAACAACAAGGGAGACAGGGGGTCACCCTGCTTGACGCCACACTGACTGCCGATCTCAGGGCCAAGCATGGTACCAATTTTGGGCACAAGGGGGGCATCCCAATACATCTGCACTATTGCCTGCAACATGCATCCATGCACTCCTAACTCAGCAAGACGCTTGACCAACAAATCCCTTCTTACCATGTCATATGCCTTTCGAAAATCCACAAAGCAACAGAACAAGGGTTTACTCGTACGGTGGCCCTGAGATGCCTCAATGAGATGCCGTAGGACAAACACATGATCAACAGTACTTTTTTCAGGCCGGAAGCCGGCTTGCCCTTCAGCCCGCCAGCCTTCTTTTTCTGCCACATTGGACATGCGTGTGTCCAAGAGCACTGAGTACAGCTTCCCAAACACGGCCCCTATAGCGATAGCCCTGTAGTTGTCTAAGGAAGTGGCATCCCCCTTTTTAAACACAGCTGTGAGCGATGCCATGGACCACTCTCTAACGTATTGTCCATTGTCAAACAAAGCCCCATATAACGCATGCAACACTGGAACCAAGCTGTACTCCCTAAGGACCTTGCCATCTCCGAGATCAATCTCAGTGTACGCATTGCGAAGATGTTCAGCCCTTAAACCATCAGGACCTGGTGCTCTACCACAGTGCAACTTCTTGAGAGCGGCCTCAACCTCTCCAGCCCCTAGTGAGGCATTTAGGCGCTTTGCAGCCTCAAAACCTTGACTTGCCCTAGCTACCCTGTCCAGATTTTGCAAAAGGAGGGCCATTTCCTGCCCAAGCTCACCCAACGCACCCCGGCCTGAACCACCATACAACGTATTCCAGTATGCATGGAGCTGGTGGATGTCAAACTTCACCATTGAGGACCTCCTACCCTTGAAGGCAGACCAAAACTTGCGAGGATTATGCTTCAAATCGTCCACCATGCGCTGTTGTTGCTTCCGATCAAAATATCTCTCCCACTTGCGCTGTACTCGCTTAAAGTCCTTTCTGAGCTGCTGTGCTGCATGTGTGTCACCCCTGCGGATGGCTTGTTGCAATGCCTGATACTCTTGCTTGCAATGCTTAAACCACTTGTTGGGAGAGCGCCCGCTAGGCAACTGCCTGCCAGTGTTGACAGTGCCAAAAACCCTGAGAGCCACATCATAGATCACCTCATATAGCCTCTTAGCAGCAGTGACAGGGTCAAGAGACCCATCCTTAAGACCACTTTCTATCTCATACACGGCACTCCCTGACTCCCCAGATGTGAGCTGACGGACATACTCAACACGTTTGCTGGGGTCCCACCTGGGGACAGCCCGAGGAGGTTCAGTAGGCCCTACTTCTTGCAACGGGAGGTGGAAGTTATGCGTATTAAGCTCACACTCAAGGGGCTGGTGGTCAGAGATGGGTTCTGCAGGTAACACCTTAAATGCGCGAACAACTGAATACCCCGCCATAGAAGCAATCCCATAATCAAGGCAATTTGATTGCCTGGTACATGCCCCTTGCTCATCACCCGGGGCTCTCCCGTTCAGCAGCACGCACCCAGCCTCTATGCAACATTGAGCAACAAGCATCTTTCCAAAAGAGTCTGCCACCCCCGTGTCCTGGTTGTGCCTGCCGCTGGGGACATGCTGGGAAACAGCCTCGTCACCATTGAGACTCATGCTATCCAAGATGGACTCCACAGTTGTGTCCACATCAGCCAAGGTTCCAACACGAGCATTAAAGTCCCCAAACAGAAAGACCGGCCCAACACTCTTGTAATCTATCAAGTCATCCCTTAATCTAGCAAAAGCAACTTCCTTGGCATCTGCTGCAGACATAGTGCCTCCCGCTGCTTTGGCCCAAGCATTGCTCGTGTCAGGATGCATGTATGCCCCACCAATAACGACCCGCCCTTGTCCTTGGCCAAGCTGTACCCATGTGGCCTGCGGAGTATGCTTGAGCAGCGTACTATAGATGGTCTCCCTCACAAGGACACATATGCCTTCTCCTTTTCCCCCTCCCCTTTTGCTCCTAGAACTGGTGACACTCAGATGGTTGAAGTATGCCGTATATCCCGTAAATAGGTCTGTCAGTTCCTGACCTCTGCCCCATTCCACTAATATCACCATATCATAACCCCTTGCCACCTCCAAAAACACTTCTGCCTTGGCAGTACTAAGAACATTAATGTTCCAGTACAAGATTTTGGGCCCATGCAGCCCTAGCTGGCCCCCAGCCCATCAGGCATTACCAGCAGCAGCCACCCTTGCTGCAGTCCACTCCTCTCCTGCAATGGTGCAGGTCCCATAACCCCACTTGATCTTCTCACCTCGAGCCTTGGCAGCAGCCTTGGCCTTCCTGAAGGCCTCAGACTTGAACAGCTGAGTCTTCTCTTTGCGCTCTTCAGGAGTCAGGTAGGGGCCCAGCTCAATGATTGCGCCCTGCTGGATGAAGTCATTAGCCCTGCCGCGGATCATGTTGGCAGCATTGACGCTTTCAACCTTGAAGTCCATGACGTAGACCTTGGTATTAGCAGGAAGGGGCTTGGGGCCCCTGGGCTCCTTTGTGAGGAAGGAGTTCACCTTCATCCCACTCAGGAAGCCTGTGTACCCCAGGTGCTTCAGCCATTCCTTCACGTAAACTTCCGGGATACCGTTCACGCCGTTCATGCGAGTCTTCTCTTCGAGAAACTTCACTGTCAGATAGCACGCACGGTCCCACTTAGCGTACTCCAGCAGGTTGGCGAGTAGCTTCTGCTGAGTGTGTGTGTTTGCCTGCGAAGGACCTGAGGTGCATTCGACACATTGATTAAGTGTCATTCCTCAGGCCGGCAACATGGGCGAACCCACACTTTGACCCGATCATACCGCGTACGGCATGACCCTTCGAAAACCCCGCCCGCATCGGGGTTCGAACTGGCAACCTAGCGGATAGCAATGGAGAGAGTAGTCGACTGAGTAGTCGACTGTTGCTGCACTTCGCGGATACTAGCACGCAGCTCCCCAGTCTTAGTTTCGAACTCCTGCTTAATCTGCTCGACGGTGGACTGCAGGCCTTTGATCTGTTCCACAAGCTCGTCCTTAGTCTGGTCCGCCTTCCTGCCATGCTCCTCAAGCGTACGAGTGATCTAATACTAACTGGGCCCTGTGATTCTGCTTTTGCTTTCACTTACGGCCTCAGAAAAGGGCACACCACCTTTCGAGACTGAACCAACCATTGGTAGGTGCGATGGATGCTGCAACAGTAGAGCAGAACTGCTATGCCTTGCAGCATCCAAAAACCAACTGGCAGTGCCTGCATTTGGGTATCCAGGCTGGGACAAGGCATGTTTGGATTCAAAAAAGCTCCTGATTAAACACAAACTTGCAGGCCATATGTGTGCCTGCTTGCTTTTACACCATTGGGCACCAACACACCGCCCAAATGCTAGTAGTCATGGCCCCGCCACACTCAAAAGCCGCACTCACATCATCTGCTACTTCCCAGACGGTGTGCCACGGCAAAAGACCAACCAGCTGTCTGTGAACTGTTTCCTGGAACGGTTGGAAGCAATTGTGATTAGGCTCAGACCACCAAACCAATGGAGGTTAAAAGCCAACAGACAGCGCACAGCAACCATCTGCTTCCATAAGCATCCCACTCTACCCTGGCTGCAGAGGTCTGCAGGCACGGTGGAAGCTGCCCACCTGCAGCGGCTGTATGACAGCCGGGTTAGATTAGGACTCCAACATCACTAGCAGTAATGCAGCCGCTGCAGGCAGACACCTTCCGCAGTGCTTTCAGGCTTCAGTTTCAGGGCAGTTCTCAACAGTTGAGAGAAAAGGACTTCCTAGCACTTCTTCAGGAATGCCTGAAGTAAGCCTCCAGTCTGTCATTGAAGGCACCGTCCATAGAATACCCACTGTGCAGCGTGTCATGCAACGGTTGCCCAGCACCTAGAACCACAAAATGCTTACATCTACACCTGGCACAACCAGCACACCTGGAAAAATCCCTTTACACGAGAACGATGCCACCTCACCAAAAGCCAGCCACATGACCCCTCAGTCCTCCCCTCTCCTCAACCCCCACCCCCTGCACCGCTCATATTATTATTACATTTCATGGTATGCATAGTACAAAGTGCCAAATGTCCCGCACCTCACGCTGTCACAAAAACCAGTAAGGTAGACTGGATATTCTTTGGCATGTATGACAACATATGCCTAGACATACATGAGGCACCGGTCTTGCCATGTAAACCCTTGACAACCACACCATACAGTTCGCCCAGTCTGCCCTGCTTCTCTGCTCCCAAATAACCTTGAAGAAACTTGAGGCTTGCCAGCTTAAGGCAAGGTTTGCAAAATTCAGCCGGTGCCCGTGCTATCATGTCCCACGCCTGACACCACACCTACTAAACAGCAAAGGCGCACACCACAGGCATGCCATCAAGCAATCCCCGCATTCTGCACATACACATGATGGCTCATGCTCAAGATTCCAGGCAATGCAGGAAAAAGCTCATGAAAGGCCCATCAAACTTGTGCCTGCCTGCTCCTTGCAAGACACGTATGCCGAGGTGCTCAGCCCTACAGCTCGGCTACATGACAGTGTAATGCAATGCACAGTAACAATGTTGACATAATTTTTCAGTGCAAAGGTTGTGAACCGCATAATACGACTACGGCCAAAAAAGGGGATAGTGAGACACTGCACCCATGACTTGTGGGCTGGAACGGTCTTGCCGATACCGTTTGTCTGCAAGATATATCAGTAGGACAACAGCACAGACCCCAACAAGCTGTCCAGCAAACTCCTGCTCCTGAGTACACATCAAGTTTCAGCGCAGCTATGCAGCAAGCTAGCAACAGACAGACAGACAAAAAGCAACCACCTGCTTCCTAATACATCCCTTTGCTAAGCCTCTGAGTTCGGCCACCAGCCAAGTCCTTGTTTGCCTCTGCACCAGCTTCTATGCAGGATGAATCATTTGCTAAGGAAGAGCTGAACACCACATGGCTCAAAGCAGGAGGACTATCTTTCACCAAAGACATGAACAGTACAGCTATCAGCATGAACCATCCCCTGCATGCTTGCTATCCTAAAGAGTTTGTCAATCATTCACAACCAACCCATGCAAGGGAGATATGCCATACGCAACTTCCAATGTCCGACATTCCCAAGGTCAGGGTAAGGTTCACCCTAACCCAAGCTGGCCCACAACCGCCGAGCATGCGCAAAGTCAAAGCAGGAAGGTGCCTAAATTTTATCACAAATGCATGAGACTCAGGCCTCTAATCGAAGACGGTGCCCCTGGAATGCCCGCTGTGCAGCCTTTTGTGCAGCAGTTCTCAACAGGTCCAGTGAGCGGAGTTGTGGCATGGACCTAGCCAAGACCTCCATAGACCCCTGAGCCCCTGTGATACCTGGGTTGCAGCTAAGGTCCAGGCTCTGGAGGCCAGTCAAGGCTGACAACATGCGCACGTCTGCATCATGCATGTTGCAACCCCTTAAGAAGAGTCTGGTTAGCTGAGTGAGTGCTGCCAGCTGGGTGAGGTCCGGTTTCACTCTGAGGAACTCCAAGGACTTAAGGTGAATGGCCTTGTGGAGAGGTAGAAAGCTCGAAGGTGCAGTAGGACCCCCGTCAACATTGTACAGGGCGAGGTGCTCCAAACCACAAGCGGCACTATCCAGCCAAGTTGAGGCATCACTGAGTCCCTCGGTTGTCGAACGGATCCCGATTGAGGTTATTGCAAGCGCACTTAGGTGTCTAAGGCTGCTTGCGGCAACAGGTAGGAAACCTGCTGAACCCAGTGAAAGCCGCTTCAGCTGAGGGAGGGTGCAGAGGTGTGCCAGACTTTCAACGCTTACGGAAACAGCCAGATCCAAGCTTGTGATCCCCAGCAATCGTGTCGCCACCTGCTCCATGATACTTTCCCAATAATGCCTCGACTTCGCTCCATGCAAGTTGACCCTTACATAGCTGAGGCTCAGGCTGTTCAGTGAGCTTAAAGTCAAGATAGAGCTAATCATGGTGGGAGTTGGGCTTTTGATACTGAGACTGGTCAGCTTATTGAGCGCAGAGAGCGGCATGTCAAGCACTGCAACA
Organism: Pseudopediastrum boryanum; assembly: GCA_963556185.1. NCBI lineage: Eukaryota > Viridiplantae > Chlorophyta > Chlorophyceae > Sphaeropleales > Hydrodictyaceae > Pseudopediastrum > Pseudopediastrum boryanum. Next base: position 2,008,488 of record OY744502.1, on the reverse strand, counting down.
GAGCTGCTTGACGAAATATCAAAGCTCCGTAGCTGCATTGCTGCTTGAAGTGACTGCAGTAGGGAGCGGGCGGCAGGTGTTCGGCATACTGCCTGGTCCAAACGAAGCATTAGGTTAGTTAACCCAGCTGCCCCATGGTTCTCCATCCAGAGGCTGAGCTGCCTTGCTGCTGCTTCAGTCATGATGCTGGCATCCAGGCTGGTGATGATGCTCAGGGACAGCTGGTGCCAGAGGCGGCAAACCCTGGGGGCCACACCAAACAGGTGGCGCTGGTCCAGCTGCTGGAAGGCTTGCTGCAGGAGGCTGTCACGTACTGCAAGCGGCAGGCAGCTGAAGGCTGAGGCATCTGCTGACATGGTGCCTGTGAAACAGAAGCATAGAGCCAGTAAACATCAATTTTTGAGCAGCACAGATGTCAACACAGATGCAAGCCCAACACTGCATGCATACATGCACAGTGAAGTGGACCTTGTCGGCAAATCTAAGAGCATCATACATGCCAATTCACAAGCAGAGTAATGCAGGTCTGACTACCAGTATGCATGTGGTGTTTTGCTGCATATGCAAAACAGCCCTTATAATGCCACAGTTTTGCTTGTATCCGTAGTGACAGCGGGCAGCCGCTTTACCCCGTACTAAAACTGATGGATACAAATACAAAAAAGGTGATTGGCACTTGATGCGCCCAGACAAAAGGAGTTGGTCACAGATACATCGATAGCACCATGCATTTTCTGGATGGGTGCACGTAGCTTCATACCTGGACTCACTGGCAACAATGGGAGTCAAGCCAATTGTGGGTCTCTGTTATCTGCATAGGAGAGAAGCATACATTAGTATATGGGATTCAGGAGCCTACTTCCCGAGAGAGAAAGGCAAACCCTCCTAAGCATCTTGCAAACTAACCACTTGCGGTTGATGTTCTATCCTGGGCATGCTAGAGAGCATCATAAGATGGTAAATTGGAGCGCTGATATTATCTCTCGGTCACCTATCATTGGGATCGCTAGGATTCATGCGTGCACATCATGCTTGCTTGGGGCGCTGCAGTTGGTGAAATCTCACAGCCCTCCATAACAGGTATCAGGCAGAGAGATTAAAGTGTAATCATTTTGCCCCCATTCTAAACGTGCCAGCGGACTGACCCTTTGTTATCCGCAGGTCCTATGTGCCCCCAGTGCTATGTGCCCCTGATGGGGGCTATTCCAGTCCACCTAACTACCCCCTGTGCTTCAATAAAGCGAGGATTATCACCTGGCCTATGAAGTGTCGTCCCTAAGGATTCATCCCACAAAGTAGCGTCCCGAACCATAGGCACTGCTGCAACCTGCCCTTGACAGGAATACAAGAAGCTTCTGCAAGAAGGATCAGAAAGCTGTTTGCCTATGAGCTCCTCACATGAGCGCTTCACTGCAGTGGATACCAAATCAGCTCTCACGACTTACCCTATGGAGATTAGTTATGGTCAGGGGCAAGATCACAAATCTTGTATGGCTAAGACTGGCAGACGCTGGAAAGCGGTAGAGAAACCGGATACATGCAAGCCCAGAGTCAAAGCACATACGGTACACGCAGATTGAGACAAGGGTACATCCTTGATACACTACCAGCCAGCTATTTACGCTCTAGAGAGCTCGATACGGCGGAGAGCCGATCAACACGAACAGGGTCTACAGGGTGCCGTCGGGTGACTCACTGGCAGTACTCGTACTGGAGAACTTGCCATGCCGGAGCATTGCTGCAGTGCGCTGTCCGCCTATTGAACTATTGAGATTCAGTATTTCCATAGATCGCACAGCCAGTGACCTAGAGGCAATCCCCCCCCCCCACGAACTGGTAGCCGTAATGGCCATGCCTGGTCGGAATCCTATTCAAACAGATATGAAAGCTTGCATTGCCCACCCATTGCAAATCCACAGACAACGTTGACACAACACCATGCGCCGAACATGCCAGAGGCCCTCAGCATGCACCTCAGCGTCACTGGCAGGTACCCCCTCAGCTTCCCCACTCAGCAACCAGAACTGAACCATGCATCAATGCACCAACGTGCATGGAGCCATACACGGCTCATGATACTAGTGAGTGCTGAATACCTCTTCAGAAGGACTCATCTCGAAATCCCCAGGTACATGGCAGTCAGTATGCCAGTGCATGACAATCCATTAATAAACAAAATGGCTGCCAATAGATGCTGAAGACATAGCCCAGGCTGAAGCCACACAGCCTTCCATTACTGGCAAACCATATTCACATTGGTACTAAAGCCAACATGCCATCCCAGGCAATTAATGCACCCTCTCATGCAAACCTCTAATGGCTCATTACTTCATCATCTCCATGTGATGTCAGACAGAGCACAGCAGTGCCGGATAGTCATGCAGTTACATCACCACCATCTTATCCCTCATCACATCCCTGGCTCTTCAAAGCTCCCGAACATTGTACTGCTTCGAACTGCCATACACCAGGGTTTTGCATGATTAGTCAGCTGCCTGCAGGCGGAGTCAGCATCATCTTGACAGTGTCTTGACAGCTCTGCCAATCCTCTAGCTGGAAATCTCATGAAGCTTGGGGACGGACTGCTAAATTGGAGCTGCGGCGTGGGTCCGATGTAAGACTGTAGCATGACTGACTACATGGAGCTCATGACCTGCAGGGACAGGAATAGCATAAAGTAGCACTTAGGATAAGTCCCTCGAATGCATTTCTGGCAAGAGATCAACAACCACGTGCTCATTGGGTGCTGGAGCTTGGCATTGAGCAACTGGTAAGGCTCTGTACAAGCCTGAGAGAAGTGAATTCAGGGGAGACTATAAGCAGCAGGGGTGGACATGGGCGTTGTGACTCATCAGGCTCTCCGGAAGGAGTGTGGCTGTTCTCTGCTGCCACCACCCGGACGCTCTACTAGCAGTGAGTTGACAAGCCCATGATCGCTGCTAAAGCTTGAAACTCCTGCAATAAGAAGGTGACATATTTCTGCATTGAGGCCCAGCTGGAACGTTCATACATACTCCAACTGATGTTCTTTAACATGATGCTCTTTACATAGAATAACACCTTGGACTGCAACCAATTGAACTTCCTTGACAGCACGAGCAAAACCGTCATTCAATTCCGTGCTGTACTCCCATCAAGCCCGCTCAGCAAGCAGACAGTGGCATACTCCAGACACCTAAGAAGGGTACTTCCTAGGATTACAGAATACTCTGCACTTGTGCATGACAGCCCGTGCATACCCCGCAGCCCAGAAGCTCTATCCAGGTGCACCCGAGTAAACCCTCAGGGGCGTTGTATGCCTTACCTTTGCATGGCTCCCAACCTCGGCTTAGACTCTCCCTGTTTGCTACCAAGCTCCAGAGCCTTTGGATGTCATCAGCTATGCCAACTGTGGATGTCATTGCTCAAAGCCATATACCAAGTCGGGTTATATCACCTCTTTTCCTGAACGGATTACAACTGACAAGGATGCAACGGCACATTGGCTCCAATCCTTTCCTGTCCAATCCTTTCTCATATCAGCTCAAAGCATCCCAAACATCGCTCTCCCAAGCTCAGGAGTGTCCATGTTCTTCCCTGATGAGCACCCCACCATGTATATAGCCCTATTCAGCCCAGAAGCCCCCCTTCCGTCACGTACTAGTTGACAGCAACCGTCCAAGTGACATCTTTCCAAGATGAGGCATTAGGTCAGCAGTTGAACAGCTTTATGCCATCAAGATGTATGTTTAGCTTCAAGCATTCCTTTTGGCAGCTGAGCAGGTGGAGGCCCATGCTTCTGCATCACCTGTTTGTACATTGGAGACACAGACACCTGCATCGGGTAAAGCAGAGCCGCAGAAAACATTATGTTTACTGCAAGCCCGTAACGCCCAGAACCTGGAGAAGGCTATTTGGATGTTTGACGGCTGCAAGCCCATAGAGAGCCAATCTTCAAAGCGGTTACTTGAATGATTGGATGGATCATGGGGCCCTGTGTCATTTGGGCTGCATGCCTGAAGGTAATAGCCTTTGAATATGGAATTGTTAGAGACTTACAGCAGAAGCACAAACTGTATTAGTGACACAGTGAGAAATTGTAGTCTGGTATGCCCATAATTCATCTGTAGGAAACCTCCAAACCACACTGCAGCCAAACAACTACCACCATGGGTTTGCCAATGTAATGATCTCTCACACACACCCATGACCAACGTCAAACAAACAACTTCCTTCAGGCCAGTGGGAGTCACGTGCTGCTGAGCTGCCTTAGCCATGGAGAACCCTCGACTCACCTAAACATGAGCCATCCCAGCAAGATGCATGCTCTGCTTTCGGCCTTGATTTCTGCATCTGAGGGGCCACCACCAGCAGGTCAGCACGACACACGGGCAAGGGACCTGCAGCATTGACCAGGACTATAAGCGCAGCTTCTACCTACCCTTGGCAATTAGCAGCAATCATGTGCAAACCAGTGGACCGTGGGTACAAGCTGTTCTAACAAGATGCACACCACATGTAGTCAGCTGATAGTCAATGGCATGTGAGCAGTACAATAATGATAGCAGGGCGGTCAGATCACGTAAACAAGGATCTAGCGCCTCACTCCCCCATGACCTGCTGGCCGTAAAAACAGCCACGTAAATCTAAAACTATCGAATCAAACATGGAAGAGTGCTTTCCGCTGCCACGCAATTGCAACTTACAAGTAAGATTACCACACTACAATGACAGCTCACAACAGAAGTGCCAGAGGCTCCCAGCATGCCCCTTATCAGCATGCACCCAATCAGCATGCACCTAGTCAGCATCACTGGCAGACATGCAGCATGAGTGGCTCGCCCAAACAAGGCCACTGCAGACTAGCTGCCATGCAACTTGGACAATGACACCAACACTCCCTGAACCCATATGCAATGGCCTCAGAATGAGCGCAATAACAGGCTCCCCCATCTGCAAATTCAGCAACACCAGATCGTCATGTGACAAGCAGACAACCCGCAACTCTCCAGGTTGACCTTCCCAACGCAGCAGCATACACCTGCTGGAATCAGCTCTCTGCCAATGTGTTAAATCTGTCAAATGCAGTTTGAGGGGCTTGCACCAGAGCACTTTTGCAGTGGAGTAGCACGTCAAAAATGGTGCATGAACGTACCATTATACGTCCAAAAGCTGATATGCAATGCAAAGTACCATCGGCCAAATAAACATCAGCATGATCTCATCGTCGCAGCCTATGGAGTCACACCCTGAGCACAATTGATGAAACCAATTGGGGGCCACAAGTCCAAAGAGGGTGTGACCCGGGTTGGCCCAAATCTATTCAACTATGATGGCACTTAAATCTATTCAACTATGATGGCACTTAAATCTATTCAACTATGATGGCACTTAAATCTATTCCACTATGATGGCACTTAAATCTATTCAACTATGATGGCACTTATATCTATTCAACTATGATGGCAGTTAAATGCCACAATCACACCCTGCATCAGCCCCCAGACAGCGTACCACATCAAGAAACCCAACAGCTGTCAGAAAGCTGTTTCCCCAGATCAGACAGTTGACGCACATGTGATTAGGCTCAGACCACCAAGCAATGCCGGAGAGTGAAGATACAGGCACACAGCAATAATCTCCTTCCAGAATCATCCCACTTCACCCCTGCTACATTGTGGAAGCTTTCAGGCTGCAGCACTAGCTGCATGACTGTCGGATCTGAGCAACACATGGCCTCAGACATCAACTCAGATCCAGCAGTTATGCAGCCGCTGCAGGTTGACAGCTTCCACAATCCTTTCAGGTCTGTGCATCCAAGGCAGTTTTTCCAAGCCTCTCAGGTAGGCTACCAGCCAATACATGCTCAGCGGTTGCATTTGCGTCTATGCAGGAAGGGCTGACTAAAAACCATCCATCACCAACATAGTGCATACTGCCGCCGTCTGGCATGAAGCATCCCCGGCATTGATGTTTTGCTTTCTTACATTCTTGCGGCCATTCATGCAAAATGGCTAAGCACCTCCCCTTTTAAAAAGTTGTAAAAGTCCAAGTAAGTCTGGTTTTAACCTGTCAATCCCCACAGCTACCCAAAGCAGCCCTGAACTGCCCCCCAGCATCAGCACATGCAACTATTAAAGGGGAGTACCTAGCACATCGTCAGTGATGCCTGAGGCTCATGAGCGAAGCTGTCGCCCCTGAAACGGCCGCTGTGCATCCTGCTATTGTGCAGCTATGGCCAAGCACCAGTAATCACATAATGCCTATGCCTACACTTGGCCCAGCCACCACACTAGGAACAGACGAGTCAGAACAATGCCATCTCCCAAATTCCAACCAGAGGACCCCACACTCCTCCGCTTTCCTCAACCGTTACCACCTGCCCTGCTCTTACCATGTCATTGCTTGAGAACAAGACACCATACACTCTGTTCCCACCTGCCCTGCTGCGCTGCTCCTAACGGCACTCCCTCCAAGCGTCCACACTCTTGCTAATTCAGGCACGAACAAACAAGAGTTGAAATAAGTCCCCGGGTGCCAGTCCCATCGTTCCCCAAACCTGGCAACACAGCTACTCAACACTAGCAAATTGCATACCACATGACTGTCCAGGGTTCTACATATACACATGATTGTCCAGGCATGGGGATGCCACAAGATAACCCATGAGAACCATCAAACTCGTGCCTGCCTGCTCCTTGCTAACATTCAGCGGGGGTGCTTAGGCCTACAATTTGGCAACTTGGCATTACACGAAAACAATGCTGACGAGACTCTTCCAGTCCAAAGGTTGTAAACGAGCTACTGTGGATACTGAGACGCTGTGCCCTTGCCATCAGTGGGGGCTGGAACAGTCTTGCCAGCATCGCCTGTCTGTGAGATTAATAAGTACAACAACAGCACCAACCCACCCCAACAAGCTGTCCAGCAACCTGCTAGTGACACACATATGTTTGAGTGCAGCTATGCAGCAAGGTAGCAACAGACAGCTAAACAGCAACCACCTGCTTCCAGAAACATCCCTTGCTTAGCCTGTAAGTTGAGCAACCAACCAAATGCTTGCTGTGCCTCTCCACTTGCTCTTATGCAGGATAGATTGATTTGCTCAGGAAGAGCTGGACACGACATGGCCCAGACCAAGAGCCGAGAATACTTCACCAGAGGCATGAACACTACAGCTATTGACATGGACCATCCCTGCATGCTTGCTATCCTAAACAGTTTGTCAATCATTCACACCAACCCATGCAAGGGAAATATGCCATGCGCACTTTCCAATGTCCGACATTCCCAGGATCAGGGTAAGGCTCAACCTAAGCCAAGCTACCAGTAGCCCACAACTGCCCAGCATGCGCAAAGTCAAAATTGGATGTCTAATCGAAGACACCTCCCCTGGAATGCCCACTGTGCAGCCTGTCGTGCAGCCGTTCCCAACAGCGCCAATGACTCAAGTTGTGGCATGGACCTAGCCAAGACCTCCATAGACCCCTGGCCCCCTGTGATACGTGGGTTGAAGCGAAGATCCAGGCTCCGGAGGCCAATCAAGGCTGATAACCTGCACACATCTGCGTCATCCATGTCACAATCTATTAACGAGAGCTTCGTTAATTGAGTGGGTGCTGGCAGCTGCGTGGTATCCGGCTCTACCATATGGAGATTCAAGGACGTAAGGTGGACAGCCTTGTGGAGAGGTAAGTAGCGGGCAGGCACAGACGGGCACCCAACATAGTTGAGCACTCCAAAATGCTCCAAACCTGAAGCAGCACCACTTAGCCAAGTTGAGGCAACGCCCCACACCTCCCTTGTAAAAAGCAAGGAGATTGAGGTTATCGGGAGCCCATTCAAATGCATGGGGCTGCTTGCAGTGAAGAGTACATGATCTACTGAAAGCCGCTTCAGCTGAGGGAGGGCGCGGAGGTGTGCCAGGGCCTCACTGCTTACGGACAGCATGAAAGCCAAGCTTGTGAGCCTCACCAAGCGTGTTGCCATCTGCTCCATCGTCGTACTCCAAGAGTTAGCTTTGTGCACACTAGCATCGAGGCTCAGGCAGTTCAGTGAGCTCAAACACAGGATAGAGCTAACCACGGTGGGCGTCAGACTGCAGCTCTGAATGCTGAGTTTGGTCAAGTTGGTGAGGGGAGGGAGGGGCATGTCAAGCACTGCGGTAGAGGAGGTTGTAACAATACTGAGGCTGCGTAGCTGCACTGCTGCTCCAAGAGCCTGCGGGATGGAGCGGCCAGCACGCCTTCGGCATACTGCGGAGGATAAGTACAGCTGCATGTTGGCCAGTGCGCCCCCATGGTTCTTGATCCAGAGGCTGAGCTCCTCTGCTGCTTCTTCAGTGGTGATCTTGACATCCAGGCTGGTAGTGATGATGCTGAGGGACAGCTGGTGCCAGAGGCGGCAAACCATGGGGGCCACACCAAACAGATGGCGCTGGTCAAGCTGCTGGAAGGCTTGCTGCAGGAGGCTGTCACGTACTGCAAGCGGCAGGCAGCTGAAGGCTGAGGCGTCTGCTGACATGGTGCCTGTGAATCAGAAAGAATGGGGCCAGTAAGCATCAGTTCCGAACAGCGCACATGTAAGACCAACACTGCATGCATGCACAGCAAAGCAAACCTTGTACTTGAATCTGACACTGCTAAGAGCAGCAGACGTGAGCACAGCAATGCACGTCTCATGACCAGTACGCATGTGCTTCTTTGCTGCATGCAAAGAACAGCCCTCAGGGCATAACAAAGCTTCGCTTGTATCCATAACTACAGTGGGAGGCTGCTTTACCAAATGGTGCCTTACCAGGCTTATTGAGTACAAGCAAGTTGTTTGCATAGAGCTCCCTGAACTCAGTGGCCAAACTGGGTTCCACAAAAGCTAGTATAGCTCCCTGTTATCTGCATAGGACAGAAGCATACATACGAACATGTGGTTCAGGAGCCTCACTGGTTCCAGAGGGAGAAAGGCAGATCCTCGGAATTACCCTCCAAACTAACCACGTGCCATTGACCTCCTATCCCGGGCATTGTAGACAACGCCATAATGCCTAATAGCCGAGTGGTGATATCATCTGTCCATCAGGTAGGGTTGGGATCATTAGGACTGATGTGTGAAAATAATGCTTAATGGGGCGCTGCAGTTGGTGAAGTCTCAAAGCCCTCCATAACAGGGATCAGGCAGAGACACCAAACAGGTAGTCATTTTCCCCCTTGCATAATGCGCAAGCGGACTGACCCTTAATCACCCGCAGTTGCTCAAAATGGTGCTATGTGTCCCTGATGGGGGCTACTTTATTTTCAGTACCCCCGGTGCTTTGGAAAAGAGGAATCTTACCTGGCCTATGAAACCAAGTGTCACTGCAAAGAGTAGCGGCCCGCAACCCAAAGGTTGTGTGGCGATCGGCGCCCGAAACAAATACGAGCAGCTTCTGCAAGGAAGTCCAGAGGATCAGGAAGCGGTTTGTCTAACTCCTCATATGACCCTTCACTGCGGTGGGAGTCCAATCAACTCTCAAGCCTTACCCTATAGACGTTGGGTTTGGCTAGGGGCCATGTCACGAATGTTGCCTGGCAAAAACTGAAGGACGTTCGTGCGTTAGTAGCGGTAGAGCAGGGGATACATGCAAGCCCAAAATTGAAGCCCATGAGCTGATAAGGTACAAGCAAATCGAGACAAGGGTACCTCTTTGGTACACTACCAGCCAGCTAAGTATGCTTCAAAGAGCTTATGGAAAGCCGAAAAGGGTGCTGGTGCAACGGGGTGACTCCGGGCTGGCAGTACCGGCCCTCGACCTTGCCATCCGACCATGCCGCAGATTGCTGCAGCGCTATTTTCCTACCGCGGATTCAGCATATACTGTAGATCGCACATCTAGTGACCTAGCGGCAATTGTCCCCTACGTAACGGCCATGCCTGGTTGGAATCGTATTCAAACAGATGTGGAAGCTTGCATTCGGCCACTTGATGCACCTCACAGACAACACTGACACAAAACAATACGTCAAAATGCCAGAGGCCCCAGCATGCACCTCAGCGTTACTGGCAGGTACCCCCTCAGGTTTCCCATCCATCCAGCAAACGGCGGATGCTTATACGTCATTCTGCATCAATGCACCAACACGCCATAGCACGGCGCATGATCCCAGTGCCTGCAGAAGGCTCTTTCAGGCCCTATCCACCTCGAAAACCACAGATATGTGGCAGTGAATATAGCACTGCATGACTGTCCATTCAATTGACTGCCTGAAAACACATGCTGCGTAAAAGGAAGTCTCAAGGGGCCTAGCTCAGGGCAGTAAAACAACAGAGCCCCATTACTGGCAATCCTCACTGTCAAATTGTTAGTCGGCAAAAATACACGATGCCCCATGCAACTAATGCACCAACCCTCTCATGAACACCCCTTATCATGGCTCATTACTTCATCATCTCCATGTTGCGTTAGATAGGGCACAGCAGCGCAGTCATACCAATGCCATCTTATCCCTCTTCACATCCCTGGTTCACTTCAAAGCACCCAAATGCTGTACTGCCTGGTGACACTGCCATACACCAGGATTTGGCCCGAGTCTGCAGGCGGAGTCAGCATCTTGACAGCTCCGCAAACCCTCAAGCTGGAAAAAGTTCCTGAAGGTCGGGGACCAACTGCAAGGTTGAAAATATGAAGAGGATCCGCCCTGCTGCAGCATGGCTGACTTCATGGAGTTCATGGCCTGCAGTGATAGAAGCAGCACGTCAAAATGGCTTTCGCTAATGCATTTCTCGCATGGGAACAACAATCACCTGCTCAGTGGGTGCTGGAAGCTTGGGAGTGAGCAACTGCTAGGGCTCTGTACAAGGCTGAGAGAAGCATATTAGAGGAGAGAATGCTAGGCAGCAGGGGGGACATGTGCAATCTGACTCATCAAGGCTCTCCCAAAAGACTGCGGCTGTTCTCTGCTGCTGCTGGCAGGCCAGTCTACTATTATACTAGCAGTTTAATAAGCCCATGAGCATTGCTAAAGCTTGAACTCCTGCAATGAGAAGCAGACCTATCGTCCTGCATTGAGGACCAGCTGGAGCGTTCATACATATATTCCAACTGGTGTTCTTTTGCATGATGCTCTAACATGCAGCAACACCATATACAAGTACTGCAACCAACCAGAACATTCCCTTAAAGCAGCAGCAAACCGGTAAATCAACTCTGTGATGTGCTGACATCAAACCCGCTCAGCGGGTAGACAATGGCATGTCCCAGACAAATTACATGTCCCAGGCACCTTCGGAGTCTGCATCTAAGCATTACCGAATACTCTGCATTTCTGCTTGACAGCCTGTACATACCCCACACCCCAGAAGTTCCTATCCAGGTGCACCAGAGTAAACCCCCAGAGGCGCTGCATGCTGGTATGCCCAAAATTCATCTCTCCAGAACCTGCAAAGTTTCACTGCAACCAGAAAACGAACACCATGGGTTTGCGAATGTAAGAATCACACAGTCCCACACCCATGCACAAGGTCAAACATCCCAATGGGAGCCACTTTATTTTCACTAAGCTGCTTTAGCCCTGGAAAACCCTTGACTCACCTGAAACATGTGACATTCCAGCAAGATGACTGCTCTATTTGCCTAGCAGCTCGACGCGCAACCGTGCAGGAACTGGGTCTGCCTACTCGCTGGTCATTTGGCTGGCCATATGGAGGCCAGCAGAACGCCTGCATATAGCTCCAACCGTGCTCTATTTGCTTCAGGCCTTAGTTTCTGCAGCTGAGGCGCCACCACCATCAGGTCAGCAGGACACACGGGCAAAGGTCCTGCAGCATTGACAAAGACTGGAAGCACAATTTGAGTTTACAAGCCCCAAGCAGTGTGCACACCTCAAACAAGCTGTTGAGAAAAGTCTCCTATAAACCTGTGTGAGGGCTAACAGAGAAAGCATGCAATCGGCAACTGGTTAGTTGACCACAGGTGATCACATGCGTCCATGCTGGGAGTTGAACCCAGGCCTCTAGCCCCCAAAGGAGCTGGTGTGCTTGCCAGTACACCACATGGACAAGAAGTATATTTTTTTGGTTTTTTTTGGTTTTTTTGTTTGTTTTTTTGTTTTTTTTTATGTTTTTTTTGTTTTTTTCTTGTTTTTTTTTGTTTTTTTCTTGTTTTTTTCTTGTTTTTCCTTTTTTTTTGTTCTTTTTCGGCTTTTTTCTTTTTTCCCCCGTCTTTCCTCCCCCACCCCATTAATCTTAGGGGCTATGATGGGGCAGGAAAGACAAAGCAACAGTAGTCAAAAGGCAGCTAAGAGGTAACATGCTTCACTGTCCGCTCTGCAGAGCTGCTCTCTGAGGTAAGCAGACTGCCTCCAGTACTTTTCCAAATTTAGGTCTTCATATGTGGGGTTGCTGTGCAGTGATTAATGAGACTGCTCTGAACCATGGCTGTTATCATCCATGGTCGACTGTAAAGCTGCTGCGCCTTTCCCTGCTTCACCACCTGACAACACAAAACCACCTCAGACACCCAACAATATGTTTGTAAGCTGCTGATGCTGATGCAAAGCTGGCCCCCACTGGGAATTCAAGGGAAAGTCTCTAAGGGCGCATGAGCTGCTGTTTGGCTGATCCAAAGCCACCAACAGCTCAACTGCGAGGAAATGCCCTGATGCAGGATGAAAGATAGTTTCCATTAGCAAGCACAACTTAACCAATGATACCTGATGCCCATGGTAGATGCTGCCAATGCCGCCAGAAAAATGAAACGTGATGCAAAACACACATAGGCAGACTGCTGCTGTTTGCCGTAAGGTTTTAATTGGCAGTAAGACATGCCAGCAATAAAGATGTGCACCTTCGCCTGCAGCAGCTGATTGGTACACAGAACACACCTTTCTCAAGCCCCAATACTTGCCGAGGCCTTGAATATCTCTGCAGCTGTACAGGACCACACCAGGAAGGAAATTAGCTGCCTGGTGGGACAGTAGAGTCAGCAGCTGCTCAAAAATCCCGAATGTTCCCTGCTGCTGCAGCTGTTCCATGTTGAGAGGCCATATCCCAGCTGTTCCCTGCTGCTGCAGTTGTTCCGAGTTGAGAAGCCATATCCCAGCTGTTCCCTGCTGCTGCAGCTGTTCCTAGTTGAGAAGCCATATCCCAGCTGTTCCCTGCTGCTGCAGCTGTTCCAAGTTGAGAAGCCATATCCCAGCTGTTCCCTGCTGCTGCAGCTCTTTTGAGTTGAGAAACCATATCCCAGCTGTTCCCTGCTGCTGCTGCAGCTGTTCCAAGTTAAGAAGCCATATCCCAGCTCTTCCCTGCTGCTGCAGCTGTTCCGAGTTGAGAAGCCATATCCCAGCTGTTCCCTGCTGCTGCAGCTGTTCCAAGTTGAGAGGCCATATCCCAGCTGTTCCTTGCTGCTGCAGTTGTTCCGAGTTGAGAAGCCATATCCCAGCTGTTCCCTGCTGCTGCAGCTGTTCCTAGTTGAGAAGCCATATCCCAGCTGTTCCCTGCTGCTGCAGCTGTTCCAAGTTGAGAAGCCATATCCCAGCTGTTCCCTGCTGCTGCAGCTCTTTTGAGTTGAGAAACCATATCCCAGCTGTTCCCTGCTGCTGCTGCAGCTGTTCCAAGTTAAGAAGCCATATCCCAGCTCTTCCCTGCTGCTGCAGCTGTTCCGAGTTGAGAAGCCATATCCCAGCTGTTCCCTGCTGCTGCTACTGTTCCAAGTTGAGAAGCCATATCCCAGCTGTTCCTTGCTGCTGCAGCTGTTCCAAGTTGAGAAGCCATATCCCAGCTGTTCCCTGCTGCTGCAGCTGTTTTGAGTTGAGAAGCCATATCCCAGCTGTTCCCTGCTGCTGCAGCTGTTCCGAGTTGAGAAGCCATAGCCCAGCTGTTCCCTGCTGCTGCAGCTGTTCCAAGTTGAGAGGCCATATCCCAGCTGTTCCCTGCTGCTGCAGCTGTTCCAAGTTGAGAAGCCATGTCCCAGCTGTTCCCTGCTGCTGCAGCTGTTCCAAGTTGAGAAGCCATATCCCAGCTGTTCCCTGCTGCTGCAGCTGTTCCAAGTTGAGAAGCCATATCCCAGCTGTTCCCTGCTGCCGCTGCTGTTCCGAGTTGAGAAGCCATATCCCAGCTGTTCCCTGCTGCCGCTGCTGTTCCGAGTTGAGAAGCCATATCCCAGCTGTTCCCTGCTGCTGCAGCTGTTCCAAGTTGAGAAGCCATGTCCCAGCTGTTCCCTGCTGCTGCTGCTGTTTCAAGTTGAAAAGCAATATCCCGGCTGTCCCCTGCTGCTGCAGCTGAAGATGCAAGCTGGTGCTCCTCTGCTGCTGTTCGTCACCTGCTGCAACTGTGATGTATTGCCCCAGAACCCCAGTCAGCTCCTGCTGTTGCTCCTGTTTTGAGTTACTAGCTGAAACCCCAGACATCCCTTGCTGCTGCAGCTGTTATCAGGTGTCAAGCTGAACCCCCACATATTCCCTGCCGCAGCTGTTACGAGTTGCAAGCTGAAACCCCACATATTCCCTGCCGCAGCTGTTACGAGTTGCAAGCTGAAACCCCACATATTCCCTGCCGCAGCTGTTACGAGTTGCAAACTGAAACCCCCAAATCCCCTGCTGCCGGAAATGTCCCCTGCAGCTGCAGCTGTCCTTAGCAGCGAACCCATATCCCAGATGTCCCCTGCTATAACATAACCCAGACCCCTGAGCGACACCCAGAAGAGCATCAGCAGCAAGCAGTTAGCCCCTCACAGAGACGTACTTGCTGCTGACGGCTATAGCATAACCCAGACCCCTAAGAGACACCCAGAGGAGCATCAGTAGCAAGCAGTTAGCCCCTCACAGAGACGTACTTGCTGCTGACGGCTATAGCATAACCCAGACCCCTAAGAGACACCCAGAGGAGCATCAGTAGCAAGCAGTTAGCCCCTCACAGAGACGTACTTGCTGCTGACGGCTATAGCATAACCCAGACCCCTAAGAGACACCCAGAGGAGCATTAGTAGCAAGCAGTTAGCCCCTCACAGAGACGTACTTGCTGCTGACGGCTATAGCATAACCCAGACCCCTAAGAGACACCCCAAGGAGCATCAGCAGCAAGCAGTTAGCCCCTCACAGAGACGTACTTGCTGCTGACGGCTATAGCATATCCCAGACCCCTAAGAGGCACCAGAGGAGCATCAGCAGCAAGCAGTTAGCCCCTCACAGAGACGTACTTGCTGCTGACGGCTACAGCATAACCCAGACCCCTAAGAGACACCCAGAGGAGCATCAGCAGCAAGCAGTTCGCCCCTCACAGAGACGTACTTGCTGCTGACGGCTATAGCATAACCCAGACCCATAAGAGGCACCAGAGGAGCATCAGCAGCAAGCAGTTAGCCCCTCACAGAGACGTACTTGCTGCTGACGGCTATAGCATAACCCAGACCCCTAAGAGACACCCAGAGGAGCATCAGCAGCAAGCAGTTAGCCCCTCACAGAGACGTACTTGCTGCTGACGGCTACAACATAACCCCAACCCCTGAGAGAAACCCAGAAGAGCATCAGCAGCAAGCAATTAGCCCCTCACAGAGACGCACTTGCTGCTGACAACCACTATGGGCAAGGTCACACCCCTGATCCAGCTGCTGCCATGAGTTGCAAAGCCATACCTCTACCCCCTGGTGCTGCTGCTGCTGTTCTTAGCGCCACTGCGGATTGCTGTGATACTCGAGAGTCACATCAATGTTGCTGTAGCTGTTACCAGTTGCAAGGATGTACTTCTGGTGCCTGCTACTGCTGTTTCTGCTCTAAGCGCCACCTTAGTCCCCGCTGCCGCCGCTCCTTGGGATTAACCACCTTCCCCCGCCTTGCTAACTGCTGCGGTTGCTCCTCCTCTTGCTGCTGCTGCTGCCCCTGCCACCTCTCACGCCACTGTTGCTGCTGCTGCTGTCTCAAATATGGAGCCTCCACTCTCCTCTTCAACTGAGCCAGCCTGCCCTCCAGCTCCTCCATTGACCAGCGGCTGTACTCATCTGCCTGCAGCAGCCCCACTACCACCTCCATCAGCACCTCCCTCACCCTAGGCAGCTGCTTAGATGGCGCCAGTACCCCCTGCTGCTCCAGCTGCTGCTCATAAGCCCCCACCATGGATGAGATCGCAGGCCCCAGCAGCTCCCGCAACCCCTCCACCCTATCCTTACCCCAGCGCTGCAGTGTGAGGGCAAACTCATTCCGCACCCGCCTAAACACTTCCAGGTCACCCCGCACCAACACAAAGACCAGGGTCATGCCCAACGAGAAGAAGTCATAGCACGCCCGCATTGGGATGTTAACCCTGCAATCGTGAGCGACCACAATCTCAGGATCCAGGAAATCCAAGGTCCCCGGAAGGCAGGCGTTCAGGTACGTACCCTCCCTGCAGGTCAGCCCCATGTCCACCACGAAGAACCGCCACTTGTCCCCATGCTGCTTGTCCCCACCCTGCTTCTTGTCCCCACGTATTATGTTCTGGGGCTTCACATCCCCATGGCAAAGCCCCTTCTCATTGAGGTCCGTCATACCCCTGCTGGTGTGGATCATCATATCCAGCACTTGCTGCAGCGGCAGGTGCTTCGAGCCGTCCCCAGTAGCCCTAGCACACGAGTACACTAAGTCCCACAGGCTTTCCGGGCTGCTGCTGACTGCCTCAAATACCAAGCAGCTTCCGAAAGCATGATGGCTCTCACAGTACAGCCGTGGAATGTACCTGCTGCTGGACACTGCACGGTAAACTGCTGCTTCACGCTGACATTCCACCAAACTGTTGTCTGATGACCGCTGCATGCACTTAGCGACTATAGGAACGCCCTTAGTGACAAAGTCGGCTTGGCCTGCTGCCTGTGCTGCTGCTGCAAGAGAGGGTGAGCAGGGGGAGAGAGGACTCCGCTGCATCCAGCATGTTCCAAAGTGTCCATTACCCAACTTCGAGCAGGCTGCATTGGGGTCCAGCAGCTGCTCGGGGAGATACGCGGAGAAGTGCTGCTGCAGGAGGTCACGAAGCTCTGCATGCCTCTCCTCGCAAGCTTCACTGCAGGGCGAAACAGCAGCAGCAGCAACTACAGAGGCGCTGCTGCTCTGAGACGGCTCGGGTTCACAGCTAGAAGGTGCTGCAGGTACTGCAGTAGAGCTCGTTGCTGCTGAAATTGAGGAGGGGCGTTGCTGCTGAAGATGAGGAGCAACCGGGTTGCTGTCTGGACTTTGACCGCTGCTGCTCATGCTGCTGGACGAAACACCCGCGGGGTGAGACGAAGCGCTTGCGGACGGGTCCGAATGAGGCTGATCAGCTGCTGCTTCTGGCTGAGGCTGTGGATGCGAGGCGCTGCTGTCCAGGGAAGCTGCGTCATTGGGTGCTGGAGCAGGTACAGGTCACAGGTCACAGGCCACTGCCCATGCAGGCCCACGCAATTCCTCCACAGGTGCAGTGTAGCCCACCCCAACTGTACGGGAGCACGCGTGGTCCCTTCCAGCTGTCGCCTTTCTCCAGCCACCTCCGACAACGTTGCCAATGACCTTAGCCAAAGACCGTAACGGCGGAAGGAAACGCATTGTTACACAACATAAGATAACGTCTTGTTTGCAAGCAAACAGAGTGTTATACGCGCATTGGTATCTTGAGTAAACAGGATGCCTTTCCGGAGGCAAGTTCGAGCTTATATGGCGACTTGAGAATGAAGCATGCATTGATTGCTGTGCCTGCCAGGAATACCAACGGTCGCTGGGTGTCAACCAGCTCCGAGACAGGTGCCTCCTTTAAAAGTCAAGTTGGCTGTCTGGCCCCTGCAGCCCGAGCTGGTCATAGTACACTTGGTTTGCTGTCACCATAAGCCAACAGGCATGACCTTCTGCGATGGCCCTTCTTGGGGCACTCACCATGCCATCCACCATGCCACCAAGGGATCTTTTCAGTGTTGAGTAAGGAGCCCTGCTCAGCATTAATGTGCAGATTCCCGCCGCTCTATTTGCATAACTATGGCTATTCCTATATTCACCTCCATCTGATGCGTGTCTGTCGAGTGCGCTGACTGACTCCATGGTCAGCTCCAAAGACTCTCGAAAGCCAGAGTATGCACGGGACTGGCGCAAAAACCCACTTCGGCAAACTCGAGGCACTCATCTGAAGATCTAATAAAAGAAGCTGTGGATTACCGGTCTGCAGCCACAGGCTGCAACGGCTGGCTACTTGGCGCTCTGTGTACAACCAGATTACCAACTAGCCCAGAACAACAACAACAAACATTTAAGGTGTGGCAACCGCAAAGGGCTGCTAGGTCGAACCGACCAAACACACCATGGGAGCCAATGAAGGCTCATAGGGCCAAGTGGTCTGGAATCTTCGTTCCAATGATGCACGGTGGTGGCACATGAATTGAAGTAAGCTCGTCAGAGAGCCAACAGCGCAGTCTATATCATTCACAAGTGCAGTGGCAGATGTGCCCTCGGGCCATTCATGCCACCACCAGTGCGCAGGCGCAGCCAGCACACTTTGACAAACTTATCCTGCAAAGGTACGAGCCTGTTAGCTGACCATCATTATGCCTTCCCATGAAAAGACGTCCCGAAACCTTTAACCCTAAGCTCCGCCAGTGCACGCATGCAATAACAGGTCAGCCTGTGCAACTTGTGACTAACATTCACTATTCAGGCAGTACTAATACGTCAGGCTTGCCCGCACTTCCTAGCACAGAATATATACCAGCCCCTTAGATCGGCTCTATGGCAGCCTTTGCAGGCAAGGCTGCAAGATACTCCATGAGCATACCAATCACCCCTACCACCTCAATCAACTCCTCCTGCGTGTGACATGATCATAGATGACCACCTGCTGGTATTCCTCTGTTGCCAAGGGGCTGCGGCTGCTGTTGTCCCCTGGCAGGGAGGTGGGGTCCACACAGATCACCTTACGGTCACGCTTGTTTTTGAACAGCAAACCAAGCTTGTCATCTGCAATTACCTGTCAATACAGAGAAACAGATGGAGAGCAAGCTGTTTCAACAAACATTACCAGGGACTGCTTTGATCATTGTTCATTCACAGCTCATATAATAATTGATTTATTATTTGCTGAAGCACTTCCTCCACTTATCAGTGACAGCTGCTTACAGCTACATGGAGTCAAAGCTCCAGACCGCGGTGCAACAAGCACCTGCAAAATCACATTCTTGGCATCTGCTAAAAGTTCTCTCAGAACTCAGCTCAGAAGCAAGGACCAACACTTTTGAGGCTGGGTAGGCATGGACACCCACATCTGACTTCAGCTATTGAAACTCAAACCCCTTGCTTTGCCATTTTTCTTGAATACATGTGGCTTCAGCTTTTGAAACTCTCCATTCCTGCTTTGCCATTGCTCCAAACACCCGCCATGTTTCTAAAGTACCCGCCAGTATGCTGACAGTTTCCCCCAAGGCTAGCAGGCCAATGATGAGCAGCACTGAAGCAGCACATGCAGCCGTGCATGGAACCACATACACAAGTTATATACTCTTTGATACTGTAGTAGCCTACACCGCTAGAAAGCTTACATGGTTGGTGGCTATAATAACCAGCGACATAACAGATTGTTACAATAAATTGCCACTAGCAGTCCGCCTGAGGGCGGGTACCATCACGTGATGGCTGTTTGCCAATGTCCATGCACCTGGATTAGATCCCAGCATGCTCCCATGTGCCCGATGAAACTCGAATGCGTGGAGAAGGGCGTTAGTCAGCGGTAATGTACTACATCGGGGTTTACATACCCAATGTTACAGCGTCACATGGCTTCTTGCTGGCATCAATGGCACCCTAGCCAAATTTGCATGGACAATTGATTACTTCCTTCTGTCGTGGCTTGGCACAGAACCCCACCCCCCATCACATTTACAGATCTGATTGCAAGCTGGAGCCCATGTGAAGCGCATGCCCAGCCCAGCAGCTGTAGCCCACCTCACAGACGCACGATGTACTTTTTCATCAAGCTCCCCGGTTCTGTAAATTTAGTGTCTCACACATGCAACATTCAACCCCGCAGCCCTGCTGGCATGCAAATATGGAAGGATGAACTGCTGCCTACATGCAACTTACCCTTAACAAGACGTTTACAAAAAGAAAAGGCTGTGGCAGCATAAGCAGTTGACCTACCCACCTGGAAGTTAGGTGTTGGGTTGCTTGTGCTGAGGTGTGTCACCCAGTTGTAGAAGCTGAGGTCAGATGGCCGAGGCATGAGCTTCTTCTTGCGATCAAACCATGCCTCCACATTGGGGTCTGTGGCCAGCCTGTGACCGTAGTCAATGTACCCTGATACCTCCTGGCCCCGGGCATTGATGTCTCTGATGAAGATGATCGTGCTCAGCTTGCCGTTGCGTACTGCTTCTTCTCTGTCCCTCAAAGCCTGCAGGCACCAAGCAGCAATGAATAATCAAGGGGCGGGGTATTCTGATGCCTGTTGATGCATACCGTATGTGCTAGAGCTGCAGGCCGCTGCTGCCTGCTGCTACTGCTTTGATAAGACATGGTACGTATACATCACCTCCATAGCCAGCAACTACTTGCTGCTGCTGCCCTTGTTGCTGCCTGGCCATATCTATTGCAGCTTTCACTGGTGCAGCTGCAGCTGTTTGTTGCTGCTTTTCAGGATTTTTCCCAACCAGCGGACAATGCTGCTGCTGCTGCCGGTGCTCCTGTTGCCAGTTACGTCTCATGTTCATGCTGCCGATACTGTTGTCAGTGACACAACTGCTGCTGCTAGTCGTCCATGCGCCCCAAATGACTGACTCTGGCAGTACAAACGCGCGAAGGGTTGCAGTCGTAGGGGGAACCTCTGGTACCTCTGGACCTTACAACATAGCGCCTGCTATGCCAAGATTTTCCACAGCACTTTTCGTTTGCTGTGGTGCTGCTAGTACGCACCATGAGCAGGGGGTATCCCTCGACTGGCTTCCCTTGTGATGCTAGGCGCTTTGGCTTGCGGTTGAGGCGTGCTTGTCTGGCTGCTTCTGCTGCTGCCTTGCGCTGCTGGAACTCTGCCCTGGGAATGACCTCACCATTGCCTCGGATGCTGCAGTCACAGAGAATCTCAATTCAATCTGCTGCTGTGAGGCACAGAAAGGATGATCTAATGCAGGACAGTGCAGCAGGGGTGTACTGCATAAGCTGGCTGTGCATGGCGCTGCCCTGGCTGTGCATGTCGCTTAGGCTGTGACAGGTTAAGGCATATGCATAATTGATTTTGCTCCAGTCGGATGTGGGCACGTATCTCAGAGAAGCATGGTCAACGGCTTGTATAAGAGATCCACAGGATTGGCTAGTAGCAAACACCTAGCTGGCACCTGGATGGCTCTCCTGATGCAAGCAAGGTCACTGCCTGACAATGACACCATGTGATCCTGGACTCACCCGAGCTCTACCAGGTGGCGTGCAAGCTCGACATCTTCCAGATAGTACATGTCAGTCCCGGATATTTGACTGTCAAGGTACTCTTCATACCTGCAGGTACCGGAGGACTGCGTGAGCTGCCACCTTTGGACATCACTTGAACGTTAAGGCATCCCTCGAGCGGAGCTTACGTTGCAAATTCTTCCGCCACTGGGTCATAGCCAGGGCCTTTGAGGTCGGAGTCGTCTTCCATGTAGCCCTAATTGCTAGTGACCGTAAACCGATAAGCGTCTTCACTGCTTACAGCGGATTGTTACGGACGACTGGCTGGCTACTTTATCTGAATCATGCGTGCAGCAAGAAGAAACATAGGCAGGCTGACCTGTTGATGACCCGTTGCGGATGCAGTGCGCACGCGCAACTCTTTTCAACAATCCAGGTCATGAGATCAACTGCATGTTCCTTATAGTTGGCAGTGTAATGGTGCACTGAACCATAACAGCGATGCAAAGCGTGAATTGGAGCATGGGCTGAGACTTGGACTAGCGTAGTACACTGGTCACTAGACGAGCAGTACGAGCATACATGGGCCATCTTCTGGCTTCTCAGAATTGACATAGCCATGCATGTCCCACCATTCACCTGCTCAATCTCTTTCCATGTCGGGCTGGTGGCCCGCTGAGCGATACGGCAGCTAGACAGGTCCCCTGTGCCTGGCGTGAATGAAAAAGACCCGATACATTCCAAAAACACTTTCAGAAACGGCCCAGCCTCTTTGAAAGAGAACACCAACGCGACGACCTTTACTAAAGCATCGTACCACAAAAGGTCCCTCGGCACCTGGAACATGAGGCATTGCGGGCCAAGCATTACAGTTGAAGTTTGCGGGTCTGATATCAATACCAGTATAACCAACTTTTCCTGGGGGGAATGATCCCTGCTCATGCACCAGTCATGTGCAGGTGCCTACCTATGACCTCTAAAGTGTCTAACAACATGCAAAGATGCAATACCATAGCCAAAACCTGCGCATCTTACAGCGCTGCAGGAAGAGCAAACTCTCCCACAACATGGGACATATGAGCTGGTAAGCTTTATGACACGCCACCACTTTCTCAGGCCCTACCCGTCCAAGCGCAGGGCACTCAGATCCTCATGTTGCTTGCTGCCTCAAAGCAATGTAAAAAAAGATGCAAGGAACATGCAGCTTTGCCTTATAGCTCAGTCATGAGGGCAAGACAGATGGCCTCAACCAGTCACAGTGCCGGTACACATCACGCTAGCATAGCACATGTCTTCAGAATAGCTTCTTCCTATGCAGCTCAGTGATTCAGCCCCCCGATGCATTGTCCCAAACCTTCTCAGCTAACATTTCGCAAACAGATCATGCTGGGCCAGCCATCAGTACCATTGTGCTTGTCGCTGCAGCCAAAGAACATAGCTCACAGGCTCATGTGATGGAAGCCATCAACCTTTAACCCTGACATAGTCTAACCCAATACTTAGGAAGCCTGACATCAGCGCTCAGTCGATAGCATCCCATAGCTAAACCCCATCCCCTAGACATCTGCCCTTCTTGCCACCCCTCTTCATCAAACCTCCAAGGGGGTCCCCAGTCACCACCAGCGGCCCTACTGCCCATCATACCACCATCGTTATCCTGATCATGTGGGTGCAATTTACCTTAGTCCTGGTGGTGGTGCCGCCGCGAACATAAGACATCATCGTACATATCATGCCATCTCAGAGTTTCCCGCAGCAAAAGAGCCATAGGTACTGGTGCATCTCAAGCAGCATGGCACCTATTGCTGAGTCAATCCGTAGCCATCCCCTTGGATCTTCCCATGTTGCCTGCCAGGCTTATTGGCTTCCTTCTTTCTATCATTGGACCAGTAGGAGCCGCCAGCAGCTTTGTCAGTGGCAAGGGCAGCTTGCTCCTCCCTTGCTGCCGCTTCTGCTGCTGCGCTCTGTTGCTGCCTCTCTCGCAGCCTCTGCTGAGCCTGCAACAGAAGTGAGAGCGAATTACAATCATTATACATCTATAACATAGTGGACATTGATACAGTTTCTTAGTGGACCAAGGGCGTGTTCAGCCAGTTGTGCAAAAGTCGGTGGCATAGCACAGGAAGGCTGTCAAAACTTACACTGAAGTAGTTTAGCTCAGCAATATGGCTGCTTGGTTCAATTGGAAGTCCCAATGCCCAGAACTTAACCCAGTCTGGCCAGGCTGCCCCCTCACGCCATAGTCTGCACTTCATGTTTTGTTCCAACCCATCTTCATTTGGCAGCCTTCTGCACACTTATGACTGGTGGGCTCCTCTTATAGTCAACTTTGAACACTGTTCCATTGCTTCTTCACTTAAAATGCTCAACTGCTATAAGCTGCGCACTTCCCACATTAAAAGCAGGGTTACAACTGTAAGTAGCAGGTGTTCTGCCCGCAGCCAACCAGCCATCAGATGCCCCCTCTCTCCCTAAATCCCAAACTCCCTAAACCACCACTAAGCCCTAAACCAGACCAATAACACTAAACCCCAGCAGGAAGGTTGCATTGCTGCAGACCACGCCTGCAGTCCGCACAACCTTATCATGAACCCCAGGGGTGAAGCTCTAGCCTCCCAACCCCCTATCCACCCGCTTGAGAAGGAAGCTCGTGTTTGCACACAAACTAAACCACAATCCTGAAGTGGAAACACGCAAGACCCATATCCCTGCTTCTACACATGCCCATGTAACGTATCCATCGTTAAGAGCCGCACACCCCCACCCCCACCCCCATCCCCATCCCTATCCCCATTTTCCTGCATGGCGTCTCCAAGCCTTGAACCCAGCCACCTCCACTTTCTGCAGGAGCCCGAGGGTGGAACAATGCAGAAAATTGGGCTAGTAACCCACCAAGTCCCTCGGGTTCCGACCTTTCAATAAAAGGAATAGGGTTCAGAGTTTAGGAGTTGATGATGCCAGGTCGCCAGACATGTTTCATGAGTGAGAACAAAGTCAATGCACCTCGCAGATGCCCACACACTAAGAACCCAGCACCCTATCCGCTGGCCCTGCTTAGTTCGTATCTGATACCGCACCGCACACTGGCAGCAGGTGTGCCTCCAATTGTCACCCACTTCTGAGCTGCTTGGACGGTCTAAGCCCTATCTAGCACAGTTCGACACGGAGACCCAAAGTCTCCCCAAACTGCTTAGATCCACATAGGCCCCCTATCTCACTCACACCAAGCTTCAAAACCATGAAACATTTCATCACCCACCCACTGACCCACCCACCCTCCTCCCTCCAGCCCCACCCTGCTCACCTTCCTATCAGGCTCCGTCCCCCACACCGGCAGCGGATGTGCCTCCGTATTAAACACCCATTCATCCAACGGCAGCACCCCTGGATCATCCTCAAACAACAGATACAGATACTTCAACGTCTCAGCGATCCAAAACGATTCCATCTTATTACTCAGCCCAGGCGGGACTCTCATTACATCATCCGCACAAGCGTAACCCCCCGACGACATTCGTGCCCACCGCTCCCATCCCCGGAACATCTGCCACCCCCAGTCCCGGTAGACTTCATTCCCAGTGGCGCGCCAGAGATAGAAGAGTGTCTCGGCAGCTTCTGGTCGGAGGAAGTTTACCGTGTTGGACGGCTGCATGATTGCTGATGGAAGGCTGTTGCTGTTCTGCTGCTTCTGCTTGGGTTCACTCGCCGGGGGCTTTCTGATGTCTGGTGGGTGCTTGCTGCTAGATGTAAGGCTGCTGCCGCTGATGCGCTGTTGATGCTGGTTGTGCTGCTGCTGTTGTTTTTTCTTGTGAACGGGCCGCTGTTGCTGCTTATGCTGTGGGTGCTTGCGATCACCATCATGCTGCGGCTGCTGCTGTGGCTGCTGCTGCTCATGCATGGGTTGCTGTTGCTGCTTATGCTCCAAGTGTTTGCGATCATCAACATGCGGCTGCTGCTGCTTGTGAATGGGCTGCTGTTGCTGTTGTTTGTGCTGTGGGTGTTTGCGATCACCAACATGCTGTGGCTGTTGCTGCTGCTGCTGCTTGTGAACGGGTTGTTGTTGCTGCTGCCTGTGCTCCAAGTGTTTGCGATCACCATCATGCCGTGGCTTCTGCTGCTGCATTGGCAGCGTGGAGGCTGTAGGCGAGGCCCTACCTCCAGATACTAGCTGCTGCTGCTGCTGCTTCTTCTTTTTGTGTTGTTCATCAGCCGCTGTTCCAGAAGCCTTGCTAGCAGGACCACCTTCTCCCTGCGGCTGCTCCAACTCCTGGTGCTGCTGTGGTTGCTGGTGATGGGGTGGGGGCTGCTGCTGCTGCTGCTGCTGCTGGGGTTTGCCAGCTGCATGAGCAACCCCAACCTC
Organism: Pseudopediastrum boryanum; assembly: GCA_963556185.1. Taxonomy (NCBI): domain Eukaryota; kingdom Viridiplantae; phylum Chlorophyta; class Chlorophyceae; order Sphaeropleales; family Hydrodictyaceae; genus Pseudopediastrum; species Pseudopediastrum boryanum. The sequence continues at coordinate 1,982,826 of OY744502.1, read as the reverse complement.
CTCCTGCTGCTGCTTTGTATTCTGCTGTCGCTTCTTCTCTTCCTTCTGCTCCTTGCGGTGGATGTCATCCCTTAGACCTGTGTCAGCTGCCTGAGCAATGCCACCCTTTTGCTCCTGCTGGGCCTGCTGTCTATTCTGCTCACGCTGCTGCTTCATCTCTTCCTCCTGTTCATCCTGTTGCATCAGGAGCCGCCTCTGATTTGTTTGTATACCAAGATCATGTGCAACCCATTGCTGCTGCTGCTGCTCCTGCTTCTGTTGTTTCCCCAGCTGCTGCTGCCACTGTTCCTGTTCTTTCCCCTGCTCCTGCTCCTGCTGCTCGTGTTCCTTCCCCTCCAGCTGCTGCTGTCTCTGCGGCTGCCAGTGCTTCCCCTGCTGCTGCTGCTGCTGCTGCTGCTGCTGCTGCTGCTGCAGCCCCATGAGGTGTCTCTGTACACCAGCAGCAGCAGCTGGTCCCCCTTGTACTGCCTCTAACTCCTGCTGTAACAACACTGCTGCAAGAGTCCCAGCATCTACTACCCCACGCCTCACCCCCTGCTCCCCCTGCCCCTGCCCCGGCTGCTTCTGGTTCTCCTGCTCAACACCCTCCTGCTGCTGCCCCTCCTGCTGCTGCTGCTGCCGCCGTCTCTCCTTAATAACCCTTGCTAGCTTCATCTGTGCCAGCATAGCCTTTTGCTGCCCCACCTCTCCGTCCATCTTATCCGGGAATCCCTCATCCATCAACCCTTTTATAGCCGCCTTAGCTGCAGCAACCACCTCCGGATCTTTCAGGAGCGGGTCCTTCTTCAACAGCAGCTGCATCTCATCCCACTGCTGTTGATGCTGCTGTAGCATATTGGCATCTGATACTGCTGCTGCTGTTCCATCTGTTGACTCCAAGCCCATTCCAGCAAGCTGCAGCTGCTGCTGCTCCTCTTGCTCCTGCTGCTGCAGCTGCTGCTCCTCTTGCTCCTGCTGCTGCGATAAGATGGCAGAAGCCAGAGCCATGGGATCAACAGCGCCATCAGCAACCCCATCCCCCGGCTGCTGCTTTTGCTGCTGCTGCTTCTCATCTAAAGCAGTAGAGTTACCAACAGAGGCCGTCCTAATCTCCTTCTGCTTCTGCTCTATGAGATGTGCTATCTTGACCTGAGCGTCCATAGCTTTCTGTTGCCCAGCCTCCAGCCACATGTTATCCGGGAAGCCTCCCTCCCTCAGCTGCTTTAAGGCTTCCCTAGCAGCTGATATGACAGCAGGGTCTTTCAGCACTGGCTCATGATCAAGCACCTGCTGCATATCCAACTGCTGTTGCTGCTGCTGGTCTTGTTGCTCCTCCTGCTGCTGCTGCTCCTGCTGCTGCTGCTGCTGCATTGCATCCATGGCAACTTTGGGGGAGCTATCACTTAACAGTTGCTGCTGCTTCCCCAATTGCTGCTCAATAAGCTGATCGTGGCCCCCCGTTTTACTTTGCTTGGCCTGGTGTCTCTGCTGCTGCTGCTGCTGCTGCTGTTCCGCCTTCTGCTGTTGCTGTTGCTGCTGCTTCCGCTTCTGCTTCTGCCGGAGCCTTGCCTCCAGCTGCCGCTGACGTTCCACAAGCACAGCCTGTGGAATTCCTTGCTGCCCCCCGCCTCCCCCCAACTCCTGCTGCAATAGCGCCGTTGCTACAGCCATAGGATCTCCTATTCCCCCCACTCCTCCCCCACCAACCTGCCGACTCTTCCCCCCTGCACCCTCCTTCCCCTGCTGCTGCGTCAGCTTAATGAGCTCCGCAAGCTTTACCCGTGCTGCTTCCATCACCTTTCCTCGCCCTTCTCCCTGCTGCCCATTCCCCTGGTACCCCTCCTTCCGCAGCTGCGCCCCTATAGATTTAACAGCAGCAACTACAGCTACATCTTTCCCTACTGCCACCTTCTGCTGCCACTGTTCCATAACCGGTGTCACCCCAGTCACTCGGTCACCCAAATGTAACCCGGCCTGGTCACCCTCACCCTCACTCTGACCCTCATCGTCGTCCCCAACCACTCCTTCAAGCAAACTCAACCCCACCTCCATCTCTAACTGCTCCTGTAAAGCTGCCGCAGCGACAGCAGTGTAGTCCATACTAAGCCCTAAACCGCCGCCTTCTGCTTCCACCCTCCATCGCGTCTGTTTGAGCAGCTCCATGAGCATGTTATGTTCATCTATGACCCGGGCCATCACGGCATCAGTCTGCACCTTAGGGAAGCCCAGCCTTGCTAAGCGCTGCCCAGCAGCTTTAGTAGCAGCTTTGACAGTGGGGTCTTGTAAGAGGGGGAGGTTGTGTAGTTTCTCAAGCAATACCTGCCGACGTTGCTGCTGCTTTTCTTTCTGCTCCTGCGTCTGCTGCTGCTGTTGCATTTCTCCCTGCTGTTTTCCCTCCTTTTCCTGCAGCTGCTGCGTCTGCTTTTCCTGCTGTTCCTCTTCTTGGTGGGCGGCAGCAAGGTCTGTTGCGTTTGCCAGATTTCCACCCTCTCCCCCTTGCTGCTGTTGCTGCTGCTGCCGTTGCGCTTCCCCCGCCTCCCTCTGCTCCCCTTCCCCTTTCCACCCCCAATACACCCTCCTCAATCTCAACCCCTCCTCCCGCACCTCCTCCCTCCTCTGCCTCTCCACCTCCCGCTGCTGCTCTTCCGCAGCCCTCCTACTCTCCTCCGCCTGCCGCTGCTGTTCCTCTAACTCCCGCTGCCCCTCCTTTCCTAAGTAGAAATGCACCCTATCAGGGGAGATCCCTGAGGGGGACATGTGATACATTTCATAGCAAGCTCTGCCTATGTAAGCACCCAAAGTGATGTCATCTAAATCAGAGGGCTGGGACTTGGTGGATACATTATGTAAAGCACCTGCGCACATCAGGGAGGGAAGCAAGGGATGTAAGGAAAGTGCACGTACAGAAGAGCAGGCTATACATACAGGGGTGATTTTGATGCTGCCACGCGGCAGAACGACTGGTGCATTTGTGAGCTAGGCTTGCACACAAGTTATACTATCATAACACTTTAGGAAACCACTAATAGCTGCTGTATCTGAAGGCTTGTCGTTCCTGTGTCCGGTTCAAGCCGATAACGTGGTCAGCACCCTGTATCAACAAAAGATACAACTACAACAAAATTTGTTTGTGTATTCTTATGAACATAGAAGAATACGTCTTCACAATACCATAGAGTTGATGTACATATATGGAGCCGGGCCGGCACAGTGGGCGCACAAAAGACAGCAAATCGTCTGAGGCCGGGCTCCTCCTTTTGCTCACAAGTAGAGCACCGTCGACAAGTGGCCAGGCAAGGTGGGGAAATATGATTATATGGAGCGTATAGGGAGTGGCAGGTGATCTGGGATTCCCCGCTTCCAGGCAGGCTGGAGTCTGTAAACCCGGAGCACTCCTTTCACGGCGGACTCTGGCAGAGAACTCCCTCCTTGCTGTCTTGTGCCACATCTAGCAGCCCACTCCCCAAAGCGTTCCCGTCTGTCACTTCACTAATCCTTGCCTTTAATCCTACCTTCCCTCCCATCTCAGCCAGCACCAGCAGATCAGATTTTGAAACACACATTGCTGACAGCTCCCACTGTCCTGCACACCTCCCTCTTTAATACCCCTCTTCTACCCACTCTCCCCTGCTGCATCCATTGCCCCTCTTTAGCCCCCCTCCCCCTCCCACCACCAACCCAACTCACCCAGCACCAGCATTCCCCCAGCAAAACATGTGGTATGTTCAAAACCCTTGTTGACAGCTCCCCACCCCCCCTGCACATCTCTCTCCTCCTAGCTTTTTTTCCTTGGTGAGGGTTTCACTTTCTTCCCTCTGCTGCACCCCATACCTCCAACTCTACAGCTCCCATACCCCTCCTCCATCCACCGTCTGCTGCTGCATCCATTGCCCCTTTCTTACCCACCTTTCTCCCAACCCCTTCCTCTTCCCCCCCCCCCTCACCCAGCACCAGCATTCCCCCAGCAAAGCATGTGAGATGTTCAAATTCATTGTTGACAGCTCCCACAGTTCCAGTGCTGATGTCAGCATACGCCTCACTCACATAAGCCAGAGGACCTCCAGCATCTGATGCTACACGTACCAGGTGGCGACGCATGCCAGACATGGCTGATACATACAACTGATGAGGGACCTGCAGCAAAGGGGTTGGGGGTAGCAGGGTGGTTAGAGGAAAAGTGAGTGGAGGGGGTTTAGGGGTAGAGGAGGTGGAGGGGGTTTGGGGGGAGGGGCGTTGGGCAGACAATGGCAGAAAGGGTAGGTATATACATGGGAGGCATGTGGCTAATACATGTAACTGATGAGAGACCTGCAGCAGAGGGGAAAAGGAGGGGGCATTTGGTGGAAGGGACGAAGGGCAGATTATGGGTGAGTGAGGGAGGGGGTGGGGAGGAGGGCAGAGAAGGAAAGTTGCCAAGAGGGGGTCTCGACTTGCGTGTAGGGGGTACGCAACAGGCATAAGACGCCAAGGCAAAAATACGGTACGTCTAAAGCATGAGATGCATTACCAGACATACAAGGTAATATAAGCAACCAGAGACACATGCAGCAAGGTGAAAGGTAGGCAGGATTAGGAGGGGTAGTTGCGGGAGATTATCCT
>OY744502.1:1947352-1978048 GCA_963556185.1 Pseudopediastrum boryanum | reverse complement strand
ATTCTCCCATCCCTATCCCTCCATCCCCCCCACCCCCGACCCTTTCCAAATTCTGCCCTGGTCTCCCCCCCCCCCCCTTGCCTGTACAGCAGCTACAATCACCGCCTCAATTCAAACGCTAATGTTCCCCTATCCCCTTTCCGTCCTGCTCCTCGCCTTTGCCCGCCCTCCCAACCGCCCCCCCCCCCCTCCTCACCTGCCCCCTACTTCGCCCCCCTCGCCTGCCCTCGTTTTCACAACCGTAGCAATAGGCGCCCCAATAAGATTCCCCATTCTCCAATATGTCCTGCAACTCCGCACTCCCTCCCCCTTCAGCGCCCCCCCAACACCTCCCCCCCTCACCTGCCCCCTTCTTCACCGCCGTAGCAATGGGCACCTGATACCCAGGTCCTGCCTTAATCTTAGCATAAGGCACAGCACCACCAGATGAACAATCAATCAGATCCACTCCAATCTCCTTCAGCTCCTTACAAAACTGCACGCTCTGCTCCACATCCCAACCCCCAGGGGTGTAATCCGTGCCACTGATGCGCACCAGCAGGGGGAGCTCAGGGGGGAGGGTGGCACGGACAGCGGAGGCAATGGCCAGGGGGAAGCGCATGCGGTTTTCTAGGGAGCCACCATACTCATCACTCCTGTGAAATGCAACAGAAGAAGGAAAATGGCTATTATGCAACAGCAGCAGCAGCACAATGTCTGGTTGTGCAAGCACACAAGTGATATGCAGCAGCATGGGGAGGTTTGAGGGTAGGATGTGATCGAGTGCTTGCTGAGGTAATAGGTATGCACGCGGAAGCGCATGCGGTTCTCTAGGGAGCCACCATACCCGTCACTCCTGTGGAATGCAGCAACAGCAGGAAGAAGGATTAATTTATACGACAGGAGGTAGCAGCAGCAGGAGCAGCAGCAGCAGCAAGAGCGGTACTCATCACTCCTATGGGATGCAACAGAAGAACGAGCAAGAGCAAGGGAAGCAGTTAGGGACTAGTTGCTATAGGTGGAGGGGCACTGCACAACATGGTGGGTACGTGCATTTTTGGCAGGTAAAACGCGACAACAGGGGGGCCTCAGGGGGTTCCATGGGGGGAGGGGGGGAGGGGGCAGCACGGACTGCTAAGGCAAGAGCCAAGGGGAAGGGTTACTTTAAGCGACAGGAGTAGCAGCAGGAGCAGCAGCAGCAGGAGCGGTACTCGTCAGTCCCATAGCATGCAACAGAAGAAGGATAAAGGGTAACATTTATACAGCAGCAGCAGCAGCAGCAGCAGCAGCAGGAGCAGGGCAGTATGTGTAACAGCCGCAACAGGTGCAGGACAGTCGCCCTATCAGGAGAATCATTGCAGTGGCAGGGGCAAGCAGGGCTGTGAGTTGCTGCTGGACCTTACCCAGGGTTTAGACAGGATCATAACCAGGGTGAAGCAATGCAGCAAAGCTGTAAGATGAAGCCACTAATCCGAAGGGCGCAGCTTTCACGAACCCTTAAAAAGGATCAAAAGAAAGGGGCTCCATCTCTTTCCCTTCCCCACCTTACCTGTCATTTGACAATGGAGACAGAAACTCATGAATGAATGAGGTACCCATGTGCCATGTGTAACTCCACCACCTCAAAAACCTGCCTCCAAAACACTGAAAGCTCCTTAAACCCTATACCTCCTCTCTAAACCCTGTACCTTCTTTTACCCCCCCTCTTAAAACCCTCCCTCCTAAACCTCCTCCCCCCACAAGACGCTTCTAACCTCCGGTAACATGGCCATTGCCCCTCCCAAATCCCCAGCTCAACAAACCCTTATCTCTAATCCATTTGCTCTTAAAGCTGACTCCTGATTATAAACCTACAAGGTACCTTTTCCAAGACATGGCCTCATGACTTCGGACCTGCCATCTGAAACCACGTGTCCTCGATCCTAATGGACACAGGATCCATCCGCTGCTGTTGCATAAACCATCATTACTAATCAAATACATGTACCACATATGCTGCTCTTTCTGTCCCCCCCGACACCCCTACCTTCCCAAAGCTCTTCCTTACTCAACTCATCCATTAAACTCCCCACCTTACCTGCTATTTGACAATGGAGACAGAAACTCATGGATGAGGTACCCATGTGCCATATGCAGCTCCACCACCTCAAAACCCGCCTCCAAAGCCCTCTTAGTACTCGCCACAAACGCCTCCACTAAACCCTGAATCTCCTCCTTAGAGAGCTCCTTAGGGGTGGTGTACCCGCTGTCAAAGGGCAGGGGGCTGGGCCCGACTGGGGTCCACCCCTGGGGGTCTTTGGGGGAAATGGGGCCCTCGCGGTCGATCCAGGGTTCATGGGTGGAGGCTTTGCGACCAGCATGTGCAAGTTGTATGGCGGGGATGGCGCCTTGGGATTTGATGAAACGGGTGATGGGCTGCCAGGCCTGGGGGAGGGGGAGGGGGTGGGGAGCAATGTAGAGGGGCTTTGAGTCAGGGTGCTGAATTTTGAATGTATGTTTGAAAAGAATTTTTGGGTTTGGAAAGCCCCTGGAGGATGATAAAAATGAGGAGTGCGATAGGAGAGGTGAAAGACAGGTAGCGCAGGTGCAGAGCCTTGGGATTTGATGAAACGGGTGATGGGCTTCCACGCCTGGGGGAGGGGGAGGGAGAGGGGGGGGGGGGAAGAGGGAAAAAGAGAGGGAGGGTCGCGGGCGGCGGGGGGTTGAGAGGGAGAGGGGAGGGTGCAGAGGGCACCCATCTCTAGTTGCTCCAAATTCCACAGTCTTCAGTCAGCGATGACTTCTCAATTACGATCCTGCCCGATTGCAGGTTTTATTACCCCACACACATCTCCCCTTTCAATCAGGCCCCTGATCCTGGCATCTCCAACCCTCCGGACCCACCTCCACTCTTACTCCTGGCTCCACAGTCCCCCCCGTCCAAGTCAGCAATGACTAGCCAGGTATCTCACCCTCAATGCAGTCCATCCTTCCCCCTGCCACCCTCGTTACGCTCATTTTTGCCACCCACACCTCCCCAACCAGACCCCCAAGCACACACACACCCCGCACTCACTTCCACATGTTGCTGGTTCCACAGACCTGAATCCGCAGGTGATATCATGCCCTCAGGTGTCACCCCGGTAGCTTCCGCCATGACCAGTCCCGCTCCCCCCACTGCCCTGGCTCCCAGGTGCACCATGTGCCAATCATTGACCACTCCAGTGAGAGGCTTGCAGGAGTACTGACACATGGGGCTGAAACACAACGGAGGGGGAAGACACAGGGAGGTGAGGCGGACTTGATGTGTGAATGGGACCAGACATTGAATCTGTGGCGAGGATGGAATTGAGCTGGAGTCGTGGTGGGGTGGGGTCTAAGGGGGTGGGGGAGGGCGGAGGGGTGGGAGGGGTGGGGGAAGGCAGAAGGCAAGGACGAGGAAAGAGAGGCGGGGAGAGGCAGAGAGGGGGGGTGAGAGGAAGAGGCGGGGAGAGGAGTGAAGGCTGGGACCAAGACTAGAGCAAAAAGGGAGAGGGTTGGGGCTGGCATATGGTGCGCCTGCCAGAATGATGAGAGCAAACCTTTTTAGGTCTGACTGCGGATGCCACATATGTAGCCAAATGGGAGCATGCATTGCAGGAGAAGAGGAGCATACACCATATTAACAACTTGTTTGTTTGCTTGTTCTCCCCACCCAGCATTGACCAGTGCAGTCAGGGACTTGCAGCCATACTGACACATATTCCAGACATGGCTCTACCAAGCCCAATGACCGTTAGATGGGGCAGCAGCATATGAAACTTGCAGTGCGGCTTAAGCTTATGCCCCACTTGGGAGCAATCTGTCATGAGTCAGTTAACGTGTGTGTTACCTCGTTAACCGCTCAAGGGCAAATGCACAAACTCTGGATCCAAGTTCAAAAGAGCAAAGGGCCCCTGTGCCCCTGCCCTGGGCAGCTCAAACAGGGCAGTGTAGCAGGAGAGAAATGAGCTTCTGACCCTTCGAAGCCCACCTGACAAAGATGCGATTCTTGACCACGACGGATCTCAGCTTGATAGGGGAGAAGAGCTTGGGTATGCCCTCCTCCATGCAGGCCTTATGGTTTGAGACACCAACGTCCACCATCTTGCTTGCTGCTTCGTCTGCGCGCTGTTGTAAAGGTCCGTTTGAAGCAGTTCCTACTGCAAGTCGCCTAAGACGCTTGCTGAGCGGCCAAGATCGACCCAAGACAGGCTTGTGTAGCGTAGGTGTTTGTGAGCTTACTTGCATGACTAGCTGCGGGGCAGAGGAACCCTATAACAGTTGCTCAGGCTCTATAGCGCGTCACTTTGTTTCTAAAGTGAGCGTTGTGCTGACGACCTGGAACGTTCATAATCCGGTACGGTGCATCACTCTGAAGTCAGCGGACTGTTGTACCGCAACAGGATAGCTGGGGGGAGGACAACCGCGACAGAGTGCCGGCTGCTGCGGCCAGGTCGGGCACCTTCTGTGGAAACATTCAAGGGCGTCGGTATTTATCCTTCTTGTACGGTAGGGACTTTGAGGTCCAAACCCCAAGTTAATGGCAGTGAATGTGAACAGTGGGACGGCACTCGGCTGACTTCACGATCTGAACCTTATACTTATTGTCTGTCGGCTTTAATGCTTCGGTCGATGAAAAAGCTGGTCTCCCTACCCCTGGCACCCCGCACCTGGATTCGGAACATGTAACTTCTGCGGTACTAGCACTTTCGACATCGACCTGGCTGTGGGTCTGTGGAGCGCTATCTCTACACCAAAAGCACTCGTGTGCGGGCAAATGGGACTCGATTATGAAGCCCGTGTGGCAGGAAGACGTTAACACGCTTAGACCTTGTGCTGACACCATGGGCGGTGCTGCTTCCACTGCTGCAGCGTTGCCAAGAGCTCAGCGCCCGACCGTTCCTCCTTGCACTTTCACGTCAGACGCCGCCCACAGGTCCTACCTGCAACTTGTAGCGACTGGTGCTCCGGAGTATAAGGACTTGCAATTCCCTGTTCTCAAAGACCAAACTGCTTCTCAATTCCTAAGAACCCCAGTCCACGCAGCAGCATACTGTGGATGCCCTAGGATCCTGGAGCAGGAGCTAGATCGTATTCCTAACAGGAAAATGCAGGTCTTGGAGGATGAAGCAGTACCTGTAGTGGTGCCAGCTGCTCGGGCCGGGCAGCATCAACTTCTGAAGCACCTCCATGACACCTATAACGTCGACCTGCACAAGCCCCGCAGTGGTGGATGGACCCCCCTCAAGTATGCAGCAGCTAGGCTAGTATGGGCAGCAAAGTACGGCGGCGAGTGGAAGACCATTGCGGATGGTTTGGTGCAGACCATCCTCTATCTGCTTGAAGATGCACAAGGAGGCGGCCAGTACTCTTCTGCAGACGACAGCCACAGGGCCTTGGTAGCTGATCTAAAAGATGCAGGCAGAAAAGACCGTGTAAGCATTAATGTTGGGCCCCCGGGTTGGAACCTGCTACATGCAGCAGCGCACCTTGGGAACGCAGCACTGGCAGAGTGGTTGGTAACCAATGCAGTATTCCGGGCTGATGAGCTAGATAGCTTTGGAAGGCGCCCATATGAGGTTGCAGACCTGGCTGGCCACCATATGCTCGCCTCATTCCTGGCAGATGAAGCTGCAGTGGTTTCTCTTGCCGCCAGCAGCCGGCAGTATATCCAGGGCATCATGGTTACAGCTGCCCTAGTGGCAACTGTAACATTTGTGGGCTTCGCAACTGCGCCGGCAGGCACCATGCCCACTCCCTTCAAGGTCGATCAAGCATCATTTGACCAAGCTGCTCTGATGGCTTTCTTCTGGTTGAACGCCTGCTCGTTCTATTTGGCAAAATCAACCATAATTGCCTGCACCTTCTCGCTCTTTCCAAGCTTTGCTGCCACGGGGAAGATGCACCGCACAGCACAGCTGCTGATGGTGCTGTTATTGTTATCTGTGGCACTGTTTGTGGCAGCTTTTGGTGCCGCAGGGTTTGTTGTGCTTCACCAATCTGGTGCGGGGGACCATGATCAGGGCTTTTGGCAAGCCCTTGCAATGGCTTGCTTTGGCACCCTGGTGTGCATTCTCCCCGCTAGCCTGGTAGCCCATTCGCTGTAACAGGACGCCTCAATCCTGTACATGTACTGCCTAGTACGTTATGACGACGAGATGAGTTGAGTATGCATCACGCCGTGGTTCCGGCCGGTCAAGGACACCTTAACGTTACGTTGTCCTAGATACGTTACATTGTCCTGGAAACGGTTCTTGGACAACTCCTTCGGTTGCAACGCCTAGGTCGCGGGCGGTTTGATCCTGCCCGGCGCCGGCCGTTGGCAACCGGCAGTTACGAGACCGGTAGTAGGGCGAGGTGAACGTTGGTCCCTGCTTATGGGTATTTATTCCCTACGGATTAGAGGAGCGGCACTTATGTTCCTTTTATCTTGCTTCCGCTAAGCTGTAAGCCTATTAAGGGGCTTGCTGCTTCATTTGGTTTCGGCTTCTGGTTTTCCGTGGCCTGTGTCGTGCCCATCGAGGCACCCGCTGCTAGCTTACTGCGCGCTTTATGCAGTACCTTTACACTCATTTCCGACGTGCTTTACGCCTCAGCATGGATGGGAACGCCCCTAACGGGGCCAATGGTGCTGACAATTGGCACCCTCCTATGGCTCCTCCTCCAGCCAACCCACCCCCAGCTGCAAATGACGAAGAAGATCCCATGGATGCCGAGCATCAGAACGCTGATGCCATGCTTCAAAACCCTGAGTTCCAGAATGCTGCTTCTCAGGCCCTCGCCGATGACGACGATGAGCCCGGCCTGGCTGATGGTGCAGCCGGTCCCGGGGCGGCCCCTATGGAAGAGGACGACGGTCCCCTCATCAGCCCCAAGAATCTCGTGAAGGTGGTTGCTGCCCTGACTCCTATCATGCTGCGCCAGACTAACGCTGTCGGCACTCTTATCAGCTCCATGGTAGTTTTCACAGGGGACGGCAAGGTAGCGTGGGCCGACTGGGTCCGCACTCTGCAGCACCGTGCCTCTGCCGTGGGCCTTCTCCCCGAGCAGCTGTCAGGTGCAGTGCTTGGTATGCTGCAAGGTTCTGCAGCTGCCTATGCGCAAGCCAACGGGCTTATCGCTGCCACGCCCTGGGCAGAGTTCGCGGCCACTATGGCAGCTGGTCCGTTCGCTTCCCGGGAAACGTCTTTCTCCCTGTGGCAGAGACTCACCCATGGCAATCTGGGCAATGGCAACGTAGCAGACACCATTGCTCAGCTCATGAAGCTCAAAGCCAAGTTCGGTTCTCTGGGCCATCAGCTACCTGATTCAGTCTGGATCAATGCCCTCCTGTCCAACCTCAAGTCTGAGTTCAGGGACAGGCTGCTTACCACTCAAGATGGCCGAGAATGGTCCTCCTTTGACGCCATCAGGACTGCTGCTAATGGCTTGTGGGCTGCTGCAAACTCCGCCAACAAATCTACCTCTTCTAAGCAGCCTCCCAAGGTCTCCTACAAGGACAAGGTCCTCTCCAAGACTTCAACACCTCGGCCTCGTCCCTCTGGCCGCAGTGATCCTGGTGCTGGTCCTTCTGATACCCATGCCCACAAAAAGCGCAAGCCCGATGGTCCAGTCTGTTTTGGCTGTGGCTCCAGCGATCACAAGATCTCAGATCGCGATGCAGCTGGCAACCCTGTTTGCCCCAATTATGATGAGAACAGGCTGCGCAAGGGCAAGTATCCTATGCACCCGCCTAAGAAGAATCAGGGAAACGGCAAGGGGAAGTGAGCACAGGTGAGCACCTTGCTTCCCCTCTTGGCAATGCTAATGCCGCACGGCTTAATGTAGCCTTGCCAGCAAATGCAGATCATGTTGATTCTGTATCATTTGAGGACATGCTTGAGACTTTTGTAGCTCGTGATGTGCTACAGTGGCATGCTGAACATCCTTATGAATGCATTCCCGATGCACAGCGTACGCCTCCTGTGTCTCACAGCAAATCTTTACGTAAGCATGCTGTAGGTGTGAAAAGGTTACGAGCTCAGGATGCTTTGCGCCATGTTAAAGATAGTGAGCTTCATGATAAGCTTTCTCTTATGGTGCACACACGCTTTAGCAAACGTGCTAAACCTTGTGACGATTCTCCTGACTCTGCTGCTCCTCCTGCTGCTGCTGCTGTTCCGCAGCCTCCTCCCGATACCTCAGATGATGACAACACTCCGCCAGCAGTTGACAACGGTGCTTCTGGTGTGGTTTCTACTGATGTTCCATGGGATGACAGGTCAGACCTCATGGTGGATCCTAAGTTGTTTTTGGAGGTGCAAGCTAAGCTTGCTAGGCCTTTCACCCTAGATGCATTTGCTCGTGATGATGGGTCAAATGCTTTATGTGACCATTATTGCTCACCCTCCAGGTCTTTCTTTGATGCTGACCTGGCTGGTCAAATGGTTTGGGTCCATGCACCCTATGACAGGTTACATGATGCATTAGACCATTATTTCAAGCACAAGGGCCCTAGTACGGGTGCTGTCTTCCTTGTGCCTAAAGCTCAGAAAAGTGCCCTTTTGCAGCACAGTAAACGCATGAAGTTGCTGCATGAGTTTAGACGTGGCACTAAGTTGTTCTGTGGTCCCTTACCTCGGGACCCTAATAGTGAGCAGCGACGGTTTGGTCCTATTAGGTATGACATACAGTTGTATTATGATGCTCCTGGCCAGTTGCCAGAGTCTGAACATGTTTCAGTAGACCTTCAACCCCAGCCTACGGGTGCTGTGGCTGTGCGACTTAGTCTCAAAATGCAGGTGCCAGTTACTGTTTCTGGTATTCCTACGGTTGCTGTTTTGGACACTGGTGCACAAGGTTTGCAGGACTCTGCCAATGTGTATTTGAGCAAGGAGTTTGTTGCTCGTAACAATTTCAGGTGTACTCCCTGTCCAGATATGCCTAAGGTGTTAGGCGTCGTAAAAGGGGAGGAGACAAATGTAATTGGGATTGTTACTGCTACATTCAAGATTGGATCACTGGTTGAGACCCTACGCTGTGTCGTTCTCGATCTGCCAGCCCCAATAGATGTGCTCATGACAGATGATTGGTTGCATAAGCATAAGGCCAGCCTGGATTACAATGCTTTATGTATTGTCTTGCAGAAGAGAGCTCGTAGGCATATCATTCGCTGTATTGCAGCTAAGAAGCCAGCCAGTGCAGCCGAGCAGAAGCCGCTTGTTCTCTTGACAGCCAAGCAGTGTACGAAACAGCTGTCTAAGCAAGGCACTGCCTATTGTTTGATTACGGTTCAGCAATTGCAGGATGCAGCTAACACTGCTAATCAGCCAGCCAGCACGAAGCCTTTGCCTCCTGATATTGCACAGTTGATCAGCCAGTATCCTGATGTATTTGCTGATAAGCCACGATATGGTGGAAGTTTACTAAGCCTTGATCATGAAGTGATCCCTCTTCTACCAGGTACCAAGCCCATATTCAGGCCCATGTTCAGGTACAGCCCCCTGGAGCTTGAAGAAATGCAAAGGCAAGTGCAGCATCTGCTGGAAATGGGTTCTATTGAGCCCAGTACTTCTCCTTATGGTGCTCCAGTACTGTTTGTTAAGAAGCCTCGTTCTACAGCATTACGCATGTGCATTGACATGAGAGCGCTTAACAGCCAGACTATACGTAATGCTCTAGCCTTGCCTCGCATTGATGACCTGCTAGATATGATGGGAGGCACAAAATTCTTTACGGCGCTGGACATTACTGCAGCTTATAATATGATAGGCCTGTACAGAGATGAGAATGGTCATTGCCCAGACGCTCCAAAGACGGCCTTTCGGACTCCCTTTGGCCATTTCCAGTACAAAACGCTTTTGTTTGGACTTACGAATGCTCCAGCTGCATTTCAAGGTGTGATGAACAAGATTTTTGCACCTTACCTCAACAAATTTATGACTGTCTATCTAGATGACATCTGCATTTTCAGTAAAACGTATGAGGAGCATTTACAGCATCTTAAGCTTGTTCTTGATGTTTTGCAAGAGCACAAGCTTCACCTTTCTCTGCATAAGTGTGAGTTCCTAAAAGACGAGCTGCTGTATTTAGGCCACATTATCAGTGCAGATGGTGTCAAGGTGGATCCTGCCAAGACGGCGGCTGTGGAAAAGTATGCTGCTCCTACAGATGTCCCAGGTCTACGTCGCTTCTTAGGTATGGCAAATTATTTCAGGAAGTTCATTAAGGGCTATGCTCAGATGACAGCGCCCTTGACACATTTGCTACGCAAAGATGTACCTTATGTTTGGGGTGCTGCTCAACAAGCTGCTTTTGACAATGTGAAGGCAGCCCTTACCAATGCTCCTGTCCTTGCTTTACCTGACTGGCATGACGCAGAGACACCTTATGTTATGATTACTGATGCTAGTTATGATGGCCTAGCTGGTGTTCTCATGCAAAAAGGCAGACCTATTGCATACGAAAGCAGGAAGCTCAATAGTGCTGAGTCACGTTACTCGCCAACAGAACTAGAGATGCTTGCTGTGGTGCACTGTTGCAAGATATGGCGCTGCTACATTGAAGGCCGTGATGTGCATGTTTACACTGATCACAAGCCTAATACGTATCTCAGTACGCAGGCCATGCTCAATAGACGGCAAGCACGATGGGTTGAGCTTCTGCAAGGGCATAGCATTCAGTGGTTTTATAAGCCAGGTGCTCAAAACCCTGCTGACGGTCCTTCACGCAGTCCCGTTAACGATGCCCCTCCAGATTCTGTGCTAGTTGCTGTGCTTACTGCCCAGGTCCCTGCTGTGCGCAAGTTTCAACGTGTTGCAGACTCTGCTGAGTTTGTTGACCAAGTCACAGCTGGTTACCAACATGATGCCTGGTTTCAGCACAAGGCCAACGTCGCACATTTGCAGTTCTGCAAAGGGCTGTTCTACAAAGGTAATGCTATTGCAATCCCTAATGTAGGTGAGTTGCGTGCACAGCTCTTAAAAGAGTGCCATGCCACTCCTTATGCTGCACACCCTGGCAGAGATAAAACGCTGTCCCTGCTCAGCCGATATTTCTGGTGGCCTGGTATGGCTCAGGATGTAGCTAAGTACGTAGCACATTGTGACAGTTGCCAACGTAACAAGGCTAGTAGTCAAAGCCCAGCTGGTTTGCTGCAGCCTTTGCCTGTCCCTGGCCAGCCTTGGTCCTCCATCAGTATGGACTTTGTCGTTGACCTGCCTGTTACGACAGATGGTTACGATTCCATCCTGGTTATGGTAGATCGCCTGACAAAGATGGTGCATTTAGCCCCCTGTCATAAAACAGATGATGCATCTACGGTAGCATGGCTGTTTTATAAACATGTGGCTAGCTTGCACGGATTTCCTGAATCCCTTGTTACAGACAGAGACCCTAAATTCATGTCTAACTTCTGGGCCTCTCTCATGGCACGCTTACGCATGACTCATCTTGCAAGTACTGCTTTCCACCCTCAGACTGACGGTAATACTGAGCGTGTCAACAGAGTCATGGAAGATATGCTCAGGCACTATGTGCATGCTGATCAAACGGATTGGGATTCTTGGCTCCCTATGATTGAGTTTGCCATCAATAATAGCTGGCACTCCTCCATTACCAATACGCCTTTCTTTCTGAATTTTGGACGACACCCACGTTCTCCCACTGAGTTTGTGCTGCTTGCAGCTAACCGGGGGAGGGAACCAGATGATAGAGTTCCTGCTGTCAAATCCATGATTCAGAACATGCATGATGCAATCTCAGACGCCAAGCGTTGCTTGCATGCTGCCCAGCAAAGGCAGAAGGCTTATGCTGACATACGCAGAAGGGATGTTGAGTTCAAAGTGGGTGATCAAGTTTTGCTGTCCACTAGGAACCTCACTATGAAGATGGTAGGCTCTGCTAAGCTTATGCCTAAATATCTTGGTCCCTTTACAATAAGCAGGAAAATAAATCAGGTTGCTTTTGAGCTTGACCTGCCCCCTTGCATGAAGATACATAACGTGTTTCATGTGTCCCTGCTGAATGCTTACAGATCTGATGGTTCTGTGCATCCACCACCACCTCCTACGCTGGTTGATGGTGAACTGGAATATGAAGTGGAACGGATCCTGCTGCATAGGGATAAGCACCCTGTGCGTGGCTATAAGATTAAGCGAGAGTTCTTGATCAAGTGGCTAGGCTATGGCCCTGAGCATAACACTTGGGAACCTGAAGCTAATCTCAAGAATTGTCCTGAGCTTCTGTCTGAATATTGGGCATCTGTGAAGGCTACTGATGTCATAAGACAAGAGAAGCATAAGGCACTCAATGCCAGGAAGCGTGTGAAGGCCAAACGCTCTGGCAAATTGAAACGCATGCACTGATTCTCTTTATCTTGCAGTGGCATGCGACGTTACGGCATACTCATTTACTATCAATGGATAGGTCATCTCAGTGTTAAGGCATTATGAGCTATCACTGCTGAACTGAACTCATGGAGCTCAGAAGGTTTCGGCCCTTTTGCTAACTCCCTTGACGCCGGCCTTGAGACCCTTTTAGTATGAGCTTTGCATGGGCATATGAGGGATTTCAGTTGCTGCTAGGTTGTTCTAATGTTCTGACACATTATGTAAGCCATGCAACATGAAGTTGGCTGGTCTATGATGAGCGCTCATGATGAGGTCTTAGCATGCTGTGCTAAGGGTAACTACAGCTCACAAGTTACCAATACTCTTGGCCTTGTTATCATCTCTGTGTACTCCCTTGTATTATCTCTGTATGATTGAGGGCAATCATACTTAAGTGGGGAGGAATGTAACAGGACGCCTCAATCCTGTACATGTACTGCCTAGTACGTTATGACGACGAGATGAGTTGAGTATGCATCACGCCGTGGTTCCGGCCGGTCAAGGACACCTTAACGTTACGTTGTCCTAGATACGTTACATTGTCCTGGAAACGGTTCTTGGACAACTCCTTCGGTTGCAACGCCTAGGTCGCGGGCGGTTTGATCCTGCCCGGCGCCGGCCGTTGGCAACCGGCAGTTACGAGACCGGTAGTAGGGCGAGGTGAACGTTGGTCCCTGCTTATGGGTATTTATTCCCTACGGATTAGAGGAGCGGCACTTATGTTCCTTTTATCTTGCTTCCGCTAAGCTGTAAGCCTATTAAGGGGCTTGCTGCTTCATTCGCGGCCATACCTATTCCGGTTTTCCCAGTGAAGGCATTTGAATGGTTTGGTGAGTCATCTCCTTTGCCTCCGCTAAGTGCAGTGACGCAGGATGTACATGCTAAAAGCGGCTGGCAGTATTTGCCTCATGTGTTGGATCTTGACATTCATGGTATTAGTGGAAGCAGCGTGAGACGCTATAGTTATGAGGCTCCAAGCTGTCCATTTTTGTTCATGGGGCTTTTTGTTCATGGGACTACTGTGAGTGGACAAGCTGCTGATGCAGTGGTGCTGGCTATGAGCTTGAGCTACAGTCAATGCACAACACCATCAACAGAGCAGAGCTCATTGGTATAATGGAGGCAATCAAGCGGAAAGCATGCAGCATTGCAACCGACAGCCTCACCTCCATGTTCCAGATCCGGAAGCAGCTGCGCCGTCCGCAAGACCAAACGGACCATCAACACAGCTCACTGCTCGAGGAAGCTGCTCGGATGATTGAGAGCAGCAACGAAAAGGTTACACTATACAAAGTAAAAGGGCACTCCTGTCTGGTGGGCAATGAGAAAGCAGACGAGATTGCAGTGGGGGTCGCTAAAGGGCACATACCAGAAGAGAGCTGCCAAGAAGTAGCTGCCCCCAGCAACGACAGGGGAGCCAAGTACTGGCCATACAGAATCCATGTGAGACCGCGTACAGGTTGCAAGATACGCCGGCCCCTGGTTGACCTCAAAGATTCTCTAAAGCTTAAATGTCATGAACACTGCAAGCTTGGAATGGCCAACTGTGACACGATCTACTTCAAGAGCATGGCAAACATTCAGGAGCGCTGCATGGGAACCCCCAGCAATGCGTTCATGACCTCAAGCAATATAACGTACCATGAGCGGAAGATAGCCCTGGCCTACAGATACGGAGTGATGTGGACAAGGAAGCGAGCCTACCGATGTGGCTACGCTCCGGATAGCAGATGCACACTGTGCGGACAAGAAGATGGAGGCCACCACACCGCCTCGGGCTGTACAGCCCTCAAGAAGCAGTACATAAACCGACATAACAAAATCGGCCGTATCATAATGACAAGAGTACTAAGAGGCAGACGGGGTGCATTTGTTGTCCAGATGGACCTGGGCTCGCAGCAGCGCTGCGAAGAAGACGGCCTAGAATACCGTCCCAGATGCCTGCCATGGTGCAAACTACCGGCAGGGCTAAAGAATGCCATAGAAGCCTCCCACGGAAACGTAAACAAGCGCCCAGATGGACTCCTGTACAAGCCAGCACGCGGTGAGCTACCAGCCGAGTTCTGGATAGTCGAGGTCAAGATATGCAGGGACACCGAACCAGATGCTACGCAGAACAGAGCAGAGGCCCAACACCAACAACTGATTGACGGTATAAAGATAGTGATACCCAACGCTAAAATTCACTACATGCCCATACTCGTGGGAGTAACAGGAACCATTTACGATCGGACAGCATCGTTCCTCCGAGAGCTAGGAGTGCGTGACTCCAGCCTAAACCAATGCTTAGTCGATCTAAACCTAGAGGCCGTGCGAGCCTTACATGTTATCTACAGAGCCAAGAGAGCGCAGGAGTGCAAGAAAGCACCAAGATACTCACGCCGAGCAGCAAGCTAACACAGGTAGGTGGGCGGAAGCCCACCTACCATAGGATCACATCCTACAAAACGGTAAGGGATCCGTGTAATCCTTACACCAAGGAACCCTTCCCACAATCCCACGCTGGAGAACAATACACGGTCTCCTCGCGTAGCTCTCTCTCTCTCTCTCTCTCTCTCTCTCTCTCTCTCTCTCTCTCTCTCTCTCTCTCTCTCTCTCTCTCTCTCTCTCTCTCTCTCTCTCTCTCTCTCTCTCTCTCTCTCTCTGAGCTTGAGCTACTGCTTGCTGTGGCCTTCAACATTGATCTGCTTTGCTAGTGGGCAAAGATCCCTCCTGTTGGGCCGAATGAAGTTTATGACTCTGTGGCCTCGACGGAGCGCTTTGCATTTGCTGACTACATGGTTAGCTGGTTTAGGCAGGGGTGGGAGGCCCTCAGGCAGCTGCCCGCGTGCCGGCGGCCCAGGGACCCAGCCAGCTCAGCAGTGCAAGGCCTTCAGACAGCTACTCAAGACCCTGGGCCAGCTCCTCAAAGAATGACAGTATCCTGACATGAAGCAGCAGCAGCATGTTTTGCTCTACTTGCTCTGTACCGGTCTGTTAGTTCTGGATTGCTGCTGCTGTGTGATTCTCCACAATTAGCAATGGAGTGCATTTGCCATAATTTGCCGTATGGAAAGGTCTTGTATGTCTGATCCCGTGCTGTTTGCTGGCTATCACAATCATAAATGAAGGACTTTGCTGGCTAGTATCTCAATCATAAATGAAGGACTTTGTTGGCTATCTCAATCATAAATGAAGAAAAGGAAATGTGTCTGCACTTTCTCCCGAGCCCGGTGTTTTGCATTATTGCATCTGCTTGGACATTGAAGCATGTGGTTCAAAGTTTCTGGTAAGATAATAATGTTCAAAGTTTCCTGGATCTAGTACCGTGCTTTGTGTTAGTGGCTAGTGCCACTCCTGTGGTGGAGTGTGGCATTGAGTTGCACACGCGCCCATGGGTTTGCCCATGTAAGGCAAGCTACACACGCACACAAGGGGAGTGTAATGATGGCAGATGGGCTAGGGTTCAGTATTGGGGTTTACCATTTAAATTAAGGGTTTTAGGGTTTAAGAATGTGTCTGGACGTGTTTAGTTGTGTATGTCCGGAAGTGTGTGGAAAGGAGTGGACTATCCTTGAAGATTCAATTCTCTCTCTAGCGGTCTCGCCTCTTTGTCTCGATATCTGCTCTCCACATACTAACAAACTGGATGGAGTTATGCCGCGGGTGCTGCACGGCCCGAAAGCTGTGCAGTGATCTATCTCATATACTATCCTTGAAGATTCTGGAAGAAACCATGTGAAAGGGCAACTAACAGCATTGGTGCATTGCAGTGTTATCTTCTGCCTGTATCTTGCCACACTACACCCTCACGAAGTTGTCGATTGTTGGTGGACATGGACGGCTGTGGTCTGCTGAGATGATGAAGTGTCTTAAAGATGTTGTTCCGGATTATGCTGAGAAGGTAACTTCTCTTGTGCTGAACAGGTCAGTAACAGAAATTGAGCGTGTAGACACAGAAGTTGTCCTAGGCACTTGGGGTAGTAAGTGGACTGCTTGTTGGTGTGACCTTCCAGAGGATCCTAGGGTTGCATCCTCGGATCAGGTATCGTATGCGACCTATTATACGTGGATGGCTGAGTGTGTTTCACAGCCTGCTAGGTATGTTGATCATGACCGTTGTATAAATCCAGAGCATCTTGCTGATCTCATGAGGTTTAGAGTGGGATCTCACTGGCTGAGTGTTGTGACTGGACGTTGGGCTGATGGTGGTACTGTGAGGGCACAGAGGTACTGTAGGAAATGCATGGCATATACCGTTGAGGATGAAAAGCATTTCATGCTGGAATGCCCTGCCTACCAGGAAATCAGATCGGAGTTTGGCGAGTTGTTTGATTAACATAACATAACATAACAAACATTTAAGGTGTGGCAACCGCCAAGGGCTGCTAGGTCGAACCGACCAAACACACCATCGGATGGATCCAAAACACAATGGGTTCCATACCACCAAGCAAATGGATACCAGGCAGGTATTCACTCATCTAGAGGACTTCAACCAGTTCATCCTCAGAATTATCACCAGAAATATCAGACTCCGAATCAAACATATCTAAATACTGATCTTCCGGAAGCAAGATGTCTGGCAAGTCCACCACATCACGGTACCACCAGACTGGTGGCATTGTCGACCGACACGAACGCAGATGGCAACATACTTGACCAACACTGGAAGAGGGACCCTGCCAGTTGAATACAGTGCCCAAAAGTCAGCATACCTGAGAGACGACAGTGCGGACACAGGTGGCACAACAGCTGACAAGAAGACATCTCGTGCCTCAACAATTGTCGGGTGTTCACACAAGAAGAGACAATGTGCCTCATCATCCACGGCTGTGGAACTACAGCGCAAACAAGTACGTTGAGGACGTAGGAGGGCAGGCAGCTGCCAACGTCCTGTGTGACAAGTGGCAGCGTCCTGTGTGGCAGCCAAGACGAAAACGCAAGAAGCGTACCAACACACCATGAGAAAGTCTACATGAGTAAAAAGAAGGGACCACGCCCAAAGCATGTGTACCCACAACCCTGAAATACAGACCAATACGGGATCCAGGACCATGTTCAACCTGGGACAGATGCTGGATGTGCTGAGTGTACCTAGTGGACAATGCCTCATCAATGGCAGTAGCATCCAAAGGCAGGCAATTCCGCAAGGTGCGTGTAATTCCACCTGCACGAGGCAGGAGAATCCGTAACTCCTGAAAGAGAGCCCCCACAAAATTATGGGCCCGAGAGCGAGTCGAGAGAGCATCATCAATGTTCTGTCTTGGCACACCTCGATACACTGAAGCAACATCTAGGTCAACAAGGCAGTTATAAAAGCGAACAGCACGCCGCACATAGCAATGCACAAGAGGTTCAGATCCAAGCTCATGTAGTAAAGGCAAATGGGGCACAGATGCAGGGAGCCGCAACCATTGACGGATCAGGCGGCACCGCTGCCTGATTACTGTGAAGGTGATTTAAGGAAGCTTATGTGTCATCCAAAGCAGCATATGTTGGTGAAGCTGGTACATAAAATGCGTGTCTTCAGAGATGAAGATACTGAGTGGGTATTTGGTCTGCAGCTTGACAGATTTGAATCGAGTGAAGATGAAAGTTGTGGTGATGTTTCTAGTGATGAGTATGAGAACGAATTAGTTGAAGTTGATGATATTCGTCAGTTTTTTGGAAGCCCCTTGAGCCTCGTGTTGGCTCCGGGTTTTTCTTTTTTCAAATGTAACATTCAAACCGTGCACCATCCCAACAGGCTCTCCCCGTTCACAGCTGACTGAGCTGATGCCCTCCTACAGAAGGCTCCATAAATAAACTAGAGATAGAGTTTCCACAACTGAGTGCATAATCTAAGACCGTGTCGGTCCAGCAAACACTCCCACTCTACCACTCACTCGCTTCATACCACGCACCCTTGAGAAGTTAAGCGGTTAAGTTTTTCACCCCACCCCGCCGGACACCAAAGCTAACTAGTGCCCAAATTTCCAAGCATTAACAAGTACCTGAAGCACATCAGTCATGCTTGCACACATGTCAGCATGATACAAGGTAGGTCCCAAATCCTGCTGTGTGTCTGACTAAACCCTCACGCTCAGCATCACTCGTCAGCACCTACCCAAACCCAGGCAGGACATCACCCAACATCAGGCATCACAGACTTTGTCCAATAGCATAGCTCCAACTATGCGAGCTGGTACACTGCACAGTCTGCAGAGACCCCCGCCCAACTCACAGTCAAAACTCCCACCCCTGCCAAAGAAGCAAAACCACAGTCCATCTCAAGTCCCTCAGTACCCAACCAAGGTCAAAGTTGCTACCAGCCAACACCAAAACTCTGACCTGCACAATCACAACCCATCAATGGCCACCCACTCCCAAACATGCTCCAGGTCATTATCCGTTTCATATGGCCATCATCACAACACACTGCTAGCCTACCAGACCCCAGCATGCCAGACTGCTCCCCAACCTATCACCAAAACCAATCACCAAAACGGACACCGCACTGGGTGGGAATGTCCATCCCAATGCAGAACCATAACCGACCTTGCCTTACCCGCCCTTGCATGCATGACACTGCCCCCCCCCCCCTCTCACCGCCAGCCTCTAAGACCAATCAGACGAAGGGACACCCTCTCCTGCACTCCTTGCTCCAGCAGCCCCAACCGTTCTTTGTAAGGCCCTCGGGACCCCAACCTCAGGAAAGCTCAAAACCCAGTAGAAACAGAGTGGACCACCTCTGTGTACAAGCCCCTTACCACCCCACCACCACATTGCCATCCACTTGCTATTCCCCAGGTAACTCCTAGGACGGAACCTGTGCCTCACCTTACACCAGCACCCCCCCCCCTTTCCTCCACATTGCATATCAATGATACCGCATGCACAATCAAGTGACAAAGCGCTGAAGGCGGCAGTAGCAATGACTTCTCTGCACAAGAACACCTGCCTGGGCCGCATCTCTCACGACCTCACTACCGAAAGCATATCACCTGGCAGCTTTTCAATCTTCTCTGTATTTCAGCTCGAACAGGCGCTCATCTCAGCGCCTCAGATACGCCAAGCATGATAGACAGAGCACCGTGACGTTGCACTTCTTGCTGCATACAGCGCTTTGCCCTAACAAGGAACCCGATTTACCACTTCATTGCAATGAACTCACAGTTATCAAGGGCTTTCTTCTCCTTGCTAAAGGCCTTCCAGAAGTTGCTGTGCCCAAAGGCGATGATGAACTGCTCCGGCCGGGCGTCCAGCCAGCGCTTGAACTTTTCCGTTCTCCCTTTCATGGCATCCACAGACTCTTTCCTGTGCATGGGCAAAAACAGATCCAACCCAGACCACTGAAAAGTCTTGAAACATCACCCAAGTAGATGCCGAAGCTCAGCCAATAACACAGGGCATTTCATTCGTGGCACAGTTACACTGTTGCATCTGGCTTCAACTCTGTGTTGCAGTGTTTTATGTGGCCTAAGTGGTTCACCTGTACAAGGGGTATCCATATGGTTGGCCGGCATGGGGTTGTGTGACTTCTGTTCATCAGCAGGGGTCGTGTGCTGCTTGGTCCTGAGTGACCCTTTTGGCATAGCTGGTTTTGCGTTTTGATTGATTGATTGACAGTTACACACTTAGCAGAACAGGGCGACTGCTATGCTTGCAGGTTGCAGGTCACCCTCCCCAGAAGGGACACAAACGTACAGTACAAAGGGACACAAAGGGACAATACAAGCAACATCAGTCCTATTTCCAACAGCTCATGGCTCTGGGTTACTCTGCATCTCCCCATGCTCGCACCCAACTTGATAGCAAAACAACCCTCTCTCACGTCATTCCTTATCAACCCCTGCAGCCCTTGCCCTCCCACACCCAATAGACTAAAAGCAAAGTTCAACCTTCCACATGAAAGCAAGCAAACAAGCTACACAGAACAATACGGACATCACGGCTTGTGGAGTGTGGACCTTACTTGTTCATGCATTCCTTCACTGAGCAGTTAGGTGCATGGTGTGGTTCTGGGTTGTGCCACCACACCTCCTCCAGCTGTGAAAGGGGTGAGGCCAGCTGAGGGAACTGCTGCACCAGCTGAGATGCTGGACGACCTATGTCTCCGGAGGTGCTACACTTCTCCGCAATGAAGCTGCAGCACAGGAAGGAAAGACGCAGGATGAAAACTTTCTGCATTCATGTGCAAAGCCTGTGTGCAGGGTGTTCCGCTGTCTTTTGATAGCATGGTGCTTTAACCTACAGCTGCAGCCTGAAACGAGCGCACAATCGAGTAACACCAAACAAGTAACAAGATTCTGCAATCATAGGGACAGTGTGCATGCTGAACAGTGCTGGACAGTGCATGAAGGTGGTGCAGTGCAAGGTAACAAAAGACCATCGCGACTATGCAAAACCCAATATGCAAACACCATGCCCAAAGAATGCATGCACAACAGTGCTCCCATGGCATGAGGCTCTGCAACGCAACTAAGCACACGGGTTGTCTGCTGATTTTCTTGCATTCCCTGCGCATGATTCTGACGGACAATCCCTCTACCCCTGTCGTCCCTTTGCTTATCAGGAACAAGCATGAGCTTAGGAACATCCTTTGTACCAAGCCGCAACCCAGGCCCACGGAGAGCTTTGAGTATATACCGTGCCTTTCATTTCCCCTATGTGGCTAACATGGCATACCCCCATACCATACTGCACTTGTACGCAAGTGGCTCCCCTCAATCCCCTTGCTTTCACTCCAGACCTCACCTGAGCACCGCCACGTTCAAGGGTTTCACAACCCCTGCTGCTGCTGCTGCCGGTACTGCCCCACTGCTGCTTCTGGGCCCCTGCTGGACCGCTGCTCCTCCTCCTCCCGATGCTGCTGCTGCTGGCAGTTTCAGCCTGTCTTGTAGTGGGCACGCCAGCATGAATGTTTCCAAAGCCCTGGTCAGGGGGCTGCTGACCCATAGCGGCTCACCAAAGCCCTCACGCCGCCTGAACAAAAGCACCAGCGGGTATGAGCATTTGCCCTTCAGTTTTGCTCAAGACTGTCACAGAAACCTAGAGGAACATAACCTTGCCAAGCAATCTGGGCACCAAAGCTTGTAATGAGTCATGTCCAGTGCAGGGACAAACATTTGCAGGACATAGCAAGGAGCTTCTGTTGGAATGGTCACTACTGAAGCTAGGATCACACCACAACAATGAGCTTTGATAGGCGAAATTGAGGTCCCATCGACCACATGCAAGCAGAGGTTGTACTTGTTCGGGATGATGGACCTGCTGACTGCCTAGATCTCTGCAATCCCCTGCAATGGCTTCATCTTACCAGCCCCAGTCTCGTTGCAAACACCTGGTGATAGCTTCAATCATGCCTGCTAAAAATGCTTTCGTCCAGGCCATTGTGCTGGCAATACAGTCAAGAACAATGCAACAAAGCACTCTCATGGGCAGTCTGAGAAGTGCAAAGCAAAGAGGGCAGCTTTGATAGTGGTAAAAGATGCATTACATCAGATGCAATCCACCTTGCAAGCCCTCCTTACTTCTTGTCCAGCATTTCTGAAAGCTCCTGCCTCAGATCAGTGGCTTGCCGCTTCCCCTTCACGGTTAGGGCGGCATCAAACACCTTGGGGTCTGACCAGCTTTTGCTGTGATTATCCAGCTTGTTGTATGCTGAACAGCAGCAACGGCAGCAGCAGCAGCAGCAGCGAGACCGGTCATCAGGCTGGCACTACAGTTGTAGAATGTAGAATGTACATTGCAGACAACCCCCTGGCCCTTGTCATGCACATGAAGGGTGTAGCTCTCATGCAGATCATAGGGGTGGTTTTCTTGCTCATCACAAGGGGTTGTCCTCGTGCACATCAAGGGGACGGATATCGGGCCACTTCTGACAGGAGCTGTGCAAGGTATGTGGCTGCAGAGCCAATGCACAAGCTTCTCCAAACATGCCAAACAATTCACATTGAGCAACAGCATATCAAGCTCCAGAGGACATACCAAGCCCCTATGCATCTTACATCCATGCTGTTTGCTGACACAGCAGGGTCCCTTAGCATGCAGTCCCCTTCTCTCTCCACTTACTTGACTCCCCATGGCGCACCAGCACCAGACACTTCCGCTTGCACTTAGGCCTGAAGATAGGAAACAGTGTCAGTCTCGTGCTCGCCTCAAACTCCTGCTCCACCGCTGCCCCCGGGCCCTCCTTGCCCCCTCCCGCCTTCAACCCCGAGGTACTAGGCTCCTGACTGTAGCACCCCACCAACTCCAACTCAGGAGTAGTGGTCTCCTCCATAGCAGGGCCTAAGCCCAAGGGCCCTGTCAAATCATCCAGTGCTGCTGCCACTGCTGCTCCTGCATCCACTGCTCCTAACCCCCCTGCTGCTGCTGCTGCTGCGCCATAGCCTGCTACTGCTACTTCTGCTCCTGCAGTTGCTGCTGCTGCATCAGAAGCTTGAGTGGGCTGTAGTAGCTGCTGCTGCTGCTGCTGTGAGGCCCCTTCCACGCAGGTGAAGAAGGAGTTTGGGCTATGGCCACCTTGCTGGTGTGAGTCGCTCAAGCTACGGCAGGGCTCCTGGCAATGTAACGTCAGACCAGAGGACACATCAGTCAAGTGCCAGCATTCAATAAATCCAGAAAGATGCTATTCTGCAACGCAAAAGTCTGACAAGAACAGGAAACAGCTTTACGCCTCCCTTGACAGAAAGTTGGTCCCTATTTCCCAGCGTTTTTCCCTGCCAGAGGTATTGGTATTTTTCACCCTGTCAGCCATTTCCAAAGACACATAGGCTACAAAACTGGGCACCATCAGTAACCCTAGGCTGCTCACCTTACTGTCCTGCGTTGGTGTCGTAAACTCTTCATCCTCCTCGTCCTCCTCTATCCCCTCCTCATCCCCTTCCTCTGCTGCAGCTGAGAGAGGAGCAAACCCCCCACCCCTGCGCCTCTCCCGCCCAGACCACAGCGCACTGTGCCTTGTGTATGACTGACTAGTGTGAAGCCTGAAGCAGCAGCCATCATCTAGCTGAGTGCCAGGGCCAAAGGGACTGAGCATCATGTCTTGAGGGCCTTGGTCTTCTTGGTCTGGGAGCTGTGGTATTACTACTGCTCCTGGTGTCCCTGCTGCTGCTTCTGCCACTAGTTCCCCTGCCCGCTTTGCTGCTGCTGCTGCCAGTGTTGGTGGTACTTGGCTAGAAGGCCATGCTGTGGTCTGTTGAGATGAGGGCACAAAGGAGGGCCCTGATCCATCCTGAAGTCCTGCAGATGGAACAAAAGTTACCGACAGTCACTAAAGGTCTCAGGAGCAGCCATGCCAGCGGCAAACAACTGTGGAACAACAATACCACCCATGAGCTGAGGTAGAGGTGCAGCAGCATGCATAGCAAGGCGAGAGATGGGAGCATAGGCAATAGCCAGCATTTACTGCTGATTTGCCTCCCTGCTGTGATGTTGCATACACCTGCTGCTCTGGGCTAGCTGTCCCAGACGGACTCACATCTGGCCAGTGCAATCCCTGCTGCTCGCGGCAATTTGAACTGGGTTAAGCTATGCTTTTGGCAGGGTATGCGGCGAAGCACACACATGGTCCTTGCTGTGAAAGGCCCTGCAAGGATTGGTAAGGTAGGAATTGACTGCGACTCCTAAGGCACAGGGATCGCAGACACACAAGGTAGACCCCCATATGCTACTGAACAACTGATGGAGACACACCACAGGAAGCACAGAGGGTGCCTAAACCTTACGCATTCATTTTCTGATAAGGCGTAGCTGCATAGATGAGCTGCTGATTGCATGTGGAGCAACTGCCCCATGTATGCCCTCATTGCCATACAGGCTTCACACATCACCTGGGTCTGTTAAGTCGTGGTCGAAGTTACTCCTAAGTCCAATGCCTCCATCGAGGGTAGAGGCTGAGGGCTTGAAGGGAGGGCTCCCTAGTAACAAGTGCTTGGGCCCACTGCCCAGTTCTGGGGCCAAAGGGGGTAAGTTGCTGATGTTCGCTAGCCGATGTCTAGTCGGATGTGCTGCTGCTGCTTCAAAATTTGCTATGGTGGGGGTCTGCAAGCGGTCAGCAAAACGCCATCAAGTCTGGAATCGTGGATAGGCCATGACTATTGGCTGTTGCTCCTTCCCGCGCAGTAGGGGCAATGCTGCGGGGCCATACTGCTGCACGATTGCTTACCAAGTTCAAAGCTTGGGAGCCAGGAGTATTCAGGGTGAAATCCGCTAGCTTCTTCTCTGCGGTGGCCGTGATAGGTTTCCCCTCTTTGGCATCCCCAGGTGTGTCCGCCTTCACAGCAACAGACACTCAGTCCTATGCTCTGAATGCACCTTGACCATGCATGCATGCAGTATTACCCCATAGTCTGCTAGCCCATCAACTGGAGACCCAAAAAGCATGGCTTGCCGATGTCGCTTGCCCATGAGGGCCAAAGCGGGCGTGTCTGAACCATCTTCCCTGACAAGTCCTATCTGGCGTTTCATTGCTAACTAGTAACTACAGAGCATAGCCAGTCAGCAACAACAAGGGCTCCGTGAGCCCGCCATAGAAGCCAGGCTAAGGTAAGAACAATACATGCGACCGGGGGTGTCCTATCAGTGCAACCCTGACTCTATGCCAGTCTTCGCCATTGCTACGTTGTTGTTTGTTGCGGACCCCAAGGATGAGCTCTGTTTGGCCACTGAGTACTGGCTTGAATTCGACTGCCCAACGTCTCTCTGCAAACTTGACTCGGCGCCTCCCCCGCTTCCAAATTGCAACGGTCCTTTCTTCTACTGCGTGTTGACTCGTCCTCGCAGCTCTTCCTCTACCCTATCTTGCAAGTTGAGGCAGCTAGGGAGCCAGAGTAAATGCTCCGCTTTGTCTTTCCCATTCTTGAGGTTCTGCCGCTGCTGAGGACATGGTCAAGCCCCGAGAAGGCAGCACAATGTTTCCCTGTAATTCTGATAGCATTTGCTCTGCTGCACGTAGACGTAGAAGGGATTGCTTTCAGTCCTCCCGCTGGTCTAGCTGCAGGCAACCTGCAACAGCTGCTGCGGGCTCCAATCCCTTCAATGCTGGGTTGAATCCAGTAATTATCTCCTGCCCCTTTGACGGGCGTTGTGTGCTCCCGAAGGCAAGCGCTGTCGAGCAGCTCTGTCTCCAGACCAACATGTATTCACCATTCTGTGCCCTACGCCCTGTTACTACAGAGTACATGCAAATGCCAATCACAGTCACTACAAAATCGTGGCCTGCAAAGCATCTCGCACAACATTTGCGTCGCAGCAACCTTGCATCTACGACACTGAATTGAAACGCTGCATTAGTTCTATCGCACTCGTCACATTCTATGGACAACTCCCGCCAAGAATCCATTTGATTGCCTGTAATGACTTCCTTTATTTACTCCACAACCCTCATACGTTCAGTCCTCCTTGCCCTCCACACCTCCACCAAGTTCTCCCTCAGCTCAGGAAACCTGATCACCAAAGACTCCAGGCTCAACAAGGGCAAGTGCCAAGCACTCACTGATGTCCTGCACCTCAGGGTATAAGGCCTGAACCTGTGCTGCTGCTCATCAAAGTCATCAAGACTCCCGGTAGCCTTCTCCTGCGAACTCTCCTGCTCCTCATCACTATGCTTCTGATGCTGCCTTCCCCCTGCTTCCTCTCGCACTTCATTGTGCTGCTTGCCTTTTTCTTTACTTTGACTGAATCCCCCTCCCTGCTGCTTGCTATCTTCTGCAGTGCCATATCCTCTTCTATCCTCACCAGACCTTTCCACATCCCCTCCACGACGAGCAGCAGCTGAAGCAGCAGCATCCGCTTTTCTTCCATCCAAGACCCCCGCTCCCTGATTCACATACCCCCCACCCCTTCTTTCATCAACATCACCCGCCACACCCTTCAACAGATCCTCATTCTCATCCAGCCCACCAGCACCCCTTCCAACTCCCTCTCTATTCTCAGCATCCCCTCCTTCTAACTCGATGCCCCGACCCTGCTTGACTTCCCAAGCCTCTTTTCTGCCTCCATCCTTTATTATCCGCCGCTTTTCCCCCTGTGCCTCCTCCTGCTGCTGCTGCTTGCCTGATGGCTGTAGTTCATTACCCAGCAGCAGGTTAGCATCAGCTACAGCCAGTGCAGCACTTGCCCCCAGCAGCTCAGGTGCAGTGACTGTGTACTGCCAGACTCCATCATGAAGGATGTCAACACAACCCTCCTGCGGGGACATGAAGAGTACCAGTCCAGTTTAGAGTTTAGGAGGTTTAGCGTGCCTTCAGAGAGAGCGACCATGATAACAGTGACAGCTGTTCTGGGTACATGTAACCAAAAAGCAGGAGAGTGATGAGACAAAGATGGACAAGTTTAGTAATGGTTACAGTATGCGGCTGCCGCAGTTGATTGCCCGACAGCAGCAAGCGCCTTTAAATCAACGTCACCTTCCACCCCCAACCTCCCTTACCACCAGCATTGGAAACCGACTTGAAGCACCCGATGAGCCTTGAACCTTGCCTTAACCCTGACCGAACTCCAAAGTGCACTATCCAGGATGATTGATGGCATGAATAGCTTTCTGTTGCACTGAGGCGCTTATCAATCGCACACTAAAGGTTGAAATCATTTCTATGCCATAAAACCTGGTCCCACAGCTTAAGCCCTTTGAACAAACCCAACCCTAAACCCCAGACTTTTTGATACGTTACACGCCCACCTGTAGTATCCACAGTCCATCCACTTCATCCCCTTGTAAGCACATGAAGGAGTCTGGTAGCAGACGCTGGGCATTCAGGTGGGACACAATCTGCAGCATGACAGCAGAAAGAGGAGTGTTGACTAAACATGGAAGCTCCAGCCTCAGAAATGTAGGTCCTGATAACCCGCAACTCACTTCAGCTCTGGTCTGATGTGGTAAATCTCTCAAATAAGCAGCCGCTCCCCTTCCCCTTCATCTTCCCTCCCCCACCTCCCGTACCATCACTAACGCCCCATATTTGCTATCCCTTTCCTCACAGCTGCTCCAAACCGATGAGCGCTCAAACAACTAGCTGTCCATGCCTCTCGCAGCTGCTCGCCCCTCCTGTCCCACAACCCTATCACAACCTCTACCATCACCAAAACTCGCTTCTGCTACCTTCCCCCCCCTGCCCATCCCCTCACCCACCTGCATCAGTTGCAATGGGCTTAACCCTCCAACTTCTGTACTGTGACATCCCAATAATTGTGTAGCTGACATCGGCAGCTCTGATCCACTGAGGCAGCTTTTTTAGACAGGTGAACTCCATGACTCCAGATGCTCACCCTTTCTACCCCACATCCTTTACTCCCTACCATCCCCTACCACTCACCAAAACCCCACCTCTCCTACCCCCCCCCACCCATCTCCTTGCCTACCTGCATCAGTTCCGATGGGCTAAACCCCTTGAAGATCTCCTGTAGGCCCCAACAAGCAGCAGGTCACATCTGCTCTGAACCTACAAGAAAGATCCTTAGGCAAGTTGTCCGTTCCCATTTCACAATCTCCTCCCCTCTCCTACACCCACACCACCTCTGCTACCACCCCCCCCCGCCCCCGGCATCCTCTCGCCCACCTGCCGCATCAGTTGTGACGCACTAAACCCTAAATCATCTGCAACTTCTGCAACGTACAGTCTCAATAAGTCGTGCAGCTCATATCTGCTCTGACCTGCTGAGGCAGCTTCCTTAGACAAGTTGAGTTCATGACTGCCCCTCCAGTCCCACACCCCCATCGCCTCCCCTACCGTGGCTGAACCCCCACCTCCGCTACCCCTTCCCTCCCCCTGCCTACACCCCCTTCCGGATCCCTGCCTACCCCGGCCCCTCCACCACCCCTCCACCTCACCTACCTGCATCAGCTGCAATGGGCTAGACCCTTTGAAGGCCTCCTGTAAGCCGGCACAATCCACATCTGCTTTGAAATGACAAGACGAATTCTTTATCCGGCAAATTGTCCTTAACTCCGCCCCCGCCCCTTCCCTCCACCACCACCACCCCCGCCCCGCCCCGCCCCTCCACCCCCCTCCCCTCACCCACCTGCATCAGTTGTGATGCGCTAAACCCCTTAAACACCTCCTGTAAGCCACAATTCACATCTGCTTTGAAATGACGAGACGAATTCTTTATCCAGCAAATTGTCCTGAACTCCACCATCTCCCCTCCCCTCCACCCACCCCCGACCTCACCCCCGACCCTCCCCTGCACCCCCCTCCCCCTCACTTACCTGCATCAGTTGTGATGCGCTAAACCCCTTAAACACCTCCAGCTTCCTTAACGTGGGTCCCACCAGACTATAGCTCACATCTGCTCTCAGCTGATGTGGCAGGTCTTCCAGGCAAGCCGTCCACAGCTCCTGTTGCTCCTGCTGCCGCAACCAATCTGTGCTGTAGTACTCATACACAGCACTCTCTAAATGCTCTGGGATGTCAATCTGCTGCATCCATTCGTCAACAGCACCCAAGCGCTTCCGGAACCTGCACAGCATTGACAGTAGCACAGAATTTGCAGTAGTTCCCTTCAAAGCTCTAATCAATCGCACTTCCGTTCATAATCCTGCCCTCATTTGCACTGCCTTCCTGTTCTTCCCAAATACAACCTTCCACCTATCGATCTCATCACCGTCCGGATCCTGTGCTTTCTGAGCCCCTTCCGTAGGTTCACTGAGCTTAATTTAGGGTTTAGTGTCCTTAGGGTTTAGGAATATGAGATCCAGCCCAGGTCCCGTGTTACCAGCAGAAATATTGAGTTAAGATTCTTGGTGGTGGAGTATTCACAAGGACTACTCAATGTGTGCCACAGCAGATGTATTGTGATGCTGTTTCTTGATGTTAACCACCAGCAACAGCAAAAAGAGAATTGCAACTCCTTGCAGCGGCTCATACAGACACCTCCATCACATCGTCCCTGCTCAGCCCCGCCTTTTCTGTTTGTACTTCCCCCTGATATCCATGTAAAGCAGCCTCTATAACCACATCATACACCTTACCACTCAGTTACCCCTGTTTTCCCCATCTCATTTCTCCACCTGTGTCTCAGTTCCCCTACCCCATATTGCCACCATGCCCCTCCCCCTCAGGCCACCGCCCCCCCCCCCCCCCCATCCCCATCCTCTGACCTCCACGCCCCTGGATAAACTCCCCCCCCCCCCCCCCCCTCATAAGCACGTTCTTGCTCCCCCTGACCCCCCACCCCCGATCCTGCTTCCCCTCCCGCCCCACTCACCCCGCTGTTTCCCCCCTCCCACCCTGCTCCCCGCCCACCCCCCACCCCCCTTCCCCTCACCTCTCTGCATTCTGTGAGCTCCGCCCAATATTCGCCAGTGTTTCCACCAGCGCCCCAATCAGAAACGACAGGAACACACTGCCCGCCAACATCGTAAATATTGCCAGCACCCTCTCCCCGTCACTAGTAGCAAGGACATCACCGAAACCAACTGTAGTGATAGTAGTCACCACGAAGTACACCGCAGCTAGGTAGCGCCTGTGCACGGGGACACCTTCAGCTGCACACAGATCACAAAAAATCGCTTTTCATAATATGCCATAGCGCGAAAAGTGCCATACACCCCGCACCTCAAATCGTAAAAGCGGCAGTCCAGCTAATGAGAGTAAGCTAGGCAGCTGTAGCTTAGATAGGCCATGTGTAGGCACACATTTGCACCAGAAGCACAGCAATTGACTTAGCACTCGTAGCGTGCAGGACTTAATCATCGCATTCATACACTGGCACAGAACTGCAGCCAACGAGATCACTATGCAACACTGCCTATTACTACACACACCGTCAAGTTCAAGTGCTGCTACTCAAACCTTGCTTGCTTCTACTTATTCACCCTTTGACATCACCCCTGTAGCCCAGCACACATGCTGATGGGTAAAGCAACTGGCTTTGTTGTATTTGGTTTGGCGACCTTTTACAAGACAACAATACAAGGGTAGTCGACAAGTACCAAAGAAGTGCTGTAAATCATGTTCATCAATTCCTACCTGACAGATCTTGTTCATTCACGTTTTCCATCCAGGTGTTGTTGAAATTCTCCACCCGAGCAATGAGGTACCAGAGGGCAGAGAAGATATTGATGTACACCGCAGCATTGAAAGCAATGCTGGCAGTGTATAGTAGAGCTACTGTAGTGGGCTTACTGGAGGTGAACCCTGGAAGAGTAAAACAACAAGAAGCGATAACAATGAATAGAAAGGATTTTGAGGTGTCTTATTTTCATCCATATGGCACATTTGCCTCATTTGTTCAGGCTAGACAAACAAGCTGAGGAACGGCAGACTCATGCACTATTGTGCTGTGTGGCTTCTGTTCAGAGGTGAGGTAACCGCATGCAGCCGTGACAATAAAGAATAACCTCCAGAGGAATGTATGCAGCAGCCAGAGCAGGAGAAGTAAG
>OY744502.1:1722507-1947152 GCA_963556185.1 Pseudopediastrum boryanum | reverse complement strand
AGAACAGGTGGCACTAGAAGGAGTGTGCGAGACTGGCAGGAAGAAACGTGGTGAGTGGTGAGTGGGGGGCAGAATGGGACAGAAGGAACCCAGCAGTTTAGCTGTTGCTATAGGCACAGAGAGAAAGAAAATCATTGAATGGTTCTAAGTGAGCGTACATACTGCAGTTCAGAGAGTGTTGGAGGGGATTAGCAGAGAAAGGGAAGGGAAAGGGTGGCCAAGGGAGTAGAGCAAACTACAGGGCAAGGTAGCATGGCTGAAGAAAGAAAGGAATAACAGGCTGAGCGAGGACAGAAAGACTTAGCGAGAAGATGGGAATAATGGAATTACAGGTTTCCTTTTGTTTTTGTCTCCCTGTGTAGGTTTAAGGACAGGGGGCCTTGCCATAGCATACCACCATCTGACCAATTTTACTACATTTTGCAATATGCCATTGTTTAGGGTTTAGGGACCCGAAAATATAAATATGCCAAACTAGGGAGGGCGTTCCATGGGCTAAGCAGGCACCCGCCTCTCCTCCTCCTTATCCTTCTGCTCTACATCTCCATGTGCTGCTTTGTTGGTCATCATATTGCTTACTTTGCCACATTTTGTGATGCCTTAACTAAAGTGCCATATGCCCTAATTTCTAATCAGCTACTCTCCCATGAGGCCGCTTATGCAGATCAAGGTGACAGACCCCCTCCTCATGATTCTGTATAGTGCTGAATGAACCAATGGCTTTATGATTTTCATACTCCCTTATCATATTCCCATGTTTGCCAGCAAAGCTCTGACCCACACCATGTGCCCTAAAACCCTAAGACTGATGTGGCTTTGCAGGTGCTTCATATGTACATGGCTGAGCCCTACAGCAACTGGCAGGAGTTGAAGAGGGGGAGCCCGAAGTACAAGGAGGCAAAAGCAGAGGCTTGTAACAATCTATGGGGTATGGTGGAACAGGTGAGCTGAGGTGTCAGATTGTCCATCATAGTGTGCCTGCCAAGTGGAGGCAGTGGTTGTGGGAGGAGTCCTTTATGGTTTAGAAATTAAGGCCTTACCTTCTGTGGGAGGAGCTGGTTAGGGTTTGAAGCTCTGACCCCTATGCCACGAGGAGCTGTTTAGAGTTAAAGGCTGGTTTACTGGGACCAGTCTGGGGCGTAAGTCCGTGCCATCACTAAATGCTCCGCCATTGCAACTGCGATGGTCCTGCTCTGTCCCTCTCTTAGAGTTAAGCTATCTGATGTGTAACACCTCCGATCATGCCTGCTGTGCATAATCCCTTTGCTTCTCTGCGTCCATGCCAGCTTGCGAAGTCACCGTCTCTAAGCGCTGTCTTGCCTCGCCCAGCCCTTGACTTGCCTTGCACGGACGTAGGACAGCAACAAGACCGAGCTGGGTACCTCTTATGTAGCGTTAATACCCCCTAAGATTGAGCAACAGCAGGGTGCGCCATTGTTGTTCTCCTTGTTTACGGTGAGCAACCTCAGAGTTTCCAGCCAAAACAGAGCCTGTACTGTACGCTGCTTGTGGAAGCCAACCACATTCACCGAGTGCAAGAGATCAGCCAATCGCGGCACACAGCGCTGTTGTCCAACTGTTTCAACACTGCGTGCATGCAGAGAGGTGGCTGCATTCGATGTATACACGCGCCTGCAAGACTCCAAACACAGGGTACTCGTTCCAGCACCTTTACCTTAACTGCAGCAGCTGAGATCAGGCAGCGACCTGTCTTATAGAAGCGACTAGGACCGTCCGGCTTCACCACTGGCGTCGCACTAGCAAAGTGGCGCACACACGGGACCACAAGGGTTTTAATTTAAATTAACAGTGCTGGCCTGCCAGCGCGCCAACCAAGGTGGGGTTGAAAACAGGCACGGACTAAAGCCTCAGAGTGGACCATAGGCTAGGGTTTACTGGGACCATAGGCTAGGGTTTATTGGGACCATAGGCTAGGATTTGCAGGGACCATAGGCTAGGGTTTGCAGGGACCATAGGCTAGGGTTTGCAGGGACCATAGGCTAGGGTTTGCTGGGACTGGGCACCCTGTATTCTTTCCCTGTCCCTTCTCCACAAAAGGGGTCTTCTGCAGCATGCACATTTCCTTCAGCTACAGATCTGCACTGCTTCTGCACTGCTTCTGCCGCTTCTGTAATGCTGCTGCTGCTGCCGCTGCTCCTGCTGTTGGAGGTCCTACCTGGTGCCGGGGATCTGCTACTTAAGGAACTAGAGCTAGATACCCAAGTTTGTTCCTTGTTGGGACGAGCTGGGCACCCTGAACTCTTACCCTGTCTCTTCTGCACAGGGGGGGTCTCCTGCAGCTTATCTTGCTCTGCACTTGGCAAACGCTGTTGCTGCTGCTGCTGCTGTTGCAGGTTCTTCCCGGTGCTCATGATCTCCTGCTGTGGGAGGAGCTGAGCACCCTAGATCTTCCTGTCCCTGGTCCACAAAAAGGGTCTTCTGCAGCATGTGCATTTTGCTTCTTGTACTCTGCACTGTTCTTTATGCTTCTGGTGCTTCTCTAACATTGTTGCTGCTGCTGCTTCTGCAGGTCCTACCTCGTGCCCGTGATCTCCTGCTCTGGGAGGAGCTGGGTACCCCCCTCACCCACCAACACTTCCTCAGACGCTACAGAGGAGCATATGGAGCTAAAACCACAGGGCGTAGCAGCAGCAGTGGTGCAGCCCAGCGTCCAGAGGCAGTGGTGCCTATGAATGGCGTGTTTTGTTGTGGAGACACTACATTTCCTGGGGTAGGGACTCCTGCTGTTGCTGCTTCTGGTATGTGGGTGGCTAACACACTGGCCAGTCCTTGGAAGCATTGGGCAGCAGCGGATGAGCTGGATAGGATATACCTGATGCCTCCAGGCGCGAGGTAATACGCTTGCTGTAAGTGAGCGGCGTTGTAGAGGCAGTGGTCGGATGGTCCTGTTTTGTTACTGAATGACTACGTGCGGCAGGCCGGCTTGTGCTAATGTAGTTGGGCGAAGCTCATCACCTGATGGCCATTCGTAGGTGCTTAGGAGCCTTGGGGAGTAAGCATTGGCGTGGGCTTCCGGGCATGTACCCTCACTGCCAGCCTCCCAGTACGCCAAAATGTTTAAGGCATACATACCACTGCTAACTTGGATACCTGTGCCAGGAATCTAGTTGCCGTTTCGCATCGTGTTATTATGGACCCCGAGACCTTTGCATGACATTCACATCCTGAGCGTTCCGCACTACTGAGGATGGAAGGAAACATATGATGTTATAAAGGCCTTACGGCAAGCTTCACCTCTCGATATGGCGGAGATAATCTTCTCCAGGGGGTCCCGCGGTGGAGTCACCAGCCATGACAGCTTGGGACAGCCGTGGGACAGGAAGCTGCAAACCCTCCCAA
Organism: Pseudopediastrum boryanum; assembly: GCA_963556185.1. Lineage (NCBI taxonomy): Eukaryota > Viridiplantae > Chlorophyta > Chlorophyceae > Sphaeropleales > Hydrodictyaceae > Pseudopediastrum > Pseudopediastrum boryanum. Next base: position 1,943,792 of record OY744502.1, on the reverse strand, counting down.
GGTTAGCCTCCTTTCTATATACGACCTGCGTCTGCCATGATCGTGTCGGAATGCACAGGATGTATCATCCATGTCCGCGTTCCTCCTGCACAGTTAGCACTGCTGTATGTGCATGGCAGCACTCACAAATCGCCCTGGTACAGCGGCAACATGAGTATGGAATGCCTTCTACTTGTCTTCCCTAAGGGGTCTGCAAATCATTGGTTATTGTTGGACTGATTACCACTACTTCGCCTCCTGCAGGCACTTCAACAGCCAGCAGGTAATAGAGCATCACAGCCTGACCACCAGCAACAGCACAGAAGCCAGGCAAGCCAAAGGCCTGCAGTACCATGGCTATGTCCTAAGGTCAAAACCTTCAGCGGGGCCCCCAGCAGTAAACCCTGGCACAGCTGCTGCTAGCAATGGAGATGCCATGGTGCAAAGGCGCCACTACAGCAATCAGTTTGCACCACAATCCCACAGCTGCAGCAATGCCAGCAGCAGTGATAGCAATAGCAGCAGCATTGTCCAAGCCTCACATCATGGCAGAGATATATGGCCTGTAGGCATGGTGAGTCATACCATCCGCACCAGGCTTCTTATCGTAAACTCTTAAACATGGGTGCGAGGCAGCCAGCAGCCGTTTGTGTCTCAGCTCCTTCCTTGCTTGTAAGAAGTAGTGCGCCATTGACATTAGGAGGCCAGACAGGGTGGAGTAGTTTTGGAATAGGAATTGAGCAATGCTGCATGCCATTTTCACATGATGCATCCCAGTTTTTTCTTCATGTCAGCCAATCCATGTAAATTGAAAGCCTCTTTGTCTGAGCTAATAAGCCCCCACCTTCTTCCTGCTGTTACCGACTCAACAAAACATGCACCACTTCAAGATCATCTTGCATGAGACCCCTGTGAGAATGGCACCCACCCCCAGTTACTGATGATATTGGCTGCATTTGGTTAGGTCAAGCCAGACAAGGGGAGGGGGGAATGGCCGATTAGGCTCAGGGCATGAACCTCATTCAACCAGTAGAACTACCGGTAGTGTGCAACACGTGCTCTCTCTCTCAACCTTTTCATGTGCAGTGGGAGCTTCCACCCAGATTCTGTGTTGGGTGTCGGGGAGGTCACCAGGCCCAGGTGGCTTCTCACTACCATGAGCCATACAGCCCGCTGCAGAGACTGGCCAACTGCAACCTCATGCCTGGAAAGTTTGCACAAGTAGCAAGGTAAGGAGCGGGGAACATATGCTGAACCTGATTATTAGGTTTTGTTAAGGTCTTATGATCTGCCATAGACCAAACAGGTCAGTGCAGCACATGATGTCAGGTGGTATACTGGAAGAGGTGTTTACCACTAAGCCAATAGCGTAATCGTATTGGAGCTATTGCGGGGCACATCGGGAATGAAATCAGCCTCCTGTTCTCAAGCAGAAAGCGCAGTGCAGGTGACAAATGACCGTGTTGGTGACTAATGAATCCCGGGCTTGGTCCATGCCTATATCCAGGAGTTTCAATTGTAAGCGCACCAAGCATATGCAGCACTGGATACTTAGGCTGAGCTACCTGTAAGGTATATGCCAGTAATGGGCGACATCAATGTGTTTTGTGTCCCCTGCAGTGCTGGTAGCTTGCCTGTGAAGCTGAACCCTGGAAGTAAGACCTGCCCCTTGATATGGTGCCTTCCTCTAACTGCAGTCTTTATAACAGCAGTGGCACCAGCAGCAGGAGGAGGAGCAGAAGCAGTGGGGGGCCAAACAGCAGTAGCAGCAGCAGCCAATGGCATATCAGTGCTACCTGAGAGTCCTGGGGGCCATGGAGCTGACCATAGTGGCAGCAACAGCGGGACAAGGGGCATGAGCAGCAGCAGGAAGGCTGGTTTGGCGGGTGTTACTGCAGACGACTTCAAAGAGCTCATGGTGCTGATGGCAGAAGGTGAGCAAGTTCTTTGGCACACATCCTGACAGAAACTTGGTATTTTTTCTGCTGCTTGTAAGCTTAAGCTGCATGTAAGCTGCATAGATGCTGCACAGTACAACCGTGAGACAAGCCCTAGAGATGGTTGAGTAAAAATATGACAGATGCTCTGCAGCTCTGCAGAATAAAGACAGCTTCAAACATAAGGTGGCTTGGTCCAAAATACGACCTCTGCAGAACCTCTGCAGAAGGACGACCCCTTCTATGAAGTACCTGAACTCAGATTAACAAAGTGGTATGCTCCTCAAGGCTGCTAACATCCAAGGGGTCTGTAGCTCCTGTATCCATGACAGGCACACGGCTGCACTTTGGCTCATTTTGAGGGGTTGCTCTCTGCTTGCTGCAGTCGGATCAAGCCTCAGCTTGAGTGTGAGCAAGTTCCCCAGTTATTTGTGTGGCTTCATGAGTGTGATCAGGGGCCTTGCGTTTGTGCCCTGGGTTTGTTTGGCCATTGGCATAGCTAGGCCTGGGAATTTATTAATTGGTTGACTGATCCCTGCTTGCGATTGTGCCCTGCAGGTCTTAGGGAGGGTCATGAACCCTACCGCCACCTTGCTAGCCAGGCCTTGTGTCAGCTAGTGGACGCAGCAGCAGCAGAGGCACGTGCTGGGGGGTGGACCAGCAGCAGCAGACCCCTTACCAGCAGCAGCAGCAGTAGTAGCAGCAGGACTAAAACTACTCCAGTCAATACAAGGGTCTCTGGGGACTTCATAGCTACTGCTAAACGGATAACACCATTGAAAAGCTTCCAGATCAATCAGGCAGGTGTCAGTTTAGATGATGATGGAGGAGCAATCGGCTGGAACAGCAGTTTTGAATGTGACCAGGCCATGCTCACACCGCCAAATGACAGCAGCCTAGGGAGTGCAGGTCCAAAGAATAGCAGTCCTGTACATTCAGCAGCAGCAGCACCTGCGGCAGTGGGAGGAGGAGCAGCAGGAAGGGTAGCGCCGGCATCCGTAGCAGCAGCAGCAGCACCAGAGCCCTCCCCCCTGATGGACGCCCTGCTTGCTATCTTGCCAGAAGTTGTAGCATCATGGCACGTTGGGCTCAGCACGCTACAGCCCTACCTAGTGGGTGGCATCCTGCTGCAGCTACAGAAGCTGTTGTTGTGTCACCCTGCTGTGGGTCCTGTGATGTTGCCACATTATGCTGCACTGCTACCCACCATGGCCAGGTTCTATGGCAGCAGGGGGAAGATGACACTACCTGCTCCTGGGTGTGTGCCACCTGCGGGGGCTTTTGCAGGTAGGCTGGGTGGCCGGGGGGGGGGGGGGGAGGAGGGAGGGGGAGAGGGGGGGGCAGTGGCTGCAGGGTCATTTGGAGGGTAGGCTTTTGAGCGGGAAGGGGGGCTGGAGCAAGGTGGGGCAGGGCTGGGGCTGGGAGGGTGGCTAGGGAGGGGAAGAAGGAGGGGGCAGGGGGAGGGGGAGAGGGTTGGCTGGAGGGTGGGGTGGGGTGGGGTGGGGCTTGGGGGAAACTGGGGGGTGGGGGAGGCAAGAAGGAGAAAGGAGCGGTTGGAAAAGGGGAAGAGAGGAGGGTAGGGAGATAATGGCAGCGCCGCAAGGCTGTTGGGAGTGACAATAAGGCGGAGATGGCATCACGAGGTTGTGATGCATCATCTGCAGGGATGGTTTGGGGACCATGGCTGAGTTGATGCTTTGAACTCACTTAGTGTAATTAGTTCCTGAAGCTAGATAATGACCGATATCACAGTAAGGTGGACATGATGTTAACATGTGATTTTTCCTGTGCTGCTCTTGCAGGTGATGGTCCTCCCTCAGGCACTCCCCCCACATGTAGTGTATGTGGTGCACAATACCACCAGGAGCAGCAGGTTAGGGGCAAGAAGATAACCAAGCCTGGCAGCGCCAGATCCATGCATTTTATGACATCTGCGGGAGCTGAAGGTGCCAGCACGGCACCAGTAGCGCTCTCAGGACAGAGCTCTGGTGGAGGTGCTTCTGGTGGTGCTGCTGCTGCTAACAATAGTTGCACCCAAGTTGGTGTCTGTGGCAATGTGAATCACTTGCTACGGCAGCAGCGGCAGCAGCATAAGTATTGTGGAAAGGGAGAATGGGAACTCCCACCTAGGGTGCACTGCAGGGTCATTGGATCTACCGTAAAACCACAAAGGTAAGCGTCTCTCAACATTAAAGTATGTCAGTTAGTACTTAAGACTGAAATGGAAGCATTAACTACAGCATCCCAGTGTGGTGTCTTCAACTTTGATAATAATTCTAGGCCTGCTGCTATTGTGCTACTGGGTACAATTAGCCCGCTGGAATCAGCCAGGCAGCCAGGCAAGCCTTGACCAGATATAGGTAGGAGCAGATGGCTTGTTATGAGCTAGGCATGCAGAGCATGAGCTTGGTAGTTAGGCATGACACTAGGTGTTGACCTTGTCGTATTTGTGTATCAAGATAGACAACAGCAGCTCCTCTGAATGCCTGCAACCAGAAAAAGACAGAGCATAATGACCGTTAGAGAGTTGAAAAGGACGAATAAATGCAAGAGCTAAACCACCATCCGAAAGGCGAAATCGAGAGCCCAATGATTACATGGCCAACTGCTGAGATATATGGCTGCAAAACATGATATTGATATCTCAGCCAAGGTGCTCACTGATAAACAATATGCATTGCAACGGGGATTGGGGTATGAGTCATTAGGCCACTAAATGCACTGCTCCGTCCTTGCTCGCTCAATGATAAGAATGGATCTCCAGGCTTCATTCCGTTGTATCTGTTTGATATTGCGATTGAATGCTGTGGCAGAGTCTGCATGAGATGGACCAATGCCTTTCAGGCTGTTATGTTGCTGTACAGTATTACTGGAGCTGCATTCCTATGAGTTGCTAATGGAATGCCAGCTCCCCTATACAGCTTCGTTTTCTACATCTCTTATGCTGTTGTAGGCATTTTCCCCCTCCTTTCGTTTTGTGTGGTTGCGTCATTGCCTAAAGGCAAAGTAATGTACAATACCGCACTAGATGCCACCATGTGGTTTCAGTACATGCCCGGTGTCTTTTATGCGATGCCCTTAGCTTCACTCTTTGCAGCACAAGTGATTGACAATCTACCTCTGCTGCTGCTTCTGCTGCTGCTTCTGCTTGCGTTTCTACCTGCAGGACTTCCCTCCATGACGTGGTGTGCTATACTCTGGATGTGATGGCTGTAGCAGCAGGCCCTGAAGCAGCACAGCCTTTGCTGCAGCACTTCCTGCCTGCATGGCATTACTATAATCCCAGGGACTGATTGAAGACGATCTACTGCTTCTAATGTGGTGGCACTGCACATTGTCTTTGCAGCGAGTGGCTCTGTGGACTCAATGTAAGGTCAGTGCTCTGTGCCTCTTATGCTGCTATCACATGTCTCATCAGGCTGATCAAGCCTGGATCATTACTAGAGATGGAAAGCGCAACAAGAAGGCAGGATGGTTGGTACTGTATCTTGTCTCCTGTAATCTGGCTAGTTCGTTGTATGGACGAGCCTACGTAGCTTATGTCCCATTCAGGCAGAGCCAGTACATACCCTGCATGCTGAGCATTGCAATCAGCGATGCCCATATTGCCTGCCAACCCGTAACAGCAGGATTTCTTAGGTATCCGCCACCTTCCTGCCACCGCTTCGAGAACTGCCCATTCATGCCATTTACGAGTAACAGTACCAGTTACAAGAAGTACTTAATGACCATGCACCGCCAAATAGGTTGCCACTTGGGACAGGCTTGAACACCCCGTGTAAAGGTACCAAGGAGCACAACTACATACCGGTGTTACATAGGAAGCTTCCCGAGACACAACAAATAGTCCCCGCATGCAGCCAAACAAATACAATAAACACAACCACCATGACTTGTCGAAGTCGTTTCAATCCAGCAGCACTCACCATATGCCTGGCACGGCACTGTTTGCACAGGAATACTATACAAGTCCATCAAGCCGCAAGTGGCTGTCATGATGGGTAAAGACTGTGTCGCCAGCCAGCCTGCCAATCGGCATGGTCAACTATAGCCTTGCTGGATGGCCAGGCACACCTTCATGCTTATCAGAGTTGCCACATGCATATAGTGCAGCCAATTCAAGGTATCCAGCCCAAACACAAAATAGCACACACGTGCTTGCAAATCCCTTTCCCCAGGTACTTAGCAGAGGCGCACCATGTCCAGCAAGCATCTCAGGGATCACTTGCAGCTGCACACACCCATGCAGGCTCCAAAAAGACCGTAGCCATCTGCTGAATAAAAGTTTGCATTGTGGCATGCATCCATTCCATTAAATGTTTGGCAGCGGAGTGCCAAAATGAACAATATACACATGCAGGATCAATAGAGGTACTTGCAACCTTGGCTGCAAGGCCGCGAATGTGCGGCCTTTCATTAAGTCCATAGTGTTCAGGCAACTCAGCAGCAGTAGCCTCGGTGTGCCAACTTCAACTTCACTGCAGGACCGAATCAGCCATCAAAACATTACAATGGCAACTGCAACCACACACCATCAACGCAGCACAGGCATAGACATGGCTATGGTAGGGTGCCCGGGTGCTGCTCTGGTCTGAAACTTCCTGACAGAGACATCCTGGTCATATTGCATGACCGCATGGCCTCAAAACTGGTAGTGGCCTTCCAAGTTCCTCACATTCACGCCTCAAGAAATACAGGGGACATATACCCACAATTTAGTCTGCCCTGGCCCTGGCCCTGGTGCTCCAGCAATACCAGCTGCTGATTTGAATGGCCTCCGGGGACCGAAGAAGTCGGAGGAACGCTGCTGCAGGAGCCACCAAATGAAACCAGCTGCAAAAGCGAGTTCAACTGTGCCTGCTGTTGCGACTGCTGCCCGCACCAGCCCCTTCCCGGAGTACCTCAGGAACAGAAGTGACGCATTCAGCTTGGCGATGGCTCCGAGAAAGATGATAGAGCCAAATGTCTCTGGGTAAAGAGCAGCTAAACCGTAGCCGATGCCCAGTAGAGCCTGGCATGCGCCACTAAACTGCACAAAAAGCTGCTCTCCTGCGCCTGGGGTCTTCCCGAGGAGGGCGTAGGCTTTGGCAGTACTGCCGGGCCAGAGCGCAAAGGGCACGCCGGAAATAAGGTTCCAGACGGCCGCTGTCACAAACAGCGCTTGTGCTGCTTTGCTGAGACGCATTGCTACGCGCCTACGGTAGTCCTTGTTAAATTTGCGTATCACGCGCACGTAGATGTAATGGTCAAGATCTTCGGTCTCCGTAGTTGTTTGGCACAAAAGTCTTGAATTACAGAGTAACATGCACGCCCAAGCAACTTATAGCAGGGGCTAAGCCATCTGATATAGGCCTTTAAGGAATGTCATTGTGATCCTGGGTGGTCAATGTCGTCACCGGCCGTCAGCGGTGATGACTCGGTGCGTCATAAAGCGGAACCCGAACCGGCCGGTGCCCAGGGAACGTCACCTGCTCAAGGGATACGAGGTTGTGATTGAAGAGTGGAAGTCAGTTATTAAGTTGCTATTCATTGCCAGTGAGGCTGTTGAACACCCTGAACTCAGGGGCGTCACGCCGCACGAGTTCGTCACCGGAGACGCTTGCAAAGGTGCTTGCCAGACCTCACTGAGCCCTACCAGTCAACCCCTGGACGCTCGAGTGTTTCCTGTATTGGCCACTTTGCGTGCAGGCTCTCGGATGTGTGCCTGCTAATCAGTGATACAGTAACAGGACTGAGGACAGCACACCAATGAAAGGCAGAGACAGTGGCACTCCCAGCAGGGCTCTTTGTGCTCTTAGTAAAATCACAATAACGTACCCAGCTACACAACCTCATTAAACCGCAGGCGCACATCTGTATAGGTACGTCATAGCATCATGTGTGGCCCAGCGCAGTGAGTCACTCGCCTCTGCTAGTCATAACTTTCTGCTTACTTTGTGTGAACTCATAGAGGCCTAGATGCTCCATTCCTACTGCCAATGCTGTAGCGACAATATGTGTTTAGCAGCAGAGCAGGATTGGGGCAGCAGCAGCACCAATCTTGCACTTCCACAGCTGGACTCTCATACCTGCCTGCTCTCCAGCATGCATATAACTGACCCAACCACCTGCGGTCTGTACTGCTCTTAGCTCTTTCTGTAGCATTCTTATGAGTTAGAGTCAGAGTGTGTTCGTTCAGTTGATAATATTGGACCAACAACACTCCATCAGTAGCAAGACAATTTCCGAGGGAACTGTCACTATGCCGTCGTAACCGAGTAGCTACTTCTTTACATCGCTCATGCAGGGAATATGGATGGCGCTGGGGTTCGCCGTTTAATGGATAGACTGGAGCATCATGTGGCGATTGGGTGCATCCTCTACCTTGCTATGCCACGTGATTACAGGAAATTGTTGTTGACAGCCACAGTAGATATGCCAACGCAGCCGTTAGTTGTATTTGGTGTATTGCTTTTTTTTGGGGGTGTGTTGCCAGTGCGTTGGCTAAAGCAACTGGTGGATCATTGCTTTATACTTACAGGTATTGAGCTGTCACCTGAGTTTCTCGATGCCATGGTCCAGAATGTGAGTGTTGTGAGGCCCAGCAGTGGTATGGCTTGGATGCGAGATGCATACAAAGGTGGCACATTCTGGGACAGATTGAATGGCCTAGCTGGGGTGGAGTTTAATCCACCTATTCTGCCAGAAGACTACTAACGCCAGTAGCATGGCAAAGATTTGGGGGGTTCTGTATCGTAGGTCAAGATGCTGTTCTGTAGGACCAGTGGCAGTAAGTTGCAGTCCATGCTGACTGATGAGTAGATGTAGACTATGTGCTCTGGGCACCCCGTGTGTCCCCATAGGCTCTTTGGGGCACAAGTCAGTGCTTTGGGCATTTAACCGAGTTTGTTTTGTTCTCCAAATTTGGTGGAGTGTCACGGGTTGCTAGGTCAATGAAGTTTCCTGGGAAGGTTAGTGCTTTTATGGATCAGGAGCCAAGAAAGGTTGCTGCCTTTGTTTCAGAGTGCTTGGACTATAGGCGTTTTGAGGCACCGGACCTGCATTCATATGTGACAAGTGAGACGCTTCAGGAGTTAGGTCTGGTTGAGTACTAAGGTTGATACTTTTTCGTCTGATTACGATGACTTTGTTGATGAGTTTGGTATTGAGTTAGATGCCCATGGAGCCTAGTCTGGCTCCGTTACGGGCGCCCCCGGTGTGGGGCCAACTTGTAATCTGTAATCTGTTGATTATCCACCCTGAGATTGCGTCTGGACGCACGCTATTCGCAGCAGAGACGATCGGTTACTGCCGAGTCCGGGAAGGTGCGCTCTTCAGCCATTGCGATAGATAAGTACAGTTGGTTGCAAAAGTTTTGGCCCAAAACTCATATTTTGTTAGGAAATGGTCTGCTTCTGTGAAATGGCATGGCCGTTCATTGCTCTCTTGCACAGGCAGCTTCTGTATGAGGTCCAGGTTGTCACCAATGGGTGCGGTCAGCATCTCTGTTGCTCTGTGTTGCTTGGCTGCTGAGAAAAGCAGGGGTCTTGCAAGGGAGACAGCGGAGGCATTTTTGCTGCTTTTTAAGGGGGTAAATGCTGAGAACTGCCAGCAGGCACAGGTGCCCTTTCTTTACTGTTTAGGGGCAGTAGCATATAGACCAGGTGTGAAGCAGGTGCAGGGGCTATACCAGTTCAATGGCAGGGCAGGTGGGGGTAGGCAGGGCATGCGAGAAGTTGGGGCAAGTGCAAGGCTGAGCTGAGAGGGCTGTGGGAGGGGAGCAGATGGGGTGTGGGGCTGGCAACCACAGGAGGGGCAGAGGTGGAAGGGGAGAGCCAGGTTAAAAAAAGCAGGAGGGCTATAGGAACAGGGGGGAGGCTTGCTGGTCTGCGTCTGCGGCTAAGGCTAAGGCTGGCTGGCTGGCTTTTATATAGTATATTTATAGGGCACGCCCGGGGCTCGAACTCGGGACGTCTCGCGTGCGAGGCTACTTGTGGTACCACTTGGGCATACTAACTGCAGCACATTGATGCTCTGCCTGTTTACTTTCTTAAACATAAATGGTTGTAAATCAGGTCTTGCTGCTGCTGCTTAAACCCCAGCCTTATGTTCCGGCCAAAACTTTTGCAACCAACTGTGGACATTGGTTCTGCTGCTGCTGTTTGACAGAGGCAAGGGCTTTGGCTTGGGGCAGGGCTGGTTTAAGGTACCAGGGGCTGGACCTATGCAACAGTCACAGCCAGGGTGAATAAATTGTTGCATGTGCTGGCAACCCATGACGGGGGCCCTTCCTACCCCTACCCTCACCAGCTGCAGCAGTACACTAAGCAAATACCAACAACTGAGATACCTTGACTTGCACACTTCCCCTGGTAGCACATGCCATAGGACATTACAGCTGGAGCAGGGGCTGTCTCTGAAGCTGCCTGTGCCATGCGGAATACCCAAAGGGCATATCTGGCGCCCCCAAAGCAGGGTATACCCCCAGCACATGTAGCGAGCTGCTGTTCTCTGCAGGTGGAGCATGATTGGCATAGCCGATGTGGTATTGTAGAAAGGGGGAGCGGTGCTGAATAAAAACATATGCTTTGAGGAGGTTGTTGAGAGATCTGCTAGCACTATCATGGCAAGATCTGGTGGAAAGTGTTAAAACAGCAGTAGCAAGGGCACGTCGGGTCTAGAAGGTGGTGCTGCACCGAAGGGATATGCGTAACATGTCTTGTTTTACAACAAGCCTGGCCCATTGAACAACTCTGTGGTATGCTAGACCTTGTTTCAAGCAGTGACAGGTGACAAAGAAAACAGTCCTCCAAAGTGGTGGTGACAGCGTGGGTGACAGCCTTGCAGCATAGGCCCGTCTCGCCCGCCGCTGATTGCAGCATGTAGAAGGAAGCTTCCTACCATCAAACTGGCATGCAAAGCACACCAGCTTCTGTTAATACTGAATCCTTGGCAGTGACCTTGAAGCTTATGGTAAGATTGCCAGAAGCAGGGCCCCTCCAGCAGGGGTAGCATCCATGTTGAAAACCACACTTTTTGCTGCCTGTAGCAATGCTCAGCATTGCAGGGATAGCTAATGTGGGGCCTGCTGTGCAGAGCATGCATGACTGCAGCTAGTGACATGGTACTGTAAAGCCAAGGAAAGCTTGCTGATAAATGGGAGAAGTTCCATTCCATGCACCCTAACTCAGGTGACCACAGGGGCGTACCCACTTTTGACCAAAATCTGAAAAGTCAGCTCAAGCACTTTCTCAATGCGGTTGCGGTTGCCACCAATTTAGCACAGCAGGCAATAATTGCATCAACAAGTTCTTTGCAACAGACTAGACACAGCTGTTATCTCTGCTTGCACTTGAGGAAACAGGAGGTGCAAACATTGGACACAGTTGGTTGCAAAAGTTTTGGCCCAAAACTCAGATTTTGTTAGGAAATGGTCTGCTTCTGTGAAATGGCATGGCCGTTCATTGCTCTCTTGCACAGGCAGCTTCTGTATGAGGTCCAGGTTGTCACCAATGGGTGCGGTCAGCATCTCTGTTGCTCTGTGTTGCTTGGCTGCTGAGAAAAGCAGGGGTCTTGCAAGGGAGACAGCGGAGGCATTTTTGCTGCTTTTTAAGGGGGTAAATGCTGAGAACTGCCAGCAGGCACAGGTGCCCTTTCTTTACTGTTTAGGGGCAGTAGCATATAGACCAGGTGTGAAGCAGGTGCAGGGGCTATACCAGTTCAATGGCAGGGCAGGTGGGGGTAGGCAGGGCATGCGAGAAGTTGGGGCAAGTGCAAGGCTGAGCTGAGAGGGCTGTGGGAGGGGAGCAGATGGGGTGTGGGGCTGGCAACCACAGGAGGGGCAGAGGTGGAAGGGGAGAGCCAGGTTAAAAAAAGCAGGAGGGCTATAGGAACAGGGGGGAGGCTTGCTGGTCTGCGTCTGCGTCTGCGGCTAAGGCTAAGGCTGGCTGGCTGGCTTTTATATAGTATATTTATAGGGCACGCCCGGGGCTCGAACTCGGGACGTCTCGCGTGCGAGGCTACTTGTGGTACCACTTGGGCATACTAACTGCAGCACATTGATGCTCTGCCTGTTTACTTTCTTAAACATAAATGGTTGTAAATCAGGTCTTGCTGCTGCTGCTTAAACCCCAGCCTTATGTTCCGGCCAAAACTTTTGCAACCAACTGTGGACATTGGTTCTGCTGCTGCTGTTTGACAGAGGCAAGGGCTTTGGCTTGGGGCAGGGCTGGTTTAAGGTACCAGGGGCTGGACCTATGCAACAGTCACAGCCAGGGTGAATAAATTGTTGCATGTGCTGGCAACCCATGACGGGGGCCCTTCCTACCCCTACCCTCACCAGCTGCAGCAGTACACTAAGCAAATACCAACAACTGAGATACCTTGACTTGCACACTTCCCCTGGTAGCACATGCCATAGGACATTACAGCTGGAGCAGGGGCTGTCTCTGAAGCTGCCTGTGCCATGCGGAATACCCAAAGGGCATATCTGGCGCCCCCAAAGCAGGGTATACCCCCAGCACATGTAGCGAGCTGCTGTTCTCTGCAGGTGGAGCATGATTGGCATAGCCGATGTGGTATTGTAGAAAGGGGGAGCGGTGCTGAATAAAAACATATGCTTTGAGGAGGTTGTTGAGAGATCTGCTAGCACTATCATGGCAAGATCTGGTGGAAAGTGTTAAAACAGCAGTAGCAAGGGCACGTCGGGTCTAGAAGGTGGTGCTGCACCGAAGGGATATGCGTAACATGTCTTGTTTTACAACAAGCCTGGCCCATTGAACAACTCTGTGGTATGCTAGACCTTGTTTCAAGCAGTGACAGGTGACAAAGAAAACAGTCCTCCAAAGTGGTGGTGACAGCGTGGGTGACAGCCTTGCAGCATAGGCCCGTCTCGCCCGCCGCTGATTGCAGCATGTAGAAGGAAGCTTCCTACCATCAAACTGGCATGCAAAGCACACCAGCTTCTGTTAATACTGAATCCTTGGCAGTGACCTTGAAGCTTATGGTAAGATTGCCAGAAGCAGGGCCCCTCCAGCAGGGGTAGCATCCATGTTGAAAACCACACTTTTTGCTGCCTGTAGCAATGCTCAGCATTGCAGGGATAGCTAATGTGGGGCCTGCTGTGCAGAGCATGCATGACTGCAGCTAGTGACATGGTACTGTAAAGCCAAGGAAAGCTTGCTGATAAATGGGAGAAGTTCCATTCCATGCACCCTAACTCAGGTGACCACAGGGGCGTACCCACTTTTGACCAAAATCTGAAAAGTCAGCTCAAGCACTTTCTCAATGCGGTTGCGGTTGCCACCAATTTAGCACAGCAGGCAATAATTGCATCAACAAGTTCTTTGCAACAGACTAGACACAGCTGTTATCTCTGCTTGCACTTGAGGAAACAGGAGGTGCAAACATTGGACACAGTTGGTTGCAAAAGTTTTGGCCCAAAACTCAGATTTTGTTAGGAAATGGTCTGCTTCTGTGAAATGGCATGGCCGTTCATTGCTCTCTTGCACAGGCAGCTTCTGTATGAGGTCCAGGTTGTCACCAATGGGTGCGGTCAGCATCTCTGTTGCTCTGTGTTGCTTGGCTGCTGAGAAAAGCAGGGGTCTTGCAAGGGAGACAGCGGAGGCATTTTTGCTGCTTTTTAAGGGGGTAAATGCTGAGAACTGCCAGCAGGCACAGGTGCCCTTTCTTTACTGTTTAGGGGCAGTAGCATATAGACCAGGTGTGAAGCAGGTGCAGGGGCTATACCAGTTCAATGGCAGGGCAGGTGGGGGTAGGCAGGGCATGCGAGAAGTTGGGGCAAGTGCAAGGCTGAGCTGAGAGGGCTGTGGGAGGGGAGCAGATGGGGTGTGGGGCTGGCAACCACAGGAGGGGCAGAGGTGGAAGGGGAGAGCCAGGTTAAAAAAAGCAGGAGGGCTATAGGAACAGGGGGGAGGCTTGCTGGTCTGCGTCTGCGTCTGCGGCTAAGGCTAAGGCTGGCTGGCTGGCTTTTATATAGTATATTTATAGGGCACGCCCGGGGCTCGAACTCGGGACGTCTCGCGTGCGAGGCTACTTGTGGTACCACTTGGGCATACTAACTGCAGCACATTGATGCTCTGCCTGTTTACTTTCTTAAACATAAATGGTTGTAAATCAGGTCTTGCTGCTGCTGCTTAAACCCCAGCCTTATGTTCCGGCCAAAACTTTTGCAACCAACTGTGGACATTGGTTCTGCTGCTGCTGTTTGACAGAGGCAAGGGCTTTGGCTTGGGGCAGGGCTGGTTTAAGGTACCAGGGGCTGGACCTATGCAACAGTCACAGCCAGGGTGAATAAATTGTTGCATGTGCTGGCAACCCATGACGGGGGCCCTTCCTACCCCTACCCTCACCAGCTGCAGCAGTACACTAAGCAAATACCAACAACTGAGATACCTTGACTTGCACACTTCCCCTGGTAGCACATGCCATAGGACATTACAGCTGGAGCAGGGGCTGTCTCTGAAGCTGCCTGTGCCATGCGGAATACCCAAAGGGCATATCTGGCGCCCCCAAAGCAGGGTATACCCCCAGCACATGTAGCGAGCTGCTGTTCTCTGCAGGTGGAGCATGATTGGCATAGCCGATGTGGTATTGTAGAAAGGGGGAGCGGTGCTGAATAAAAACATATGCTTTGAGGAGGTTGTTGAGAGATCTGCTAGCACTATCATGGCAAGATCTGGTGGAAAGTGTTAAAACAGCAGTAGCAAGGGCACGTCGGGTCTAGAAGGTGGTGCTGCACCGAAGGGATATGCGTAACATGTCTTGTTTTACAACAAGCCTGGCCCATTGAACAACTCTGTGGTATGCTAGACCTTGTTTCAAGCAGTGACAGGTGACAAAGAAAACAGTCCTCCAAAGTGGTGGTGACAGCGTGGGTGACAGCCTTGCAGCATAGGCCCGTCTCGCCCGCCGCTGATTGCAGCATGTAGAAGGAAGCTTCCTACCATCAAACTGGCATGCAAAGCACACCAGCTTCTGTTAATACTGAATCCTTGGCAGTGACCTTGAAGCTTATGGTAAGATTGCCAGAAGCAGGGCCCCTCCAGCAGGGGTAGCATCCATGTTGAAAACCACACTTTTTGCTGCCTGTAGCAATGCTCAGCATTGCAGGGATAGCTAATGTGGGGCCTGCTGTGCAGAGCATGCATGACTGCAGCTAGTGACATGGTACTGTAAAGCCAAGGAAAGCTTGCTGATAAATGGGAGAAGTTCCATTCCATGCACCCTAACTCAGGTGACCACAGGGGCGTACCCACTTTTGACCAAAATCTGAAAAGTCAGCTCAAGCACTTTCTCAATGCGGTTGCGGTTGCCACCAATTTAGCACAGCAGGCAATAATTGCATCAACAAGTTCTTTGCAACAGACTAGACACAGCTGTTATCTCTGCTTGCACTTGAGGAAACAGGAGGTGCAAACATTGGACACAGTTGGTTGCAAAAGTTTTGGCCCAAAACTCAGATTTTGTTAGGAAATGGTCTGCTTCTGTGAAATGGCATGGCCGTTCATTGCTCTCTTGCACAGGCAGCTTCTGTATGAGGTCCAGGTTGTCACCAATGGGTGCGGTCAGCATCTCTGTTGCTCTGTGTTGCTTGGCTGCTGAGAAAAGCAGGGGTCTTGCAAGGGAGACAGCGGAGGCATTTTTGCTGCTTTTTAAGGGGGTAAATGCTGAGAACTGCCAGCAGGCACAGGTGCCCTTTCTTTACTGTTTAGGGGCAGTAGCATATAGACCAGGTGTGAAGCAGGTGCAGGGGCTATACCAGTTCAATGGCAGGGCAGGTGGGGGTAGGCAGGGCATGCGAGAAGTTGGGGCAAGTGCAAGGCTGAGCTGAGAGGGCTGTGGGAGGGGAGCAGATGGGGTGTGGGGCTGGCAACCACAGGAGGGGCAGAGGTGGAAGGGGAGAGCCAGGTTAAAAAAAGCAGGAGGGCTATAGGAACAGGGGGGAGGCTTGCTGGTCTGCGTCTGCGTCTGCGGCTAAGGCTAAGGCTGGCTGGCTGGCTTTTATATAGTATATTTATAGGGCACGCCCGGGGCTCGAACTCGGGACGTCTCGCGTGCGAGGCTACTTGTGGTACCACTTGGGCATACTAACTGCAGCACATTGATGCTCTGCCTGTTTACTTTCTTAAACATAAATGGTTGTAAATCAGGTCTTGCTGCTGCTGCTTAAACCCCAGCCTTATGTTCCGGCCAAAACTTTTGCAACCAACTGTGGACATTGGTTCTGCTGCTGCTGTTTGACAGAGGCAAGGGCTTTGGCTTGGGGCAGGGCTGGTTTAAGGTACCAGGGGCTGGACCTATGCAACAGTCACAGCCAGGGTGAATAAATTGTTGCATGTGCTGGCAACCCATGACGGGGGCCCTTCCTACCCCTACCCTCACCAGCTGCAGCAGTACACTAAGCAAATACCAACAACTGAGATACCTTGACTTGCACACTTCCCCTGGTAGCACATGCCATAGGACATTACAGCTGGAGCAGGGGCTGTCTCTGAAGCTGCCTGTGCCATGCGGAATACCCAAAGGGCATATCTGGCGCCCCCAAAGCAGGGTATACCCCCAGCACATGTAGCGAGCTGCTGTTCTCTGCAGGTGGAGCATGATTGGCATAGCCGATGTGGTATTGTAGAAAGGGGGAGCGGTGCTGAATAAAAACATATGCTTTGAGGAGGTTGTTGAGAGATCTGCTAGCACTATCATGGCAAGATCTGGTGGAAAGTGTTAAAACAGCAGTAGCAAGGGCACGTCGGGTCTAGAAGGTGGTGCTGCACCGAAGGGATATGCGTAACATGTCTTGTTTTACAACAAGCCTGGCCCATTGAACAACTCTGTGGTATGCTAGACCTTGTTTCAAGCAGTGACAGGTGACAAAGAAAACAGTCCTCCAAAGTGGTGGTGACAGCGTGGGTGACAGCCTTGCAGCATAGGCCCGTCTCGCCCGCCGCTGATTGCAGCATGTAGAAGGAAGCTTCCTACCATCAAACTGGCATGCAAAGCACACCAGCTTCTGTTAATACTGAATCCTTGGCAGTGACCTTGAAGCTTATGGTAAGATTGCCAGAAGCAGGGCCCCTCCAGCAGGGGTAGCATCCATGTTGAAAACCACACTTTTTGCTGCCTGTAGCAATGCTCAGCATTGCAGGGATAGCTAATGTGGGGCCTGCTGTGCAGAGCATGCATGACTGCAGCTAGTGACATGGTACTGTAAAGCCAAGGAAAGCTTGCTGATAAATGGGAGAAGTTCCATTCCATGCACCCTAACTCAGGTGACCACAGGGGCGTACCCACTTTTGACCAAAATCTGAAAAGTCAGCTCAAGCACTTTCTCAATGCGGTTGCGGTTGCCACCAATTTAGCACAGCAGGCAATAATTGCATCAACAAGTTCTTTGCAACAGACTAGACACAGCTGTTATCTCTGCTTGCACTTGAGGAAACAGGAGGTGCAAACATTGGACACAGTTGGTTGCAAAAGTTTTGGCCCAAAACTCAGATTTTGTTAGGAAATGGTCTGCTTCTGTGAAATGGCATGGCCGTTCATTGCTCTCTTGCACAGGCAGCTTCTGTATGAGGTCCAGGTTGTCACCAATGGGTGCGGTCAGCATCTCTGTTGCTCTGTGTTGCTTGGCTGCTGAGAAAAGCAGGGGTCTTGCAAGGGAGACAGCGGAGGCATTTTTGCTGCTTTTTAAGGGGGTAAATGCTGAGAACTGCCAGCAGGCACAGGTGCCCTTTCTTTACTGTTTAGGGGCAGTAGCATATAGACCAGGTGTGAAGCAGGTGCAGGGGCTATACCAGTTCAATGGCAGGGCAGGTGGGGGTAGGCAGGGCATGCGAGAAGTTGGGGCAAGTGCAAGGCTGAGCTGAGAGGGCTGTGGGAGGGGAGCAGATGGGGTGTGGGGCTGGCAACCACAGGAGGGGCAGAGGTGGAAGGGGAGAGCCAGGTTAAAAAAAGCAGGAGGGCTATAGGAACAGGGGGGAGGCTTGCTGGTCTGCGTCTGCGTCTGCGGCTAAGGCTAAGGCTGGCTGGCTGGCTTTTATATAGTATATTTATAGGGCACGCCCGGGGCTCGAACTCGGGACGTCTCGCGTGCGAGGCTACTTGTGGTACCACTTGGGCATACCAACTGCAGCACATTGATGCTCTGCCTGTTTACTTTCTTAAACATAAATGGTTGTAAATCAGGTCTTGCTGCTGCTGCTTAAACCCCAGCCTTATGTTCCGGCCAAAACTTTTGCAACCAACTGTACCGCTAGTTGGGATCCCCTCTGATATGAACGACGGCCGGATAGAAGAATACTGTTCGAGAAAGTTGCACGGTCGGATGAGGGCTCGGCCTGCACTACAGCCGTCGAAAACACGTGAACCCTGCACTACAGCAGTTCGAAAAACGATTCGGTAGTCTCGAAGTGCTCTAGTCGGCTCTCGGTGTCGGACGGACACCACTGCAGCTGCTGCCTCGAGTGCTGCATAAAAGAGCAATGCCACCCACTTTGACTTTGACCGCGCCGCCCCTTCCCCCCCCCCAAAGATATCTATGAAGGGCCAGCACTACGTGCAAGTAGAGTATGCACTTCCGCTGCAATGGCAAGCAACCTGGATCTCCTGGGCCAGTGAGCTTTCCCTGCTAGCAGCGCTGCTAGCAGGGAAATGCTAGCATTGGCTGTACTTTGTTCCACTTGTCATTTAGCTTGATCCAGTCCCCTCAACGTGCATATAGCAGCCACCTTGTTGTTCCCGCAAGCTTGTGACCCTCCCCCAGGTTTAATCTTTACACCCTTCCGCACCTAGCTCCCAGCACTTGACTTTGACAAGCAGCCTGTGTGCAGGTGAGCCAAGGAATCAAGCACGCACAGGGCTTTGACTTAAGCCGGCAAGCAAGACATTGTTTATTGGAGGTACTGCATTGGATCTGCTAGCTGTCAATTATGTAGCAGAGCAAGTGACACAAAGACTCGCACACACAGTACAGGAAGTGAAGCCTCCATCCATTTACCAGTACAGCCAGACAAGGAAGTGGGGGGATAGCCTGGAGTAGACCCTTGAGGCTGACTTATAATGTTAATGGTGCATGCAGCAGTGCCATGTCATGCATAAGGAAAACATGAACAGCCTTGCAGGCCTCATTGTTGAGCCTACATACTATGCACAAGACAGCATCCCCTCATCACCACCCAAAATCGGGCCCAACAAGTAAACCAACAAGCACACCACCAGATGATAATTGGCTGCTGCTGCTGCCACTCCTTGGTAATACATGCTGGAAGCCATTGCTTGCCCAGTCTGAGACCAAGCTTGGATAGCCATAACCATGGCCCACAGCAAGACTCGCATTACTCAGGCCGTTCAGCCGTACAGCAACTCCATGCTCCAGGTATGGACCCAAGGAGAAGAAGATATATGAGGTGGCACCAGCTGATAGATGTTGCTGGGATCCTGGATATACAAAGACGGCGTACTCTGCGCAGCAGTGCCAGAGATTGCAAGAAGTCATGGGTTGTTGGCACCAAAGAAAAAAGAAAGAGAAGAGCTGAGCAGACGAAGCTGGTTGGGGAGTGCAGGGGCGGGACCAGAAGGCACAGGGGAGTGCCAGAAAGAGGAAGTTAAGGGGAAGAGTGATAGGGGCAACTGAGCCTGGCTAGATCACCCCTATCACCCGCCTACCAAAAAGGCACTCGCTAGTGAAATAGGCACATGAATCAACATCAATAGTACAATCCACCGATTCTTGCTAATCCCACCTTGCTATGCAGCTCCGCTAGCTTAGCACCAGTTGTGTGGCTTTGCTATTTTTACTGGCCTGGGTTTCAGTTTGACCATTGGCATATATCAATGTTATGCAGTTTTAGTTATTGGCGGTTCACCTCTAACGGCTAAATGTCTATGGCTGGTGTGTGCTTCCGTGGTCGGACATTCATGCCTGTAGTGTGAGGTATGCTTCGTATGAGACAGTCCATCTGCATCAGCCAACTGCGGTCCCTGCCCACCACCCTGATGCAATTGTGAAAGCGGCAAACTGGCCCCACAGAACACATACCACCCATGTATCACCAACTGCTAAAACACGGTGCTGAAGCTTGGCTTCTTTTCTGTGGATTGAACTCACCTCCAGGAGGAAAGCCATCACTTGAAGGTTTGTACTCCACTTTCAAGGTGATATCAATGCTGCCACTCTTGACACCCCCATATACTCCAATACAGGGCACTTCCACCCAGCTGCTGCTTGTGGGCACCAAACTGTCTGCATCTACCCATGCAGCCAAATACTGCGCTGCTGGTTGCCCGGGAGGCAATGCATCTGGCGGCACTAGACCTGAACGGACTTTCATGCCCCTCTGGCACACCTGCTGCAGCAGTGCATCCTTCACGAAGTCTGCTGCTGCTGTAGCTTTGTAGCTCCTCGCTTGGCTGCTGAGTGCGTTGATCTCCACATGGTGCAGTGCGTCCCAGTCAACCCGCTTCAGCAGAGCTACGATAGCATTGTCTTCTAATGGCTGCAACAAGCTGTCCGAGTCAACATCTGGGTTAGTGTCTGACCCGGTATCACCTGCCAGTTGGTTGAGCCTCATTAGGAGCACCACAAGGAGTGCATGTGATGGGTCCTTAGCTGCATGCACTGCTTTGCTGATTCCTCCCCAAATACCCTCCAACTGAACTGCTGCGCTGAAGTCGGATGCCTTTATGGCGACAGATGCATGCGCGACCCAGTCATTGTCGGTCAGAGCTGCACACGTAAGCTCAATCGCTGCTGCCTTGACTAGATCCTCCATGTCCAACTGCTGAGCTATGGTAAACACCACCCAAGCCCATGATGGCTCGCAGGAGTTCAGGGTGTTACACATGTATTTGCGACAGGCCTCCACCAAATCAGGAACCTGCACAAGACAGGAAGTGTGCACAACGCTTTGTCATGACCATGAACTTGGAAGGTGACTGTGAGTTTACCAGACCCTGTCATGCACAGGTATTTGTTAGCTTTAGACAAGGCCTAGCAGCAGTCCGTCACAAGCAAGCCCTTCACTATATGTTTGTTTGTTAGTCCTCGACATTGTGGGCACACTATTGCCGTGCAATACAACTCAGCCTTAAAGAGCTGCTGTCATGCCTGCATGATCACCATTTTGGTCCTGTCGTTGCTTTTACATAGCTTAGCCTTACATAGAAAATGACAGTATGCTTCATACTCACTACCTGTCGCACAGACTGACAGGGACATGCGGATATGAAACACCAAAAACTAGGCGAGAATGCAGCAGCGCACGCACCTGTATGGCATCTGCCAGCTGCAGTGTAGGCAGCAGCACATCAGGACTCAGCTCCACAGTGCCATCTGCACCATATATGCACTGCACAAACGCCTTCAGGATGGCTGTGGGGGTAGGGCAGGGCAACTTTAGGTTCAGCAGATCAGCCCCTGCCACAGCGGCCTCCCTTGACTCACGCATGGATGTCCTGCATGCAAAGACAAGTTGACTGTATGAACGGCAGTTGTAAGCAAGCACTGCAGCTTCCATGCCTGTACTGCTGGCAAGATGTGACTTCCAGCGTGAGCGTACGCATGAATACACAGATAGCTTTCAGGCTGCCAAATACATTGAATGAACAGCAGGGCTGACACATCTGGATGAGAGCTTGGTCTGTTAGTGAGAGGTGCCTAATAAGTACCACAAAGGTGCCAACAAAGTGAAAGCAAGAGAGGAGATGTTTGCTGCTTACTAGGCCATCAGCCCTTGTAGCACGGCTTCACCAGGCCAGGTAGACATACCTGCTCCTTAGGTAGGCTCTGAACCACTCAGAGTGCATTGCCAAGTCCACTGCAGCCACGGGCACCTTCCCTCCGTTTTGCCCCACAAGCCGGACATTGTAGATGGTTTCATTGTCCACCTCCTCATCATACAATTCAAAAGCCTTGGAGCTGCTGCTGGTGAACACCCTGATCCTTTGCTGTGCTGGCAGATCCCCTGCGCTGGCACTGCACGCAGCAAGTGCCTGTTCTGCAGGGGCCCAAGCCATTCTTGATAGCTGCCCCAGCCAAAGGTGACTGGTGATTAGTTGCACAGATGCTGGGGTGGATGTCTGATCAAATGATTGAATGCGAAGGTTCAAACGATATTGCTGTGCGTGGGAGATTGCACACAGCGGAAGCCCACGTAACTGCCAGGGCCGGAGCGGGCGGGCTCAGCTACTAGCTACTGCTGGCAGTCGGATGAAGAACCTAAAGCAGGTACACAAGTGGTCCCTTCACCTTCAGCTGACGACAAGCTCACGGACAGATCTAGGACATACTGGTGACACACGAACCTCCTCCGATAGACGGCCGCTACAATCACGCTCGGGCAACTGATGTCCGAGTGACACGGCTCCGGCACTGAGGTCACCTACCGGCGCCGTTCCCCAATAATCCAAGGTACTACAGCGGTACCTTGAGGTGCGGGGCCTATGGCACTTATTGCTATGGCATATCATGAAATGTAATAATAATAATACAGCGGCATTTCAACAACAACAACAACAACATTCAAGGCACTTCCGGCCACGCAGGGCCTTGGCCTGTACCCTAGGAGTATGAATCACCGCCAAAAACCAACTGCATAATGCAACTGCCAACAATTGTGTCAACAGGGCATTTCAAAGTAGCCAGCAATGTGACGCAAAGGCCGGACACGGCATGAGCCGAGTGGCCAACGGGGTGAATGAGCTGAAGTATCTTGCGTCTACCATCCACTAGCAATGTTTACCAGATGCCCAGTCGGGCACTAGATTGACAGCTGTGCAATATGCACAAAGCTGCTCATAGCACTAGCTGGTGCCAGGGAGAAGGCTTTGCAAATTACAAACGTGAAATATGCCATCCGTAAGCCTGCTGCAAATCCAGCTGCTTTTATTTACCGATCCGAACCAGCTTTCTTGCCTAAATGGTACAGGAAAGCTGAAACTCGTTTACCGTATGCAGCTGAAGGGCAGGTTGGCCTTGGTCTGGAACGCAGCAGAGGTAAACGTTTATGAAAGCAGGCTTTATTACCTCTGCTGAAAGCAAGCACCAATGAGTGGCAAAGCAAGACATCATGCAAGACTTCATAAACACAGACAGCTCACCTGAACCCAACCCCATCCCTGTAGTGCAGTAAGAACAACTTGTACCAATGCTATTACTACTGCTGATGTTGCTGAGTGAATGCTGCTCCTGTGCTGCTGCTGTTCAATATGTGCGGCCATTTGTGTGCGGCCGCCGCTACATGCCGTACTACTCTCAACTGAAGTCCAGTGCTGCTTCCTTACCTTGCAAAACACCTGACGAGTCTGGTATTGATTTTTTACAGCCTTCAATACTTCTCCGGGTCTGCGCTGCTGATGGCCATGCCCCATCAGGTTGGTATCCGCATCCAGTCCCAAGTATGGGTGCTATAGGCATGTACTCTAGGCACCCCCTGCAGCAACCAACATCGCTAGGTGGGGAAGCTACCGTACCTTTCTGTCTTTTCGTCCGCAAGAGAAACAACCCCACTGAGGTCCCCTTCTACACTGCATGTAAAAGTCTTGGCTCGTCGAGCCTAGCACGGGACAGATGAGAAAGTGTTGCTACTTGATATCTGTTTTGAACAAAAGCAAAGCTTATTTTGAAAATGTAAGCAATTTACCACAGTCTAGCTGGTTTATTATTGATTAAAAATTTGCCAGTACCTTTTACTAGTTTAAATTGAGCAATGGCTTCTTTGCGTCTACCAACTGCTCGTACTGAAATTTCCATTTTTTCCGTTTTTGGCAATGATGGGTGGCACCCCTTGCAGTCACAGCTGAGAGCTTGCAGAGGGACAGAAGTTACATTGCTGCCACGAACACGTTGCTATAGTACCAGGGCAGCCAACTCTGTGGAGGTCTCAGCAGGCCCAAAAGTAGAGAGATGGTGTGATTGCTGAACACATAGAAACTGCTTCATAAGCATTGCATGTATGGCAAAGTGATAGATGCCCTTTGGCAACCCACAGTGCCCACTCTTCCGACATTCCAGTTGCGCCTTCATCTCAGGTTACTAGGCCGTTGTGTGTGCATGGCCGCATTTTGCAACCCATCTTTGACATTTCTTCACCGGGGAATTCACATGTTGGAGGTGCAGGAGGTGCTTCCATGTTTGGGTGATTAACAGCAGTGCAGGCGTCCGTCGCAGCAGCACAGGTAGCAGTATGAGCAAGGCAGACTGTTTACCAGTAACGACCGCAGCAGCAAGCGCAACTGCCAGGTGAGCACAGCGTATGCAGCTGCATGCAGCAGGAACATCACCGACGGCTCTTTGACAAAGCACCTAGGATGCTGCTGTAGAAGATAATCGGAGGCAGCAGCAGCAAGATCAGCTACTTTCGCTTATAGTGTTGCCTGACAACAGTGTTAGCAAGTGAGGAAGGTAGCAACTGGACTGAGCAGCAGGTAAGCAGAGGCAGCCAGCATGAACAGCAAGAGACAATGCTTTCTCAAAGCATGCCAAGCACCACAAAGACTGATATGTGCTTGTGGTATATCTCATGTGGTGTTTTGTCATGTGATGATGAAGTTTGTGTGCGGTTCCCTGAGCAAGGCATTGAACTGTTTGGCTTGTTGTTGACTGGGTCAACTGGTCAGCGCACGGCAGCCTTTGCTTCTTTAGCATGATTTATGGATTATCTACAACCTTCACTTACACTTCAATTACCTTCACTTTTGCTTGTTTTGCCACTTGTTTCTCGCCTATGCAGTGTAAGTGAGGCACCAAAGACAGCCTGCAGAGATTTGTGGTTTTATGTTGAGTGTAAACAGCTGATGCTGAAGATGATGGCGGCCTTCTTATAATCTTCCTGGCTGCAGGCCTTGAGAGAAACTACAAATGGCACTGCAAGCAGTGCCATTTGCAGTGCCAAGAAAATGGCACTGCAACTGTGAGTACAGTTGAACTGCAGTGGACGGTGGCGCTATCTACCTGCGTTGGAGCCACAGGCTAGCAGCAGTTCTGGATGCTCTTATTGTAAGGAGAAGCGCATGTCCTTTCTATTTGGTATGAGCTTCTACATACACAAGCCATGACAAGCAGGAGGGAATGAGGGCAGGACAACCAGGAGGGCATGAAAGCATGACAAGCAGGAGGGAATGAGGGCACTACTTCAGGTGCGTGCAGGCACAAGAATCAGAATCTTTTTGGCATAGTCCAGGAATGGGGAGCGGCACAGCTTCTGCCAAAAACATGATATGTTTGTGTTGGCTAGAAAAATGTATAGTAGGGATACTGGAAGCGGCAGCAGGACGGAGGAGCGCAGCAGGAGGAGCGCAGCAGGAGGAGCGCAGGAGGTCAAGTGATCAGAGCAACTAGAAGCAACTTTGGGCCTCAGCTACCCCAATTATGCCTGTGCATCTGTGCCATTGGTACTACTGAGCTGTTAGTGTCATGCCCGGGATGCTGAAGCAGAGTGTGAGGGCTTGCAGTGGAATCCGTTGGACCCAGGATTGTTTCTCACACCTTACGCTGGGGAGTGAGACTGGTCCCTGCGTGTAACTTAATGATCAAGTTTGACCTCTCATACCAGAAAGCAGCGTTCCTTAGGTAACCGCAATTTGGGAGCAGTAGGAATATGGTAGCTGTGTCTTAGTGGTCTGAGTGCTGAGGAGCTGGGGGATGGCATATTTCTTGCATGCCTGCAACACGTCTCGCAACTACTTGACAATGGATAGCAAGGCTGGCATCTATCCATGATACAGATACCATAGATCACTGCACAGCCCTCAGACCGTGCAGCACCCGCCACATGACTCCCACTAGTATGTTACTCATAGTGTATGTTGGAAGCTACAGATATTAAGAGACGGATATTAGTGCATATCTCCACTAACGCACAGCCCAGCTGAGCTGTCTTGTTTGGTCTCCCGCTCTTTCCCACAGGAGGAAAATCACATGCTAGATGGCAAGCTTGATTTGCTGTTCAAGAACAAGCGTGACCGTAAGGTGATCTGTGTGGACCCCACCTCCCTGCCAGGAGACAACAGCAGCCGCAGCCCCTTGGCAACAGAGGAATACCACTCAGGTGGTGATCTATGATCATGTCACACGCAGGAGGAGTTGAGCTGGTACGGGGTGCTCGGTGTGCGCATGGACTATCTTGCAGCCTTGCCTGCAAAGCCTGCCGTGGAGCAGATTTAAAGCAGATTTAACAAGCTGATACTAAACCATTCTGGGCTAGGCAGTGTGGGCCGGCCTTATGGTATCAGCACGCCTGAAGATGGCAATCTTATTAGGGCCTATGATGGCACTTCTTGCTATGGCATATCATGAAATGTAATTAGAATTATCAGCACTATATGACCTGCTGTTGCATGCGTGCACTGGCGAAACTTCGGGTTTAAGGTTAGCAGGGCATCTTTTCACAATATACTAGATGTCATGATAATCAGCTCTACCTTTGCATGGCAACTCTGTCAAGGTGTGCTGGCTGCACACTGCACACTGGTGGTGGCGGCATGAATGGCCCGCATGAGGGTGTTGTGTGCGTAAGCACTGGCAAGAGAACAGAGCATTTCTTCTTGTCTAGGCTTGTTATGCAGGGGCGGTACACTTGCATCTACATCACATGCCTTAGCGAGCAGATGCTGTGCTGCTGCTGAGGGTTGCAATCCCAGTAGACCAATGGGCTGGTTGAATTTTCAATCAGCTGCAGTGGAGGGCACATCTGCCACTGCACTTGGTTAATGAAATAGCTGCGCTGTTGGCTCTCTGACGGAGCTTACTTCGCTTTATGTGCCATCACCGTGCATCAGTGGAACGAAGATGTCCCAGACCATTTGTCCCTATGAGCCTTCATTGGCTCCCATGGAATGCCCTTCTGGGCTAGTTGGTAATCTGGTTGTACACAGAGCGCCAAGTAGCCAGCCGTTGCAGCCTGTGGCTGCAGACCGGTAATCTACAACTTCTCTTAGATCGTCAGATGACTGCTTCGAGTTTGTAGAAGTGGGCTTTGCGCCAGTCCGGTGCATACTCTGGCTTTCGAAATTCTTTGGAGCTGACCATGGAGTCAGTCAGCGCACTCGACAGACACGCATCAGATGGAGGTGAATATAGAAATAGCCATAGTTATGCAAATAGAGCGGCGGGAATCTGCACATCAATGCTGAGCAGGGCTCCTAACTCAACACTGAAAAGATCCCTTGGTGGCATGATGGTGGATGGCATGGTGAGTGCCCCAAGAAGGGCCATCGCAGAAGGTCATGCCTGTTGGCTTATGGTGACAGCAAACCAAGTGTACTATGACCAGCTCGGGCTGCAGGGGCCAGACAGCCAACTTGACTTTTAAAGGAGGCACCTGTCTCGGAGCTGGTTGACACCCAGCGACCGTTGGTATTCCTGGCAGGCACAGCAATCAATGCATGCTTCATTCTGAAGTCGCCATATAAGCTCGAACGTGCCTCCGGAAAGGCATCCTGTTTACTCAAGATACCAATGCGCGTATAACACTCTGTTTGCTTGCAAACAAGACGTTATCTTATGTTGTGTAACAATGCGTTTCCTTCCGCCGTTACGGTCTTTGGCTAAGGTCATTGGCAACGTTGTCGGAGGTGGCTGGAGAAAGGCGACAGCTGGAAGGGACCACGCGTGCTCCCGTACAGTTGGGGTGGGCTACACTGCACCTGTGGAGGAATTGCGTGGGCCTGCATGGGCAGTGGCCTGTGACCTGTACCCTTTGGATTCTTGTCGTATTGAAGCCGCCCCTTTGCAGCCATACTCATACGAAGTTATCGGGCGGGCCTGGCTGTTCTTGCTTTACGTCCTACTACAGTTGGTTGCAAAAGTTTTGGCCGGAACATAAGGCTGGGGTTTAAGCAGCAGCAGCAAGACCTGATTTACAACCATTTATGTTTAAGAAAGTAAACAGGCAGAGCATCAATGTGTTGCAGTTGGTATGCCCAAGTGGTACCACAAGTAGCCTCGCACGCGAGACGTCCCGAGTTCGAGCCCCGGGCGTGCCCTATAAATATACTATATAAAAGCCAGCCAGCCAGCCTTAGCCTTAGCCGCAGACGCAGACCAGCAAGCCTCCCCCCTGTTCCTATAGCCCTCCTGCTTTTTTTAACCTGGCTCTCCCCTTCCACCTCTGCCCCTCCTGTGGTTGCCAGCCCCACACCCCATCTGCTCCCCTCCCACAGCCCTCTCAGCTCAGCCTTGCACTTGCCCCAACTTCTCGCATGCCCTGCCTACCCCCACCTGCCCTGCCATTGAACTGGTATAGCCCCTGCACCTGCTTCACACCTGGTCTATATGCTACTGCCCCTAAACAGTGAAGAAAAGGCACCTGTGCCTGCTGGCAGTTCTCAGCATTTACCCCCTTAAAAAGCAGCAAAAATGCCTCCGCTGTCTCCCTTGCAAGACCCCTGCTTTTCTCAGCAGCCAAGCAACACATAGCAACAGAGATGCTGACCGCACCCATTGGTGACAACCTGGACCTCATACAGAAGCTGCCTGTGCAAGAGAGCAATGAACGGCCATGCCATTTCACAGAAGCAGACCATTTCCTAACAAAATCTGAGTTTTGGGCCAAAACTTTTGCAACCAACTGTGTCCAATGTTTGCACCTCCTGTTTCCTCAAGTGCAAGCAGAGATAACAGCTGTGTCTAGCCTGTTGCAAAGAACTTGTTGATGCAATTATTGCCTGCTGTGCTAAATTGGTGGCAACCGCAACCGCATTGAGAAAGTGCTTGAGCTGACTTTTCAGATTTTGGTCAAAAGTGGGTACGCCCCTGTGGTCACCTGAGTTAGGGTGCATGGAATGGAACTTCTCCCATTTATCAGCAAGCTTTCCTTGGCTTTACAGTACCATGTCACTAGCTGCAGTCATGCATGCTCTGCACAGCAGGCCCCACATTAGCTATCCCTGCAATGCTGAGCATTGCTACAGGCAGCAAAAAGTGTGGTTTTCAACATGGATGCTTCCCCTGCTGGAGGGGCCCTGCTTCTGGCAATCTTACCATAAGCTTCAAGGTCACTGCCAAGGATTCAGTATTAACAGAAGCTGGTGTGCTTTGCATGCCAGTTTGATGGTAGGAAGCTTCCTTCTACATGCTGCAATCAGCGGCGGGCGAGACGGGCCTATGCTGCAAGGCTGTCACCCACGCTGTCACCACCACTTTGGAGGACTGTTTTCTTTGTCACCTGTCACTGCTTGAAACAAGGTCTAGCATACCACAGAGTTGTTCACTGGGCCAGGCTTGTTGTAAAACAAGACATGTTACGCATATCCCTTCGGTGCAGCACCACCTTCTAGACCCGACGTGCCCTTGCTACTGCTGTCTTAACACTTTCCACCAGATCTTGCCATGATAGTGCTAGCAGATCTCTCAACAACCTCCTCAAAGCATATGTTTTTATTCAGCACCGCTCCCCCTTTCTACAATACCACATCGGCTATGCCAATCATGCTCCACCTGCAGAGAACAGCAGCTCGCTACATGTGCTGGGGGTATACCCTGCTTTGGGGGCGCCAGATATGCCCTTTGGGTATTCCGCATGGCACAGGCAGCTTCAGAGACAGCCCCTGCTCCAGCTGTAATGTCCTATGGCATGTGCTACCAGGGGAAGTGTGCAAGTCAAGGTATCTCAGTTGTTGGTATTTGCTTAGTGTACTGCTGCAGCTGGTGAGGGTAGGGGTAGGAAGGGCCCCCGTCATGGGTTGCCAGCACATGCAACAATTTATTCAACCTGGCTGTGACTGTTGCATAGGTCCAGCCCCTGGTACCTTAAACCAGCCCTGCCCCAAGCCAAAGCCCTTGCCTCTGTCAAACAGCAGCAGCAGAACCAATGTCCACAGTGTCCAATGTTTGCACCTCCTGTTTCCTCAAGTGCAAGCAGAGATAACAGCTGTGTCTAGCCTGTTGCAAAGAACTTGTTGATGCAATTATTGCCTGCTGTGCTAAATTGGTGGCAACCGCAACCGCATTGAGAAAGTGCTTGAGCTGACTTTTCAGATTTTGGTCAAAAGTGGGTACGCCCCTGTGGTCACCTGAGTTAGGGTGCATGGAATGGAACTTCTCCCATTTATCAGCAAGCTTTCCTTGGCTTTACAGTACCATGTCACTAGCTGCAGTCATGCATGCTCTGCACAGCAGTCCCCACATTAGCTATCCCTGCAATGCTGAGCATTGCTACAGGCAGCAAAAAGTGTGGTTTTCAACATGGATGCTTCCCCTGCTGGAGGGGCCCTGCTTCTGGCAATCTTACCATAAGCTTCAAGGTCACTGCCAAGGATTCAGTATTAACAGAAGCTGGTGTGCTTTGCATGCCAGTTTGATGGTAGGAAGCTTCCTTCTACATGCTGCAATCAGCGGCGGGCGAGACGGGCCTATGCTGCAAGGCTGTCACCCACGCTGTCACCACCACTTTGGAGGACTGTTTTCTTTGTCACCTGTCACT
This sequence comes from Pseudopediastrum boryanum, assembly GCA_963556185.1. NCBI lineage: Eukaryota > Viridiplantae > Chlorophyta > Chlorophyceae > Sphaeropleales > Hydrodictyaceae > Pseudopediastrum > Pseudopediastrum boryanum. Next base: position 1,913,461 of record OY744502.1, on the reverse strand, counting down.
GCTTGAAACAAGGTCTAGCATACCACAGAGTTGTTCACTGGGCCAGGCTTGTTGTAAAACAAGACATGTTACGCATATCCCTTCGGTGCAGCACCACCTTCTAGACCCGACGTGCCCTTGCTACTGCTGTTTTAACACTTTCCACCAGATCTTGCCATGATAGTGCTAGCAGATCTCTCAACAACCTCCTCAAAGCATATGTTTTTATTCAGCACCGCTCCCCCTTTCTACAATACCACATCGGCTATGCCAATCATGCTCCACCTGCAGAGAACAGCAGCTCGCTACATGTGCTGGGGGTATACCCTGCTTTGGGGGCGCCAGATATGCCCTTTGGGTATTCCGCATGGCACAGGCAGCTTCAGAGACAGCCCCTGCTCCAGCTGTAATGTCCTATGGCATGTGCTACCAGGGGAAGTGTGCAAGTCAAGGTATCTCAGTTGTTGGTATTTGCTTAGTGTACTGCTGCAGCTGGTGAGGGTAGGGGTAGGAAGGGCCCCCGTCATGGGTTGCCAGCACATGCAACAATTTATTCAACCTGGCTGTGACTGTTGCATAGGTCCAGCCCCTGGTACCTTAAACCAGCCCTGCCCCAAGCCAAAGCCCTTGCCTCTGTCAAACAGCAGCAGCAGAACCAATGTCCACAGTGTCCAATGTTTGCACCTCCTGTTTCCTCAAGTGCAAGCAGAGATAACAGCTGTGTCTAGCCTGTTGCAAAGAACTTGTTGATGCAATTATTGCCTGCTGTGCTAAATTGGTGGCAACCGCAACCGCATTGAGAAAGTGCTTGAGCTGACTTTTCAGATTTTGGTCAAAAGTGGGTACGCCCCTGTGGTCACCTGAGTTAGGGTGCATGGAATGGAACTTCTCCCATTTATCAGCAAGCTTTCCTTGGCTTTACAGTACCATGTCACTAGCTGCAGTCATGCATGCTCTGCACAGCAGGCCCCACATTAGCTATCCCTGCAATGCTGAGCATTGCTACAGGCAGCAAAAAGTGTGGTTTTCAACATGGATGCTTCCCCTGCTGGAGGGGCCCTGCTTCTGGCAATCTTACCATAAGCTTCAAGGTCACTGCCAAGGATTCAGTATTAACAGAAGCTGGTGTGCTTTGCATGCCAGTTTGATGGTAGGAAGCTTCCTTCTACATGCTGCAATCAGCGGCGGGCGAGACGGGCCTATGCTGCAAGGCTGTCACCCACGCTGTCACCACCACTTTGGAGGACTGTTTTCTTTGTCACCTGTCACTGCTTGAAACAAGGTCTAGCATACCACAGAGTTGTTCACTGGGCCAGGCTTGTTGTAAAACAAGACATGTTACGCATATCCCTTCGGTGCAGCACCACCTTCTAGACCCGACGTGCCCTTGCTACTGCTGTTTTAACACTTTCCACCAGATCTTGCCATGATAGTGCTAGCAGATCTCTCAACAACCTCCTCAAAGCATATGTTTTTATTCAGCACCGCTCCCCCTTTCTACAATACCACATCGGCTATGCCAATCATGCTCCACCTGCAGAGAACAGCAGCTCGCTACATGTGCTGGGGGTATACCCTGCTTTGGGGGCGCCAGATATGCCCTTTGGGTATTCCGCATGGCACAGGCAGCTTCAGAGACAGCCCCTGCTCCAGCTGTAATGTCCTATGGCATGTGCTACCAGGGGAAGTGTGCAAGTCAAGGTATCTCAGTTGTTGGTATTTGCTTAGTGTACTGCTGCAGCTGGTGAGGGTAGGGGTAGGAAGGGCCCCCGTCATGGGTTGCCAGCACATGCAACAATTTATTCAACCTGGCTGTGACTGTTGCATAGGTCCAGCCCCTGGTACCTTAAACCAGCCCTGCCCCAAGCCAAAGCCCTTGCCTCTGTCAAACAGCAGCAGCAGAACCAATGTCCACAGTGTCCAATGTTTGCACCTCCTGTTTCCTCAAGTGCAAGCAGAGATAACAGCTGTGTCTAGCCTGTTGCAAAGAACTTGTTGATGCAATTATTGCCTGCTGTGCTAAATTGGTGGCAACCGCAACCGCATTGAGAAAGTGCTTGAGCTGACTTTTCAGATTTTGGTCAAAAGTGGGTACGCCCCTGTGGTCACCTGAGTTAGGGTGCATGGAATGGAACTTCTCCCATTTATCAGCAAGCTTTCCTTGGCTTTACAGTACCATGTCACTAGCTGCAGTCATGCATGCTCTGCACAGCAGGCCCCACATTAGCTATCCCTGCAATGCTGAGCATTGCTACAGGCAGCAAAAAGTGTGGTTTTCAACATGGATGCTTCCCCTGCTGGAGGGGCCCTGCTTCTGGCAATCTTACCATAAGCTTCAAGGTCACTGCCAAGGATTCAGTATTAACAGAAGCTGGTGTGCTTTGCATGCCAGTTTGATGGTAGGAAGCTTCCTTCTACATGCTGCAATCAGCGGCGGGCGAGACGGGCCTATGCTGCAAGGCTGTCACCCACGCTGTCACCACCACTTTGGAGGACTGTTTTCTTTGTCACCTGTCACTGCTTGAAACAAGGTCTAGCATACCACAGAGTTGTTCACTGGGCCAGGCTTGTTGTAAAACAAGACATGTTACGCATATCCCTTCGGTGCAGCACCACCTTCTAGACCCGACGTGCCCTTGCTACTGCTGTTTTAACACTTTCCAGCAGATCTTGCCATGATAGTGCTAGCAGATCTCTCAACAACCTCCTCAAAGCATATGTTTTTATTCAGCACCGCTCCCCCTTTCTACAATACCACATCGGCTATGCCAATCATGCTCCACTTGCAGAGAACAGCAGCTCGCTACATGTGCTGGGGGTATACCCTGCTTTGGGGGCGCCAGATATGCCCTTTGGGTATTCCGCATGGCACAGGCAGCTTCAGAGACAGCCCCTGCTCCAGCTGTAATGTCCTATGGCATGTGCTACCAGGGGAAGTGTGCAAGTCAAGGTATCTCAGTTGTTGGTATTTGCTTAGTGTACTGCTGCAGCTGGTGAGGGTAGGGGTAGGAAGGGCCCCCGTCATGGGTTGCCAGCACATGCAACAATTTATTCAACCTGGCTGTGACTGTTGCATAGGTCCAGCCCCTGGTACCTTAAACCAGCCCTGCCCCAAGCCAAAGCCCTTGCCTCTGTCAAACAGCAGCAGCAGAACCAATGTCCACAGTGTCAAATGTTTGCACCTCCTGTTTCCTCAAGTGCAAGCAGAGATAACAGCTGTGTCTAGCCTGTTGCAAAGAACTTGTTGATGCAATTATTGCCTGCTGTGCTAAATTGGTGGCAACCGCAACCGCATTGAGAAAGTGCTTGAGCTGACTTTTCAGATTTTGGTCAAAAGTGGGTACGCCCCTGTGGTCACCTGAGTTAGGGTGCATGGAATGGAACTTCTCCCATTTATCAGCAAGCTTTCCTTGGCTTTACAGTACCATGTCACTAGCTGCAGTCATGCATGCTCTGCACAGCAGGCCCCACATTAGCTATCCCTGCAATGCTGAGCATTGCTACAGGCAGCAAAAAGTGTGGTTTTCAACATGGATGCTTCCCCTGCTGGAGGGGCCCTGCTTCTGGCAATCTTACCATAAGCTTCAAGGTCACTGCCAAGGATTCAGTATTAACAGAAGCTGGTGTGCTTTGCATGCCAGTTTGATGGTAGGAAGCTTCCTTCTACATGCTGCAATCAGCGGCGGGCGAGACGGGCCTATGCTGCAAGGCTGTCACCCACGCTGTCACCACCACTTTGGAGGACTGTTTTCTTTGTCACCTGTCACTGCTTGAAACAAGGTCTAGCATACCACAGAGTTGTTCACTGGGCCAGGCTTGTTGTAAAACAAGACATGTTACGCATATCCCTTCGGTGCAGCACCACCTTCTAGACCCGACGTGCCCTTGCTACTGCTGTTTTAACACTTTCCACCAGATCTTGCCATGATAGTGCTAGCAGATCTCTCAACAACCTCCTCAAAGCATATGTTTTTATTCAGCACCGCTCCCCCTTTCTACAATACCACATCGGCTATGCCAATCATGCTCCACCTGCAGAGAACAGCAGCTCGCTACATGTGCTGGGGGTATACCCTGCTTTGGGGGCGCCAGATATGCCCTTTGGGTATTCCGCATGGCACAGGCAGCTTCAGAGACAGCCCCTGCTCCAGCTGTAATGTCCTATGGCATGTGCTACCAGGGGAAGTGTGCAAGTCAAGGTATCTCAGTTGTTGGTATTTGCTTAGTGTACTGCTGCAGCTGGTGAGGGTAGGGGTAGGAAGGGCCCCCGTCATGGGTTGCCAGCACATGCAACAATTTATTCAACCTGGCTGTGACTGTTGCATAGGTCCAGCCCCTGGTACCTTAAACCAGCCCTGCCCCAAGCCAAAGCCCTTGCCTCTGTCAAACAGCAGCAGCAGAACCAATGTCCACAGTGTCCAATGTTTGCACCTCCTGTTTCCTCAAGTGCAAGCAGAGATAACAGCTGTGTCTAGCCTGTTGCAAAGAACTTGTTGATGCAATTATTGCCTGCTGTGCTAAATTGGTGGCAACCGCAACCGCATTGAGAAAGTGCTTGAGCTGACTTTTCAGATTTTGGTCAAAAGTGGGTACGCCCCTGTGGTCACCTGAGTTAGGGTGCATGGAATGGAACTTCTCCCATTTATCAGCAAGCTTTCCTTGGCTTTACAGTACCATGTCACTAGCTGCAGTCATGCATGCTCTGCACAGCAGGCCCCACATTAGCTATCCCTGCAATGCTGAGCATTGCTACAGGCAGCAAAAAGTGTGGTTTTCAACATGGATGCTTCCCCTGCTGGAGGGGCCCTGCTTCTGGCAATCTTACCATAAGCTTCAAGGTCACTGCCAAGGATTCAGTATTAACAGAAGCTGGTGTGCTTTGCATGCCAGTTTGATGGTAGGAAGCTTCCTTCTACATGCTGCAATCAGCGGCGGGCGAGACGGGCCTATGCTGCAAGGCTGTCACCCACGCTGTCACCACCACTTTGGAGGACTGTTTTCTTTGTCACCTGTCACTGCTTGAAACAAGGTCTAGCATACCACAGAGTTGTTCACTGGGCCAGGCTTGTTGTAAAACAAGACATGTTACGCATATCCCTTCGGTGCAGCACCACCTTCTAGACCCGACGTGCCCTTGCTACTGCTGTTTTAACACTTTCCAGCAGATCTTGCCATGATAGTGCTAGCAGATCTCTCAACAACCTCCTCAAAGCATATGTTTTTATTCAGCACCGCTCCCCCTTTCTACAATACCACATCGGCTATGCCAATCATGCTCCACCTGCAGAGAACAGCAGCTCGCTACATGTGCTGGGGGTATACCCTGCTTTGGGGGCGCCAGATATGCCCTTTGGGTATTCCGCATGGCACAGGCAGCTTCAGAGACAGCCCCTGCTCCAGCTGTAATGTCCTATGGCATGTGCTACCAGGGGAAGTGTGCAAGTCAAGGTATCTCAGTTGTTGGTATTTGCTTAGTGTACTGCTGCAGCTGGTGAGGGTAGGGGTAGGAAGGGCCCCCGTCATGGGTTGCCAGCACATGCAACAATTTATTCAACCTGGCTGTGACTGTTGCATAGGTCCAGCCCCTGGTACCTTAAACCAGCCCTGCCCCAAGCCAAAGCCCTTGCCTCTGTCAAACAGCAGCAGCAGAACCAATGTCCACAGTGTCCAATGTTTGCACCTCCTGTTTCCTCAAGTGCAAGCAGAGATAACAGCTGTGTCTAGCCTGTTGCAAAGAACTTGTTGATGCAATTATTGCCTGCTGTGCTAAATTGGTGGCAACCGCAACCGCATTGAGAAAGTGCTTGAGCTGACTTTTCAGATTTTGGTCAAAAGTGGGTACGCCCCTGTGGTCACCTGAGTTAGGGTGCATGGAATGGAACTTCTCCCATTTATCAGCAAGCTTTCCTTGGCTTTACAGTACCATGTCACTAGCTGCAGTCATGCATGCTCTGCACAGCAGGCCCCACATTAGCTATCCCTGCAATGCTGAGCATTGCTACAGGCAGCAAAAAGTGTGGTTTTCAACATGGATGCTTCCCCTGCTGGAGGGGCCCTGCTTCTGGCAATCTTACCATAAGCTTCAAGGTCACTGCCAAGGATTCAGTATTAACAGAAGCTGGTGTGCTTTGCATGCCAGTTTGATGGTAGGAAGCTTCCTTCTACATGCTGCAATCAGCGGCGGGCGAGACGGGCCTATGCTGCAAGGCTGTCACCCACGCTGTCACCACCACTTTGGAGGACTGTTTTCTTTGTCACCTGTCACTGCTTGAAACAAGGTCTAGCATACCACAGAGTTGTTCACTGGGCCAGGCTTGTTGTAAAACAAGACATGTTACGCATATCCCTTCGGTGCAGCACCACCTTCTAGACCCGACGTGCCCTTGCTACTGCTGTTTTAACACTTTCCACCAGATCTTGCCATGATAGTGCTAGCAGATCTCTCAACAACCTCCTCAAAGCATATGTTTTTATTCAGCACCGCTCCCCCTTTCTACAATACCACATCGGCTATGCCAATCATGCTCCACCTGCAGAGAACAGCAGCTCGCTACATGTGCTGGGGGTATACCCTGCTTTGGGGGCGCCAGATATGCCCTTTGGGTATTCCGCATGGCACAGGCAGCTTCAGAGACAGCCCCTGCTCCAGCTGTAATGTGCTATGGCATGTGCTACCAGGGGAAGTGTGCAAGTCAAGGTATCTCAGTTGTTGGTATTTGCTTAGTGTACTGCTGCAGCTGGTGAGGGTAGGGGTAGGAAGGGCCCCCGTCATGGGTTGCCAGCACATGCAACAATTTATTCAACCTGGCTGTGACTGTTGCATAGGTCCAGCCCCTGGTACCTTAAACCAGCCCTGCCCCAAGCCAAAGCCCTTGCCTCTGTCAAACAGCAGCAGCAGAACCAATGTCCACAGTGTCCAATGTTTGCACCTCCTGTTTCCTCAAGTGCAAGCAGAGATAACAGCTGTGTCTAGCCTGTTGCAAAGAACTTGTTGATGCAATTATTGCCTGCTGTGCTAAATTGGTGGCAACCGCAACCGCATTGAGAAAGTGCTTGAGCTGACTTTTCAGATTTTGGTCAAAAGTGGGTACGCCCCTGTGGTCACCTGAGTTAGGGTGCATGGAATGGAACTTCTCCCATTTATCAGCAAGCTTTCCTTGGCTTTACAGTACCATGTCACTAGCTGCAGTCATGCATGCTCTGCACAGCAGGCCCCACATTAGCTATCCCTGCAATGCTGAGCATTGCTACAGGCAGCAAAAAGTGTGGTTTTCAACATGGATGCTTCCCCTGCTGGAGGGGCCCTGCTTCTGGCAATCTTACCATAAGCTTCAAGGTCACTGCCAAGGATTCAGTATTAACAGAAGCTGGTGTGCTTTGCATGCCAGTTTGATGGTAGGAAGCTTCCTTCTACATGCTGCAATCAGCGGCGGGCGAGACGGGCCTATGCTGCAAGGCTGTCACCCACGCTGTCACCACCACTTTGGAGGACTGTTTTCTTTGTCACCTGTCACTGCTTGAAACAAGGTCTAGCATACCACAGAGTTGTTCACTGGGCCAGGCTTGTTGTAAAACAAGACATGTTACGCATATCCCTTCGGTGCAGCACCACCTTCTAGACCCGACGTGCCCTTGCTACTGCTGTTTTAACACTTTCCACCAGATCTTGCCATGATAGTGCTAGCAGATCTCTCAACAACCTCCTCAAAGCATATGTTTTTATTCAGCACCGCTCCCCCTTTCTACAATACCACATCGGCTATGCCAATCATGCTCCACCTGCAGAGAACAGCAGCTCGCTACATGTGCTGGGGGTATACCCTGCTTTGGGGGCGCCAGATATGCCCTTTGGGTATTCCGCATGGCACAGGCAGCTTCAGAGACAGCCCCTGCTCCAGCTGTAATGTCCTATGGCATGTGCTACCAGGGGAAGTGTGCAAGTCAAGGTATCTCAGTTGTTGGTATTTGCTTAGTGTACTGCTGCAGCTGGTGAGGGTAGGGGTAGGAAGGGCCCCCGTCATGGGTTGCCAGCACATGCAACAATTTATTCAACCTGGCTGTGACTGTTGCATAGGTCCAGCCCCTGGTACCTTAAACCAGCCCTGCCCCAAGCCAAAGCCCTTGCCTCTGTCAAACAGCAGCAGCAGAACCAATGTCCACAGTGTCCAATGTTTGCACCTCCTGTTTCCTCAAGTGCAAGCAGAGATAACAGCTGTGTCTAGCCTGTTGCAAAGAACTTGTTGATGCAATTATTGCCTGCTGTGCTAAATTGGTGGCAACCGCAACCGCATTGAGAAAGTGCTTGAGCTGACTTTTCAGATTTTGGTCAAAAGTGGGTACGCCCCTGTGGTCACCTGAGTTAGGGTGCATGGAATGGAACTTCTCCCATTTATCAGCAAGCTTTCCTTGGCTTTACAGTACCATGTCACTAGCTGCAGTCATGCATGCTCTGCACAGCAGGCCCCACATTAGCTATCCCTGCAATGCTGAGCATTGCTACAGGCAGCAAAAAGTGTGGTTTTCAACATGGATGCTTCCCCTGCTGGAGGGGCCCTGCTTCTGGCAATCTTACCATAAGCTTCAAGGTCACTGCCAAGGATTCAGTATTAACAGAAGCTGGTGTGCTTTGCATGCCAGTTTGATGGTAGGAAGCTTCCTTCTACATGCTGCAATCAGCGGCGGGCGAGACGGGCCTATGCTGCAAGGCTGTCACCCACGCTGTCACCACCACTTTGGAGGACTGTTTTCTTTGTCACCTGTCACTGCTTGAAACAAGGTCTAGCATACCACAGAGTTGTTCACTGGGCCAGGCTTGTTGTAAAACAAGACATGTTACGCATATCCCTTCGGTGCAGCACCACCTTCTAGACCCGACGTGCCCTTGCTACTGCTGTTTTAACACTTTCCACCAGATCTTGCCATGATAGTGCTAGCAGATCTCTCAACAACCTCCTCAAAGCATATGTTTTTATTCAGCACCGCTCCCCCTTTCTACAATACCACATCGGCTATGCCAATCATGCTCCACCTGCAGAGAACAGCAGCTCGCTACATGTGCTGGGGGTATACCCTGCTTTGGGGGCGCCAGATATGCCCTTTGGGTATTCCGCATGGCACAGGCAGCTTCAGAGACAGCCCCTGCTCCAGCTGTAATGTCCTATGGCATGTGCTACCAGGGGAAGTGTGCAAGTCAAGGTATCTCAGTTGTTGGTATTTGCTTAGTGTACTGCTGCAGCTGGTGAGGGTAGGGGTAGGAAGGGCCCCCGTCATGGGTTGCCAGCACATGCAACAATTTATTCAACCTGGCTGCAAGGCTGTCACCCACGCTGTCACCACCACTTTGGAGGACTGTTTTCTTTGTCACCTGTCACTGCTTGAAACAAGGTCTAGCATACCACAGAGTTGTTCACTGGGCCAGGCTTGTTGTAAAACAAGACATGTTACGCATATCCCTTCGGTGCAGCACCACCTTCTAGACCCGACGTGCCCTTGCTACTGCTGTTTTAACACTTTCCACCAGATCTTGCCATGATAGTGCTAGCAGATCTCTCAACAACCTCCTCAAAGCATATGTTTTTATTCAGCACCGCTCCCCCTTTCTACAATACCACATCGGCTATGCCAATCATGCTCCACCTGCAGAGAACAGCAGCTCGCTACATGTGCTGGGGGTATACCCTGCTTTGGGGGCGCCAGATATGCCCTTTGGGTATTCCGCATGGCACAGGCAGCTTCAGAGACAGCCCCTGCTCCAGCTGTAATGTCCTATGGCATGTGCTACCAGGGGAAGTGTGCAAGTCAAGGTATCTCAGTTGTTGGTATTTGCTTAGTGTACTGCTGCAGCTGGTGAGGGTAGGGGTAGGAAGGGCCCCCGTCATGGGTTGCCAGCACATGCAACAATTTATTCAACCTGGCTGTGACTGTTGCATAGGTCCAGCCCCTGGTACCTTAAACCAGCCCTGCCCCAAGCCAAAGCCCTTGCCTCTGTCAAACAGCAGCAGCAGAACCAATGTCCACAGTGTCCAATGTTTGCACCTCCTGTTTCCTCAAGTGCAAGCAGAGATAACAGCTGTGTCTAGCCTGTTGCAAAGAACTTGTTGATGCAATTATTGCCTGCTGTGCTAAATTGGTGGCAACCGCAACCGCATTGAGAAAGTGCTTGAGCTGACTTTTCAGATTTTGGTCAAAAGTGGGTACGCCCCTGTGGTCACCTGAGTTAGGGTGCATGGAATGGAACTTCTCCCATTTATCAGCAAGCTTTCCTTGGCTTTACAGTACCATGTCACTAGCTGCAGTCATGCATGCTCTGCACAGCAGGCCCCACATTAGCTATCCCTGCAATGCTGAGCATTGCTACAGGCAGCAAAAAGTGTGGTTTTCAACATGGATGCTTCCCCTGTTGGAGGGGCCCTGCTTCTGGCAATCTTACCATAAGCTTCAAGGTCACTGCCAAGGATTCAGTATTAACAGAAGCTGGTGTGCTTTGCATGCCAGTTTGATGGTAGGAAGCTTCCTTCTACATGCTGCAATCAGCGGCGGGCGAGACGGGCCTATGCTGCAAGGCTGTCACCCACGCTGTCACCACCACTTTGGAGGACTGTTTTCTTTGTCACCTGTCACTGCTTGAAACAAGGTCTAGCATACCACAGAGTTGTTCACTGGGCCAGGCTTGTTGTAAAACAAGACATGTTACGCATATCCCTTCGGTGCAGCACCACCTTCTAGACCCGACGTGCCCTTGCTACTGCTGTTTTAACACTTTCCACCAGATCTTGCCATGATAGTGCTAGCAGATCTCTCAACAACCTCCTCAAAGCATATGTTTTTATTCAGCACCGCTCCCCCTTTCTACAATACCACATCGGCTATGCCAATCATGCTCCACCTGCAGAGAACAGCAGCTCGCTACATGTGCTGGGGGTATACCCTGCTTTGGGGGCGCCAGATATGCCCTTTGGGTATTCCGCATGGCACAGGCAGCTTCAGAGACAGCCCCTGCTCCAGCTGTAATGTCCTATGGCATGTGCTACCAGGGGAAGTGTGCAAGTCAAGGTATCTCAGTTGTTGGTATTTGCTTAGTGTACTGCTGCAGCTGGTGAGGGTAGGGGTAGGAAGGGCCCCCGTCATGGGTTGCCAGCACATGCAACAATTTATTCAACCTGGCTGTGACTGTTGCATAGGTCCAGCCCCTGGTACCTTAAACCAGCCCTGCCCCAAGCCAAAGCCCTTGCCTCTGTCAAACAGCAGCAGCAGAACCAATGTCCACAGTTGGTTGCAAAAGTTTTGGCCGGAACATAAGGCTGGGGTTTAAGCAGCAGCAGCAAGACCTGATTTACAACCATTTATGTTTAAGAAAGTAAACAGGCAGAGCATCAATGTGCTGCAGTTAGTATGCCCAAGTGGTACCACAAGTAGCCTCGCACGCGAGACGTCCCGAGTTCGAGCCCCGGGCGTGCCCTATAAATATACTATATAAAAGCCAGCCAGCCAGCCTTAGCCTTAGCCTTAGCCGCAGACGCAGACCAGCAAGCCTCCCCCCTGTTCCTATAGCCCTCCTGCTTTTTTTAACCTGGCTCTCCCCTTCCACCTCTGCCCCTCCTGTGGTTGCCAGCCCCACACCCCATCTGCTCCCCTCCCACAGCCCTCTCAGCTCAGCCTTGCACTTGCCCCAACTTCTCGCATGCCCTGCCTACCCCCACCTGCCCTGCCATTGAACTGGTATAGCCCCTGCACCTGCTTCACACCTGGTCTATATGCTACTGCCCCTAAACAGTGAAGAAAGGGCACCTGTGCTTGCTGGCAGTTCTCAGCATTTACCCCCTTAAAAAGCAGCAAAAATGCCTCCGCTGTCTCCCTTGCAAGACCCCTGCTTTTCTCAGCAGCCAAGCAACACAGAGCAACAGAGATGCTGACCGCACCCATTGGTGACAACCTGGACCTCATACAGAAGCTGCCTGTGCAAGAGAGCAATGAACGGCCATGCTATTTCACAGAAGCAGACCATTTCCTAACAAAATCTGAGTTTTGGGCCAAAACTTTTGCAACCAACTGTGTCCAATGTTTGCACCTCCTGTTTCCTCAAGTGCAAGCAGAGATAACAGCTGTGTCTAGCCTGTTGCAAAGAACTTGTTGATGCAATTATTGCCTGCTGTGCTAAATTGGTGGCAACCGCAACCGCATTGAGAAAGTGCTTGAGCTGACTTTTCAGATTTTGGTCAAAAGTGGGTACGCCCCTGTGGTCACCTGAGTTAGGGTGCATGGAATGGAACTTCTCCCATTTATCAGCAAGCTTTCCTTGGCTTTACAGTACCATGTCACTAGCTGCAGTCATGCATGCTCTGCACAGCAGGCCCCACATTAGCTATCCCTGCAATGCTGAGCATTGCTACAGGCAGCAAAAAGTGTGGTTTTCAACATGGATGCTTCCCCTGCTGGAGGGGCCCTGCTTCTGGCAATCTTACCATAAGCTTCAAGGTCACTGCCAAGGATTCAGTATTAACAGAAGCTGGTGTGCTTTGCATGCCAGTTTGATGGTAGGAAGCTTCCTTCTACATGCTGCAATCAGCGGCGGGCGAGACGGGCCTATGCTGCAAGGCTGTCACCCACGCTGTCACCACCACTTTGGAGGACTGTTTTCTTTGTCACCTGTCACTGCTTGAAACAAGGTCTAGCATACCACAGAGTTGTTCACTGGGCCAGGCTTGTTGTAAAACAAACATGTTACGCATATCCCTTCGGTGCAGCACCACCTTCTAGACCCGACGTGCCCTTGCTACTGCTGTTTTAACACTTTCCACCAGATCTTGCCATGATAGTGCTAGCAGATCTCTCAACAACCTCCTCAAAGCATATGTTTTTATTCAGCACCGCTCCCCCTTTCTACAATACCACATCGGCTATGCCAATCATGCTCCACCTGCAGAGAACAGCAGCTCGCTACATGTGCTGGGGGTATACCCTGCTTTGGGGGCGCCAGATATGCCCTTTGGGTATTCCGCATGGCACAGGCAGCTTCAGAGACAGCCCCTGCTCCAGCTGTAATGTCCTATGGCATGTGCTACCAGGGGAAGTGTGCAAGTCAAGGTATCTCAGTTGTTGGTATTTGCTTAGTGTACTGCTGCAGCTGGTGAGGGTAGGGGTAGGAAGGGCCCCCGTCATGGGTTGCCAGCACATGCAACAATTTATTCAACCTGGCTGTGACTGTTGCATAGGTCCAGCCCCTGGTACCTTAAACCAGCCCTGCCCCAAGCCAAAGCCCTTGCCTCTGTCAAACAGCAGCAGCAGAACCAATGTCCACAGTGTCCAATGTTTGCACCTCCTGTTTCCTCAAGTGCAAGCAGAGATAACAGCTGTGTCTAGCCTGTTGCAAAGAACTTGTTGATGCAATTATTGCCTGCTGTGCTAAATTGGTGGCAACCGCAACCGCATTGAGAAAGTGCTTGAGCTGACTTTTCAGATTTTGGTCAAAAGTGGGTACGCCCCTGTGGTCACCTGAGTTAGGGTGCATGGAATGGAACTTCTCCCATTTATCAGCAAGCTTTCCTTGGCTTTACAGTACCATGTCACTAGCTGCAGTCATGCATGCTCTGCACAGCAGGCCCCACATTAGCTATCCCTGCAATGCTGAGCATTGCTACAGGCAGCAAAAAGTGTGGTTTTCAACATGGATGCTTCCCCTGCTGGAGGGGCCCTGCTTCTGGCAATCTTACCATAAGCTTCAAGGTCACTGCCAAGGATTCAGTATTAACAGAAGCTGGTGTGCTTTGCATGCCAGTTTGATGGTAGGAAGCTTCCTTCTACATGCTGCAATCAGCGGCGGGCGAGACGGGCCTATGCTGCAAGGCTGTCACCCACGCTGTCACCACCACTTTGGAGGACTGTTTTCTTTGTCACCTGTCACTGCTTGAAACAAGGTCTAGCATACCACAGAGTTGTTCACTGGGCCAGGCTTGTTGTAAAACAAGACATGTTACGCATATCCCTTCGGTGCAGCACCACCTTCTAGACCCGACGTGCCCTTGCTACTGCTGTTTTAACACTTTCCACCAGATCTTGCCATGATAGTGCTAGCAGATCTCTCAACAACCTCCTCAAAGCATATGTTTTTATTCAGCACCGCTCCCCCTTTCTACAATACCACATCGGCTATGCCAATCATGCTCCACCTGCAGAGAACAGCAGCTCGCTACATGTGCTGGGGGTATACCCTGCTTTGGGGGCGCCAGATATGCCCTTTGGGTATTCCGCATGGCACAGGCAGCTTCAGAGACAGCCCCTGCTCCAGCTGTAATGTCCTATGGCATGTGCTACCAGGGGAAGTGTGCAAGTCAAGGTATCTCAGTTGTTGGTATTTGCTTAGTGTACTGCTGCAGCTGGTGAGGGTAGGGGTAGGAAGGGCCCCCGTCATGGGTTGCCAGCACATGCAACAATTTATTCAACCTGGCTGTGACTGTTGCATAGGTCCAGCCCCTGGTACCTTAAACCAGCCCTGCCCCAAGCCAAAGCCCTTGCCTCTGTCAAACAGCAGCAGCAGAACCAATGTCCACAGTTGGTTGCAAAAGTTTTGGCCGGAACACAAGGCTGGGGTTTAAGCAGCAGCAGCAAGACCTGATTTACAACCATTTATGTTTAAGAAAGTAAACAGGCAGAGCATCAATGTGCTGCAGTTAGTATGCCCAAGTGGTACCACAAGTAGCCTCGCACGCGAGACGTCCCGAGTTCGAGCCCCGGGCGTGCCCTATAAATATACTATATAAAAGCCAGCCAGCCAGCCTTAGCCTTAGCCGCAGACGCAGACGCAGACCAGCAAGCCTCCCCCCTGTTCCTATAGCCCTCCTGCTTTTTTTAACCTGGCTCTCCCCTTCCACCTCTGCCCCTCCTGTGGTTGCCAGCCCCACACCCCATCTGCTCCCCTCCCACAGCCCTCTCAGCTCAGCCTTGCACTTGCCCCAACTTCTCGCATGCCCTGCCTACCCCCACCTGCCCTGCCATTGAACTGGTATAGCCCCTGCACCTGCTTCACACCTGGTCTATATGCTACTGCCCCTAAACAGTGAAGAAAGGGCACCTGTGCCTGCTGGCAGTTCTCAGCATTTACCCCCTTAAAAAGCAGCAAAAATGCCTCCGCTGTCTCCCTTGCAAGACCCCTGCTTTTCTCAGCAGCCAAGCAACACAGAGCAACAGAGATGCTGACCGCACCCATTGGTGACAACCTGGACCTCATACAGAAGCTGCCTGTGCAAGAGAGCAATGAACGGCCATGCCATTTCACAGAAGCAGACCATTTCCTAACAAAATCTGAGTTTTGGGCCAAAACTTTTGCAACCAACTGTGTCCAATGTTTGCACCTCCTGTTTCCTCAAGTGCAAGCAGAGATAACAGCTGTGTCTAGCCTGTTGCAAAGAACTTGTTGATGCAATTATTGCCTGCTGTGCTAAATTGGTGGCAACCGCAACCGCATTGAGAAAGTGCTTGAGCTGACTTTTCAGATTTTGGTCAAAAGTGGGTACGCCCCTGTGGTCACCTGAGTTAGGGTGCATGGAATGGAACTTCTCCCATTTATCAGCAAGCTTTCCTTGGCTTTACAGTACCATGTCACTAGCTGCAGTCATGCATGCTCTGCACAGCAGGCCCCACATTAGCTATCCCTGCAATGCTGAGCATTGCTACAGGCAGCAAAAAGTGTGGTTTTCAACATGGATGCTTCCCCTGCTGGAGGGGCCCTGCTTCTGGCAATCTTACCATAAGCTTCAAGGTCACTGCCAAGGATTCAGTATTAACAGAAGCTGGTGTGCTTTGCATGCCAGTTTGATGGTAGGAAGCTTCCTTCTACATGCTGCAATCAGCGGCGGGCGAGACGGGCCTATGCTGCAAGGCTGTCACCCACGCTGTCACCACCACTTTGGAGGACTGTTTTCTTTGTCACCTGTCACTGCTTGAAACAAGGTCTAGCATACCACAGAGTTGTTCACTGGGCCAGGCTTGTTGTAAAACAAGACATGTTACGCATATCCCTTCGGTGCAGCACCACCTTCTAGACCCGACGTGCCCTTGCTACTGCTGTTTTAACACTTTCCACCAGATCTTGCCATGATAGTGCTAGCAGATCTCTCAACAACCTCCTCAAAGCATATGTTTTTATTCAGCACCGCTCCCCCTTTCTACAATACCACATCGGCTATGCCAATCATGCTCCACCTGCAGAGAACAGCAGCTCGCTACATGTGCTGGGGGTATACCCTGCTTTGGGGGCGCCAGATATGCCCTTTGGGTATTCCGCATGGCACAAGCAGCTTCAGAGACAGCCCCTGCTCCAGCTGTAATGTCCTATGGCATGTGCTACCAGGGGAAGTGTGCAAGTCAAGGTATCTCAGTTGTTGGTATTTGCTTAGTGTACTGCTGCAGCTGGTGAGGGTAGGGGTAGGAAGGGCCCCCGTCATGGGTTGCCAGCACATGCAACAATTTATTCAACCTGGCTGTGACTGTTGCATAGGTCCAGCCCCTGGTACCTTAAACCAGCCCTGCCCCAAGCCAAAGCCCTTGCCTCTGTCAAACAGCAGCAGCAGAACCAATGTCCACAGTGTCCAATGTTTGCACCTCCTGTTTCCTCAAGTGCAAGCAGAGATAACAGCTGTGTCTAGCCTGTTGCAAAGAACTTGTTGATGCAATTATTGCCTGCTGTGCTAAATTGGTGGCAACCGCAACCGCATTGAGAAAGTGCTTGAGCTGACTTTTCAGATTTTGGTCAAAAGTGGGTACGCCCCTGTGGTCACCTGAGTTAGGGTGCATGGAATGGAACTTCTCCCATTTATCAGCAAGCTTTCCTTGGATTTACAGTACCATGTCACTAGCTGCAGTCATGCATGCTCTGCACAGCAGGCCCCACATTAGCTATCCCTGCAATGCTGAGCATTGCTACAGGCAGCAAAAAGTGTGGTTTTCAACATGGATGCTTCCCCTGCTGGAGGGGCCCTGCTTCTGGCAATCTTACCATAAGCTTCAAGGTCACTGCCAAGGATTCAGTATTAACAGAAGCTGGTGTGCTTTGCATGCCAGTTTGATGGTAGGAAGCTTCCTTCTACATGCTGCAATCAGCGGCGGGCGAGACGGGCCTATGCTGCAAGGCTGTCACCCACGCTGTCACCACCACTTTGGAGGACTGTTTTCTTTGTCACCTGTCACTGCTTGAAACAAGGTCTAGCATACCACAGAGTTGTTCACTGGGCCAGGCTTGTTGTAAAACAAGACATGTTACGCATATCCCTTCGGTGCAGCACCACCTTCTAGACCCGACGTGCCCTTGCTACTGCTGTTTTAACACTTTCCACCAGATCTTGCCATGATAGTGCTAGCAGATCTCTCAACAACCTCCTCAAAGCATATGTTTTTATTCAGCACCGCTCCCCCTTTCTACAATACCACATCGGCTATGCCAATCATGCTCCACCTGCAGAGAACATCAGCTCGCTACATGTGCTGGGGGTATACCCTGCTTTGGGGGCGCCAGATATGCCCTTTGGGTATTCCGCATGGCATAGGCAGCTTCAGAGACAGCCCCTGCTCCAGCTGTAATGTCCTATGGCATGTGCTACCAGGGGAAGTGTGCAAGTCAAGGTATCTCAGTTGTTGGTATTTGCTTAGTGTACTGCTGCAGCTGGTGAGGGTAGGGGTAGGAAGGGCCCCCGTCATGGGTTGCCAGCACATGCAACAATTTATTCAACCTGGCTGTGACTGTTGCATAGGTCCAGCCCCTGGTACCTTAAACCAGCCCTGCCCCAAGCCAAAGCCCTTGCCTCTGTCAAACAGCAGCAGCAGAACCAATGTCCACGTGTCCAATGTTTGCACCTCCTGTTTCCTCAAGTGCAAGCAGAGATAACAGCTGTGTCTAGCCTGTTGCAAAGAACTTGTTGATGCAATTATTGCCTGCTGTGCTAAATTGGTGGCAACCGCAACCGCATTGAGAAAGTGCTTGAGCTGACTTTTCAGATTTTGGTCAAAAGTGGGTACGCCCCTGTGGTCACCTGAGTTAGGGTGCATGGAATGGAACTTCTCCCATTTATCAGCAAGCTTTCCTTGGCTTTACAGTACCATGTCACTAGCTGCAGTCATGCATGCTCTGCACAGCAGGCCCCACATTAGCTATCCCTGCAATGCTGAGCATTGCTACAGGCAGCAAAAAGTGTGGTTTTCAACATGGATGCTTCCCCTGCTGGAGGGGCCCTGCTTCTGGCAATCTTACCATAAGCTTCAAGGTCACTGCCAAGGATTCAGTATTAACAGAAGCTGGTGTGCTTTGCATGCCAGTTTGATGGTAGGAAGCTTCCTTCTACATGCTGCAATCAGCGGCGGGCGAGACGGGCCTATGCTGCAAGGCTGTCACCCACGCTGTCACCACCACTTTGGAGGACTGTTTTCTTTGTCACCTGTCACTGCTTGAAACAAGGTCTAGCATACCACAGAGTTGTTCACTGGGCCAGGCTTGTTGTAAAACAAGACATGTTACGCATATCCCTTCGGTGCAGCACCACCTTCTAGACCCGACGTGCCCTTGCTACTGCTGTTTTAACACTTTCCACCAGATCTTGCCATGATAGTGCTAGCAGATCTCTCAACAACCTCCTCAAATCATATGTTTTTATTCAGCACCGCTCCCCCTTTCTACAATACCACATCGGCTATGCCAATCATGCTCCACCTGCAGAGAACAGCAGCTCGCTACATGTGCTGGGGGTATACCCTGCTTTGGGGGCGCCAGATATGCCCTTTGGGTATTCCGCATGGCACAGGCAGCTTCAGAGACAGCCCCTGCTCCAGCTGTAATGTCCTATGGCATGTGCTACCAGGGGAAGTGTGCAAGTCAAGGTATCTCAGTTGTTGGTATTTGCTTAGTGTACTGCTGCAGCTGGTGAGGGTAGGGGTAGGAAGGGCCCCCGTCATGGGTTGCCAGCACATGCAACAATTTATTCAACCTGGCTGTGACTGTTGCATAGGTCCAGCCCCTGGTACCTTAAACCAGCCCTGCCCCAAGCCAAAGCCCTTGCCTCTGTCAAACAGCAGCAGCAGAACCAATGTCCACGTGTCCAATGTTTGCACCTCCTGTTTCCTCAAGTGCAAGCAGAGATAACAGCTGTGTCTAGCCTGTTGCAAAGAACTTGTTGATGCAATTATTGCCTGCTGTGCTAAATTGGTGGCAACCGCAACCGCATTGAGAAAGTGCTTGAGCTGACTTTTCAGATTTTGGTCAAAAGTGGGTACGCCCCTGTGGTCACCTGAGTTAGGGTGCATGGAATGGAACTTCTCCCATTTATCAGCAAGCTTTCCTTGGCTTTACAGTACCATGTCACTAGCTGCAGTCATGCATGCTCTGCACAGCAGGCCCCACATTAGCTATCCCTGCAATGCTGAGCATTGCTACAGGCAGCAAAAAGTGTGGTTTTCAACATGGATGCTTCCCCTGCTGGAGGGGCCCTGCTTCTGGCAATCTTACCATAAGCTTCAAGGTCACTGCCAAGGATTCAGTATTAACAGAAGCTGGTGTGCTTTGCATGCCAGTTTGATGGTAGGAAGCTTCCTTCTACATGCTGCAATCAGCGGCGGGCGAGACGGGCCTATGCTGCAAGGCTGTCACCCACGCTGTCACCACCACTTTGGAGGACTGTTTTCTTTGTCACCTGTCACTGCTTGAAACAAGGTCTAGCATACCACAGAGTTGTTCACTGGGCCAGGCTTGTTGTAAAACAAGACATGTTACGCATATCCCTTCGGTGCAGCACCACCTTCTAGACCCGACGTGCCCTTGCTACTGCTGTTTTAACACTTTCCACCAGATCTTGCCATGATAGTGCTAGCAGATCTCTCAACAACCTCCTCAAAGCATATGTTTTTATTCAGCACCGCTCCCCCTTTCTACAATACCACATCGGCTATGCCAATCATGCTCCACCTGCAGAGAACAGCAGCTCGCTACATGTGCTGGGGGTATACCCTGCTTTGGGGGCGCCAGATATGCCCTTTGGGTATTCCGCATGGCACAGGCAGCTTCAGAGACAGCCCCTGCTCCAGCTGTAATGTCCTATGGCATGTGCTACCAGGGGAAGTGTGCAAGTCAAGGTATCTCAGTTGTTGGTATTTGCTTAGTGTACTGCTGCAGCTGGTGAGGGTAGGGGTAGGAAGGGCCCCCGTCATGGGTTGCCAGCACATGCAACAATTTATTCAACCTGGCTGTGACTGTTGCATAGGTCCAGCCCCTGGTACCTTAAACCAGCCCTGCCCCAAGCCAAAGCCCTTGCCTCTGTCAAACAGCAGCAGCAGAACCAATGTCCACAGTGTCCAATGTTTGCACCTCCTGTTTCCTCAAGTGCAAGCAGAGATAACAGCTGTGTCTAGCCTGTTGCAAAGAACTTGTTGATGCAATTATTGCCTGCTGTGCTAAATTGGTGGCAACCGCAACCGCATTGAGAAAGTGCTTGAGCTGACTTTTCAGATTTTGGTCAAAAGTGGGTACGCCCCTGTGGTCACCTGAGTTAGGGTGCATGGAATGGAACTTCTCCCATTTATCAGCAAGCTTTCCTTGGCTTTACAGTACCATGTCACTAGCTGCAGTCATGCATGCTCTGCACAGCAGGCCCCACATTAGCTATCCCTGCAATGCTGAGCATTGCTACAGGCAGCAAAAAGTGTGGTTTTCAACATGGATGCTTCCCCTGCTGGAGGGGCCCTGCTTCTGGCAATCTTACCATAAGCTTCAAGGTCACTGCCAAGGATTCAGTATTAACAGAAGCTGGTGTGCTTTGCATGCCAGTTTGATGGTAGGAAGCTTCCTTCTACATGCTGCAATCAGCGGCGGGCGAGACGGGCCTATGCTGCAAGGCTGTCACCCACGCTGTCACCACCACTTTGGAGGACTGTTTTCTTTGTCACCTGTCACTGCTTGAAACAAGGTCTAGCATACCACAGAGTTGTTCACTGGGCCAGGCTTGTTGTAAAACAAGACATGTTACGCATATCCCTTCGGTGCAGCACCACCTTCTAGACCCGACGTGCCCTTGCTACTGCTGTTTTAACACTTTCCACCAGATCTTGCCATGATAGTGCTAGCAGATCTCTCAACAACCTCCTCAAAGCATATGTTTTTATTCAGCACCGCTCCCCCTTTCTACAATACCACATCGGCTATGCCAATCATGCTCCACCTGCAGAGAACAGCAGCTCGCTACATGTGCTGGGGGTATACCCTGCTTTGGGGGCGCCAGATATGCCCTTTGGGTATTCCGCATGGCACAGGCAGCTTCAGAGACAGCCCCTGCTCCAGCTGTAATGTCCTATGGCATGTGCTACCAGGGGAAGTGTGCAAGTCAAGGTATCTCAGTTGTTGGTATTTGCTTAGTGTACTGCTGCAGCTGGTGAGGGTAGGGGTAGGAAGGGCCCCCGTCATGGGTTGCCAGCACATGCAACAATTTATTCAACCTGGCTGTGACTGTTGCATAGGTCCAGCCCCTGGTACCTTAAACCAGCCCTGCCCCAAGCCAAAGCCCTTGCCTCTGTCAAACAGCAGCAGCAGAACCAATGTCCACAGTGTCCAATGTTTGCACCTCCTGTTTCCTCAAGTGCAAGCAGAGATAACAGCTGTGTCTAGCCTGTTGCAAAGAACTTGTTGATGCAATTATTGCCTGCTGTGCTAAATTGGTGGCAACCGCAACCGCATTGAGAAAGTGCTTGAGCTGACTTTTCAGATTTTGGTCAAAAGTGGGTACGCCCCTGTGGTCACCTGAGTTAGGGTGCATGGAATGGAACTTCTCCCATTTATCAGCAAGCTTTCCTTGGCTTTACAGTACCATGTCACTAGCTGCAGTCATGCATGCTCTGCACAGCAGGCCCCACATTAGCTATCCCTGCAATGCTGAGCATTGCTACAGGCAGCAAAAAGTGTGGTTTTCAACATGGATGCTTCCCCTGCTGGAGGGGCCCTGCTTCTGGCAATCTTACCATAAGCTTCAAGGTCACTGCCAAGGATTCAGTATTAACAGAAGCTGGTGTGCTTTGCATGCCAGTTTGATGGTAGGAAGCTTCCTTCTACATGCTGCAATCAGCGGCGGGCGAGACGGGCCTATGCTGCAAGGCTGTCACCCACGCTGTCACCACCACTTTGGAGGACTGTTTTCTTTGTCACCTGTCACTGCTTGAAACAAGGTCTAGCATACCACAGAGTTGTTCACTGGGCCAGGCTTGTTGTAAAACAAGACATGTTACGCATATCCCTTCGGTGCAGCACCACCTTCTAGACCCGACGTGCCCTTGCTACTGCTGTTTTAACACTTTCCACCAGATCTTGCCATGATAGTGCTAGCAGATCTCTCAACAACCTCCTCAAAGCATATGTTTTTATTCAGCACCGCTCCCCCTTTCTACAATACCACATCGGCTATGCCAATCATGCTCCACCTGCAGAGAACAGCAGCTCGCTACATGTGCTGGGGGTATACCCTGCTTTGGGGGCGCCAGATATGCCCTTTGGGTATTCCGCATGGCACAGGCAGCTTCAGAGACAGCCCCTGCTCCAGCTGTAATGTCCTATGGCATGTGCTACCAGGGGAAGTGTGCAAGTCAAGGTATCTCAGTTGTTGGTATTTGCTTAGTGTACTGCTGCAGCTGGTGAGGGTAGGGGTAGGAAGGGCCCCCGTCATGGGTTGCCAGCACATGCAACAATTTATTCAACCTGGCTGTGACTGTTGCATAGGTCCAGCCCCTGGTACCTTAAACCAGCCCTGCCCCAAGCCAAAGCCCTTGCCTCTGTCAAACAGCAGCAGCAGAACCAATGTCCACGTGTCCAATGTTTGCACCTCCTGTTTCCTCAAGTGCAAGCAGAGATAACAGCTGTGTCTAGCCTGTTGCAAAGAACTTGTTGATGCAATTATTGCCTGCTGTGCTAAATTGGTGGCAACCGCAACCGCATTGAGAAAGTGCTTGAGCTGACTTTTCAGATTTTGGTCAAAAGTGGGTACGCCCCTGTGGTCACCTGAGTTAGGGTGCATGGAATGGAACTTCTCCCATTTATCAGCAAGCTTTCCTTGGCTTTACAGTACCATGTCACTAGCTGCAGTCATGCATGCTCTGCACAGCAGGCCCCACATTAGCTATCCCTGCAATGCTGAGCATTGCTACAGGCAGCAAAAAGTGTGGTTTTCAACATGGATGCTTCCCCTGCTGGAGGGGCCCTGCTTCTGGCAATCTTACCATAAGCTTCAAGGTCACTGCCAAGGATTCAGTATTAACAGAAGCTGGTGTGCTTTGCATGCCAGTTTGATGGTAGGAAGCTTCCTTCTACATGCTGCAATCAGCGGCGGGCGAGACGGGCCTATGCTGCAAGGCTGTCACCCACGCTGTCACCACCACTTTGGAGGACTGTTTTCTTTGTCACCTGTCACTGCTTGAAACAAGGTCTAGCATACCACAGAGTTGTTCACTGGGCCAGGCTTGTTGTAAAACAAGACATGTTACGCATATCCCTTCGGTGCAGCACCACCTTCTAGACCCGACGTGCCCTTGCTACTGCTGTTTTAACACTTTCCACCAGATCTTGCCATGATAGTGCTAGCAGATCTCTCAACAACCTCCTCAAAGCATATGTTTTTATTCAGCACCGCTCCCCCTTTCTACAATACCACATCGGCTATGCCAATCATGCTCCACCTGCAGAGAACAGCAGCTCGCTACATGTGCTGGGGGTATACCCTGCTTTGGGGGCGCCAGATATGCCCTTTGGGTATTCCGCATGGCACAGGCAGCTTCAGAGACAGCCCCTGCTCCAGCTGTAATGTCCTATGGCATGTGCTACCAGGGGAAGTGTGCAAGTCAAGGTATCTCAGTTGTTGGTATTTGCTTAGTGTACTGCTGCAGCTGGTGAGGGTAGGGGTAGGAAGGGCCCCCGTCATGGGTTGCCAGCACATGCAACAATTTATTCAACCTGGCTGTGACTGTTGCATAGGTCCAGCCCCTGGTACCTTAAACCAGCCCTGCCCCAAGCCAAAGCCCTTGCCTCTGTCAAACAGCAGCAGCAGAACCAATGTCCACAGTGTCCAATGTTTGCACCTCCTGTTTCCTCAAGTGCAAGCAGAGATAACAGCTGTGTCTAGCCTGTTGCAAAGAACTTGTTGATGCAATTATTGCCTGCTGTGCTAAATTGGTGGCAACCGCAACCGCATTGAGAAAGTGCTTGAGCTGACTTTTCAGATTTTGGTCAAAAGTGGGTACGCCCCTGTGGTCACCTGAGTTAGGGTGCATGGAATGGAACTTCTCCCATTTATCAGCAAGCTTTCCTTGGCTTTACAGTACCATGTCACTAGCTGCAGTCATGCATGCTCTGCACAGCAGGCCCCACATTAGCTATCCCTGCAATGCTGAGCATTGCTACAGGCAGCAAAAAGTGTGGTTTTCAACATGGATGCTTCCCCTGCTGGAGGGGCCCTGCTTCTGGCAATCTTACCATAAGCTTCAAGGTCACTGCCAAGGATTCAGTATTAACAGAAGCTGGTGTGCTTTGCATGCCAGTTTGATGGTAGGAAGCTTTCTTCTACATGCTGCAATCAGCGGCGGGCGAGACGGGCCTATGCTGCAAGGCTGTCACCCACGCTGTCACCACCACTTTGGAGGACTGTTTTCTTTGTCACCTGTCACTGCTTGAAACAAGGTCTAGCATACCACAGAGTTGTTCACTGGGCCAGGCTTGTTGTAAAACAAGACATGTTACGCATATCCCTTCGGTGCAGCACCACCTTCTAGACCCGACGTGCCCTTGCTACTGCTGTTTTAACACTTTCCACCAGATCTTGCCATGACAGTGCTAGCAGATCTCTCAACAACCTCCTGAAAGCATATGTTTTTATTCAGCACCGCTCCCCCTTTCTACAATGCCACATCGGCTATGCCAATCATGCTCCACCTGCAGAGAACAGCAGCTCGCTACATGTGCTGGGGGTATACCCTGCTTTGGGGGCGCCAGATATGCCCTTTGGGTATTCCGCATGGCACAGGCAGCTTCAGAGACAGCCCCTGCTCCAGCTGTAATGTCCTATGGCATGTGCTACCAGGGGAAGTGTGCAAGTCAAGGTATCTCAGTTGTTGGTATTTGCTTAGTGTACTGCTGCAGCTGGTGAGGGTAGGGGTAGGAAGGGCCCCCGTCATGGGTTGCCAGCACATGCAACAATTTATTCAACCTGGCTGTGACTGTTGCATAGGTCCAGCCCCTGGTACCTTAAACCAGCCCTGCCCCAAGCCAAAGCCCTTGCCTCTGTCAAACAGCAGCAGCAGAACCAATGTCCACAGTTGGTTGCAAAAGTTTTGGCCGGAACATAAGGCTGGGGTTTAAGCAGCAGCAGCAAGACCTGATTTACAACCATTTATGTTTAAGAAAGTAAACAGGCAGAGCATCAATGTGCTGCAGTTGGTATGCCCAAGTGGTACCACAAGTAGCCTCGCACGCGAGACGTCCCGAGTTCGAGCCCCGGGCGTGCCCTATAAATATACTATATAAAAGCCAGCCAGCCAGCCTTAGCCTTAGCCGCAGACGCAGACGCAGACCAGCAAGCCTCCCCCCTGTTCCTATAGCCCTCCTGCTTTTTTTAACCTGGCTCTCCCCTTCCACCTCTGCCCCTCCTGTGGTTGCCAGCCCCACACCCCATCTGCTCCCCTCCCACAGCCCTCTCAGCTCAGCCTTGCACTTGCCCCAACTTCTCGCATGCCCTGCCTACCCCCACCTGCCCTGCCATTGAACTGGTATAGCCCCTGCACCTGCTTCACACCTGGTCTATATGCTACTGCCCCTAAACAGTGAAGAAAGGGCACCTGTGCCTGCTGGCAGTTCTCAGCATTTACCCCCTTAAAAAGCAGCAAAAATGCCTCCGCTGTCTCCCTTGCAAGACCCCTGCTTTTCTCAGCAGCCAAGCAACACAGAGCAACAGAGATGCTGACCGCACCCATTGGTGACAACCTGGACCTCATACAGAAGCTGCCTGTGCAAGAGAGCAATGAACGGCCATGCCATTTCACAGAAGCAGACCATTTCCTAACAAAATCTGAGTTTTGGGCCAAAACTTTTGCAACCAACTGTGTCCAATGTTTGCACCTCCTGTTTCCTCAAGTGCAAGCAGAGATAACAGCTGTGTCTAGCCTGTTGCAAAGAACTTGTTGATGCAATTATTGCCTGCTGTGCTAAATTGGTGGCAACCGCAACCGCATTGAGAAAGTGCTTGAGCTGACTTTTCAGATTTTGGTCAAAAGTGGGTACGCCCCTGTGGTCACCTGAGTTAGGGTGCATGGAATGGAACTTCTCCCATTTATCAGCAAGCTTTCCTTGGCTTTACAGTACCATGTCACTAGCTGCAGTCATGCATGCTCTGCACAGCAGGCCCCACATTAGCTATCCCTGCAATGCTGAGCATTGCTACAGGCAGCAAAAAGTGTGGTTTTCAACATGGATGCTTCCCCTGCTGGAGGGGCCCTGCTTCTGGCAATCTTACCATAAGCTTCAAGGTCACTGCCAAGGATTCAGTATTAACAGAAGCTGGTGTGCTTTGCATGCCAGTTTGATGGTAGGAAGCTTCCTTCTACATGCTGCAATCAGCGGCGGGCGAGACGGGCCTATGCTGCAAGGCTGTCACCCACGCTGTCACCACCACTTTGGAGGACTGTTTTCTTTGTCACCTGTCACTGCTTGAAACAAGGTCTAGCATACCACAGAGTTGTTCACTGGGCCAGGCTTGTTGTAAAACAAGACATGTTACGCATATCCCTTCGGTGCAGCACCACCTTCTAGACCCGACGTGCCCTTGCTACTGCTGTTTTAACACTTTCCACCAGATCTTGCCATGACAGTGCTAGCAGATCTCTCAACAACCTCCTGAAAGCATATGTTTTTATTCAGCACCGCTCCCCCTTTCTACAATGCCACATCGGCTATGCCAATCATGCTCCACCTGCAGAGAACAGCAGCTCGCTACATGTGCTGGGGGTATACCCTGCTTTGGGGGCGCCAGATATGCCCTTTGGGTATTCCGCATGGCACAGGCAGCTTCAGAGACAGCCCCTGCTCCAGCTGTAATGTCCTATGGCATGTGCTACCAGGGGAAGTGTGCAAGTCAAGGTATCTCAGTTGTTGGTATTTGCTTAGTGTACTGCTGCAGCTGGTGAGGGTAGGGGTAGGAAGGGCCCCCGTCATGGGTTGCCAGCACATGCAACAATTTATTCAACCTGGCTGTGACTGTTGCATAGGTCCAGCCCCTGGTACCTTAAACCAGCCCTGCCCCAAGCCAAAGCCCTTGCCTCTGTCAAACAGCAGCAGCAGAACCAATGTCCACAGTTGGTTGCAAAAGTTTTGGCCGGAACATAAGGCTGGGGTTTAAGCAGCAGCAGCAAGACCTGATTTACAACCATTTATGTTTAAGAAAGTAAACAGGCAGAGCATCAATGTGCTGCAGTTGGTATGCCCAAGTGGTACCACAAGTAGCCTCGCACGCGAGACGTCCCGAGTTCGAGCCCCGGGCGTGCCCCATAAATATACTATATAAAAGCCAGCCAGCCAGCCTTAGCCTTAGCCGCAGACGCAGACGCAGACCAGCAAGCCTCCCCCCTGTTCCTATAGCCCTCCTGCTTTTTTTAACCTGGCTCTCCCCTTCCACCTCTGCCCCTCCTGTGGTTGCCAGCCCCACACCCCATCTGCTCCCCTCCCACAGCCCTCTCAGCTCAGCCTTGCACTTGCCCCAACTTCTCGCATGCCCTGCCTACCCCCACCTGCCCTGCCATTGAACTGGTATAGCCCCTGCACCTGCTTCACACCTGGTCTATATGCTACTGCCCCTAAACAGTGAAGAAAGGGCACCTGTGCCTGCTGGCAGTTCTCAGCATTTACCCCCTTAAAAAGCAGCAAAAATGCCTCCGCTGTCTCCCTTGCAAGACCCCTGCTTTTCTCAGCAGCCAAGCAACACAGAGCAACAGAGATGCTGACCGCACCCATTGGTGACAACCTGGACCTCATACAGAAGCTGCCTGTGCAAGAGAGCAATGAACGGCCATGCCATTTCACAGAAGCAGACCATTTCCTAACAAAATCTGAGTTTTGGGCCAAAACTTTTGCAACCAACTGTGTCCAATGTTTGCACCTCCTGTTTCCTCAAGTGCAAGCAGAGATAACAGCTGTGTCTAGCCTGTTGCAAAGAACTTGTTGATGCAATTATTGCCTGCTGTGCTAAATTGGTGGCAACCGCAACCGCATTGAGAAAGTGCTTGAGCTGACTTTTCAGATTTTGGTCAAAAGTGGGTACGCCCCTGTGGTCACCTGAGTTAGGGTGCATGGAATGGAACTTCTCCCATTTATCAGCAAGCTTTCCTTGGCTTTACAGTACCATGTCACTAGCTGCAGTCATGCATGCTCTGCACAGCAGGCCCCACATTAGCTATCCCTGCAATGCTGAGCATTGCTACAGGCAGCAAAAAGTGTGGTTTTCAACATGGATGCTTCCCCTGCTGGAGGGGCCCTGCTTCTGGCAATCTTACCATAAGCTTCAAGGTCACTGCCAAGGATTCAGTATTAACAGAAGCTGGTGTGCTTTGCATGCCAGTTTGATGGTAGGAAGCTTCCTTCTACATGCTGCAATCAGCGGCGGGCGAGACGGGCCTATGCTGCAAGGCTGTCACCCACGCTGTCACCACCACTTTGGAGGACTGTTTTCTTTGTCACCTGTCACTGCTTGAAACAAGGTCTAGCATACCACAGAGTTGTTCACTGGGCCAGGCTTGTTGTAAAACAAGACATGTTACGCATATCCCTTCGGTGCAGCACCACCTTCTAGACCCGACGTGCCCTTGCTACTGCTGTTTTAACACTTTCCACCAGATCTTGCCATGACAGTGCTAGCAGATCTCTCAACAACCTCCTCAAAGCATATGTTTTTATTCAGCACCGCTCCCCCTTTCTACAATACCACATCGGCTATGCCAATCATGCTCCACCTGCAGAGAACAGCAGCTCGCTACATGTGCTGGGGGTATACCCTGCTTTGGGGGCGCCAGATATGCCCTTTGGGTATTCCGCATGGCACAGGCAGCTTCAGAGACAGCCCCTGCTCCAGCTGTAATGTCCTATGGCATGTGCTACCAGGGGAAGTGTGCAAGTCAAGGTATCTCAGTTGTTGGTATTTGCTTAGTGTACTGCTGCAGCTGGTGAGGGTAGGGGTAGGAAGGGCCCCCGTCATGGGTTGCCAGCACATGCAACAATTTATTCAACCTGGCTGTGACTGTTGCATAGGTCCAGCCCCTGGTACCTTAAACCAGCCCTGCCCCAAGCCAAAGCCCTTGCCTCTGTCAAACAGCAGCAGCAGAACCAATGTCCACAGTTGGTTGCAAAAGTTTTGGCCGGAACATAAGGCTGGGGTTTAAGCAGCAGCAGCAAGACCTGATTTACAACCATTTATGTTTAAGAAAGTAAACAGGCAGAGCATCAATGTGCTGCAGTTGGTATGCCCAAGTGGTACCACAAGTAGCCTCGCACGCGAGACGTCCCGAGTTTGAGCCCCGGGCGTGCCCTATAAATATACTATATAAAAGCCAGCCAGCCAGCCTTAGCCTTAGCCGCAGACGCAGACGCAGACCAGCAAGCCTCCCCCCTGTTCCTATAGCCCTCCTGCTTTTTTTAACCTGGCTCTCCCCTTCCACCTCTGCCCCTCCTGTGGTTGCCAGCCCCACACCCCATCTGCTCCCCTCCCACAGCCCTCTCAGCTCAGCCTTGCACTTGCCCCAACTTCTCGCATGCCCTGCCTACCCCCACCTGCCCTGCCATTGAACTGGTATAGCCCCTGCACCTGCTTCACACCTGGTCTATATGCTACTGCCCCTAAACAGTGAAGAAAGGGCACCTGTGCCTGCTGGCAGTTCTCAGCATTTACCCCCTTAAAAAGCAGCAAAAATGCCTCCGCTGTCTCCCTTGCAAGACCCCTGCTTTTCTCAGCAGCCAAGCAACACAGAGCAACAGAGATGCTGACCGCACCCATTGGTGACAACCTGGACCTCATACAGAAGCTGCCTGTGCAAGAGAGCAATGAACGGCCATGCCATTTCACAGAAGCAGACCATTTCCTAACAAAATCTGAGTTTTGGGCCAAAACTTTTGCAACCAACTGTGTCCAATGTTTGCACCTCCTGTTTCCTCAAGTGCAAGCAGAGATAACAGCTGTGTCTAGCCTGTTGCAAAGAACTTGTTGATGCAATTATTGCCTGCTGTGCTAAATTGGTGGCAACCGCAACCGCATTGAGAAAGTGCTTGAGCTGACTTTTCAGATTTTGGTCAAAAGTGGGTACGCCCCTGTGGTCACCTGAGTTTGGGTGCATGGAATGGAACTTCTCCCATTTATCAGCAAGCTTTCCTTGGCTTTACAGTACCATGTCACTAGCTGCAGTCATGCATGCTCTGCACAGCAGGCCCCACATTAGCTATCCCTGCAATGCTGAGCATTGCTACAGGCAGCAAAAAGTGTGGTTTTCAACATGGATGCTTCCCCTGCTGGAGGGGCCCTGCTTCTGGCAATCTTACCATAAGCTTCAAGGTCACTGCCAAGGATTCAGTATTAACAGAAGCTGGTGTGCTTTGCATGCCAGTTTGATGGTAGGAAGCTTCCTTCTACATGCTGCAATCAGCGGCGGGCGAGACGGGCCTATGCTGCAAGGCTGTCACCCACGCTGTCACCACCACTTTGGAGGACTGTTTTCTTTGTCACCTGTCACTGCTTGAAACAAGGTCTAGCATACCACAGAGTTGTTCACTGGGCCAGGCTTGTTGTAAAACAAGACATGTTACGCATATCCCTTCGGTGCAGCACCACCTTCTAGACCCGACGTGCCCTTGCTACTGCTGTTTTAACACTTTCCACCAGATCTTGCCATGATAGTGCTAGCAGATCTCTCAACAACCTCCTCAAAGCATATGTTTTTATTCAGCACCGCTCCCCCTTTCTACAATACCACATCGGCTATGCCAATCATGCTCCCCCTGCAGAGAACAGCAGCTCGCTACATGTGCTGGGGGTATACCCTGCTTTGGGGGCGCCAGATATGCCCTTTGGGTATTCCGCATGGCACAGGCAGCTTCAGAGACAGCCCCTGCTCCAGCTGTAATGTCCTATGGCATGTGCTACCAGGGGAAGTGTGCAAGTCAAGGTATCTCAGTTGTTGGTATTTGCTTAGTGTACTGCTGCAGCTGGTGAGGGTAGGGGTAGGAAGGGCCCCCGTCATGGGTTGCCAGCACATGCAACAATTTATTCAACCTGGCTGTGACTGTTGCATAGGTCCAGCCCCTGGTACCTTAAACCAGCCCTGCCCCAAGCCAAAGCCCTTGCCTCTGTCAAACAGCAGCAGCAGAACCAATGTCCACAGTTGGTTGCAAAAGTTTTGGCCGGAACATAAGGCTGGGGTTTAAGCAGCAGCAGCAAGACCTGATTTACAACCATTTATGTTTAAGAAAGTAAACAGGCAGAGCATCAATGTGCTGCAGTTGGTATGCCCAAGTGGTACCACAAGTAGCCTCGCACGCGAGACGTCCCGAGTTCGAGCCCCGGGCGTGCCCTATAAATATACTATATAAAAGCCAGCCAGCCAGCCTTAGCCTTAGCCGCAGACGCAGACGCAGACCAGCAAGCCTCCCCCCTGTTCCTATAGCCCTCCTGCTTTTTTTAACCTGGCTCTCCCCTTCCACCTCTGCCCCTCCTGTGGTTGCCAGCCCCACACCCCATCTGCTCCCCTCCCACAGCCCTCTCAGCTCAGCCTTGCACTTGCCCCAACTTCTCGCATGCCCTGCCTACCCCCACCTGCCCTGCCATTGAACTGGTATAGCCCCTGCACCTGCTTCACACCTGGTCTATATGCTACTGCCCCTAAACAGTGAAGAAAGGGCACCTGTGCCTGCTGGCAGTTCTCAGCATTTACCCCCTTAAAAAGCAGCAAAAATGCCTCCGCTGTCTCCCTTGCAAGACCCCTGCTTTTCTCAGCAGCCAAGCAACACAGAGCAACAGAGATGCTGACCGCACCCATTGGTGACAACCTGGACCTCATACAGAAGCTGCCTGTGCAAGAGAGCAATGAACGGCCATGCCATTTCACAGAAGCAGACCATTTCCTAACAAAATCTGAGTTTTGGGCCAAAACTTTTGCAACCAACTGTGTCGAATGTTTGCACCTCCTGTTTCCTCAAGTGCAAGCAGAGATAACAGCTGTGTCTAGCCTGTTGCAAAGAACTTGTTGATGCAATTATTGCCTGCTGTGCTAAATTGGTGGCAACCGCAACCGCATTGAGAAAGTGCTTGAGCTGACTTTTCAGATTTTGGTCAAAAGTGGGTACGCCCCTGTGGTCACCTGAGTTTGGGTGCATGGAATGGAACTTCTCCCATTTATCAGCAAGCTTTCCTTGGCTTTACAGTACCATGTCACTAGCTGCAGTCATGCATGCTCTGCACAGCAGGCCCCACATTAGCTATCCCTGCAATGCTGAGCATTGCTACAGGCAGCAAAAAGTGTGGTTTTCAACATGGATGCTTCCCCTGCTGGAGGGGCCCTGCTTCTGGCAATCTTACCATAAGCTTCAAGGTCACTGCCAAGGATTCAGTATTAACAGAAGCTGGTGTGCTTTGCATGCCAGTTTGATGGTAGGAAGCTTCCTTCTACATGCTGCAATCAGCGGCGGGCGAGACGGGCCTATGCTGCAAGGCTGTCACCCACGCTGTCACCACCACTTTGGAGGACTGTTTTCTTTGTCACCTGTCACTGCTTGAAACAAGGTCTAGCATACCACAGAGTTGTTCACTGGGCCAGGCTTGTTGTAAAACAAGACATGTTACGCATATCCCTTCGGTGCAGCACCACCTTCTAGACCCGACGTGCCCTTGCTACTGCTGTTTTAACACTTTCCACCAGATCTTGCCATGATAGTGCTAGCAGATCTCTCAACAACCTCCTCAAAGCATATGTTTTTATTCAGCACCGCTCCCCCTTTCTACAATACCACATCGGCTATGCCAATCATGCTCCCCCTGCAGAGAACAGCAGCTCGCTACATGTGCTGGGGGTATACCCTGCTTTGGGGGCGCCAGATATGCCCTTTGGGTATTCCGCATGGCACAGGCAGCTTCAGAGACAGCCCCTGCTCCAGCTGTAATGTCCTATGGCATGTGCTACCAGGGGAAGTGTGCAAGTCAAGGTATCTCAGTTGTTGGTATTTGCTTAGTGTACTGCTGCAGCTGGTGAGGGTAGGGGTAGGAAGGGCCCCCGTCATGGGTTGCCAGCACATGCAACAATTTATTCAACCTGGCTGTGACTGTTGCATAGGTCCAGCCCCTGGTACCTTAAACCAGCCCTGCCCCAAGCCAAAGCCCTTGCCTCTGTCAAACAGCAGCAGCAGAACCAATGTCCACAGTTGGTTGCAAAAGTTTTGGCCGGAACATAAGGCTGGGGTTTAAGCAGCAGCAGCAAGACCTGATTTACAACCATTTATGTTTAAGAAAGTAAACAGGCAGAGCATCAATGTGCTGCAGTTGGTATGCCCAAGTGGTACCACAAGTAGCCTCGCACGCGAGACGTCCCGAGTTCGAGCCCCGGGCGTGCCCTATAAATATACTATATAAAAGCCAGCCAGCCAGCCTTAGCCTTAGCCGCAGACGCAGACGCAGACCAGCAAGCCTCCCCCCTGTTCCTATAGCCCTCCTGCTTTTTTTAACCTGGCTCTCCCCTTCCACCTCTGCCCCTCCTGTGGTTGCCAGCCCCACACCCCATCTGCTCCCCTCCCACAGCCCTCTCAGCTCAGCCTTGCACTTGCCCCAACTTCTCGCATGCCCTGCCTACCCCCACCTGCCCTGCCATTGAACTGGTATAGCCCCTGCACCTGCTTCCCACCTGGTCTATATGCTACTGCCCCTAAACAGTGAAGAAAGGGCACCTGTGCCTGCTGGCAGTTCTCAGCATTTACCCCCTTAAAAAGCAGCAAAAATGCCTCCGCTGTCTCCCTTGCAAGACCCCTGCTTTTCTCAGCAGCCAAGCAACACAGAGCAACAGAGATGCTGACCGCACCCATTGGTGACAACCTGGACCTCATACAGAAGCTGCCTGTGCAAGAGAGCAATGAACGGCCATGCCATTTCACAGAAGCAGACCATTTCCTAACAAAATCTGAGTTTTGGGCCAAAACTTTTGCAACCAACTGTGTCCAATGTTTGCACCTCCTGTTTCCTCAAGTGCAAGCAGAGATAACAGCTGTGTCTAGCCTGTTGCAAAGAACTTGTTGATGCAATTATTGCCTGCTGTGCTAAATTGGTGGCAACCGCAACCGCATTGAGAAAGTGCTTGAGCTGACTTTTCAGATTTTGGTCAAAAGTGGGTACGCCCCTGTGGTCACCTGAGTTTGGGTGCATGGAATGGAACTTCTCTCCTTTATCAGCAAGCTTTCCTTGGCTTTACAGTACCATGTCACTAGCTGCAGTCATGCATGCTCTGCACAGCAGGCCCCACATTAGCTATCCCTGCAATGCTGAGCATTGCTACAGGCAGCAAAAAGTGTGGTTTTCAACATGGATGCTTCCCCTGCTGGAGGGGCCCTGCTTCTGGCAATCTTACCATAAGCTTCAAGGTCACTGCCAAGGATTCAGTATTAACAGAAGCTGGTGTGCTTTGCATGCCAGTTTGATGGTAGGAAGCTTCCTTCTACATGCTGCAATCAGCGGCGGGCGAGACGGGCCTATGCTGCAAGGCTGTCACCCACGCTGTCACCACCACTTTGGAGGACTGTTTTCTTTGTCACCTGTCACTGCTTGAAACAAGGTCTAGCATACCACAGAGTTGTTCACTGGGCCAGGCTTGTTGTAAAACAAGACATGTTACGCATATCCCTTCGGTGCAGCACCACCTTCTAGACCCGACGTGCCCTTGCTACTGCTGTTTTAACACTTTCCACCAGATCTTGCCATGACAGTGCTAGCAGATCTCTCAACAACCTCCTCAAAGCATATGTTTTTATTCAGCACCGCTCCCCCTTTCTACAATACCACATCGGCTATGCCAATCATGCTCCACCTGCAGAGAACAGCAGCTCGCTACATGTGCTGGGGGTATACCCTGCTTTGGGGGCGCCAGATATGCCCTTTGGGTATTCCGCATGGCACAGGCAGCTTCAGAGACAGCCCCTGCTCCAGCTGTAATGTCCTATGGCATGTGCTACCAGGGGAAGTGTGCAAGTCAAGGTATCTCAGTTGTTGGTATTTGCTTAGTGTACTGCTGCAGCTGGTGAGGGTAGGGGTAGGAAGGGCCCCCGTCATGGGTTGCCAGCACATGCAACAATTTATTCAACCTGGCTGTGACTGTTGCATAGGTCCAGCCCCTGGTACCTTAAACCAGCCCTGCCCCAAGCCAAAGCCCTTGCCTCTGTCAAACAGCAGCAGCAGAACCAATGTCCACAGTTGGTTGCAAAAGTTTTGGCCGGAACATAAGGCTGGGGTTTAAGCAGCAGCAGCAAGACCTGATTTACAACCATTTATGTTTAAGAAAGTAAACAGGCAGAGCATCAATGTGCTGCAGTTGGTATGCCCAAGTGGTACCACAAGTAGCCTCGCACGCGAGACGTCCCGAGTTCGAGCCCCGGGCGTGCCCTATAAATATACTATATAAAAGCCAGCCAGCCAGCCTTAGCCTTAGCCGCAGACGCAGACGCAGACCAGCAAGCCTCCCCCCTGTTCCTATAGCCCTCCTGCTTTTTTTAACCTAGCTCTCCCCTTCCACCTCTGCCCCTCCTGTGGTTGCCAGCCCCACACCCCATCTGCTCCCCTCCCACAGCCCTCTCAGCTCAGCCTTGCACTTGCCCCAACTTCTCGCATGCCCTGCCTACCCCCACCTGCCCTGCCATTGAACTGGTATAGCCCCTGCACCTGCTTCACACCTGGTCTATATGCTACTGCCCCTAAACAGTGAAGAAAGGGCACCTGTGCCTGCTGGCAGTTCTCAGCATTTACCCCCTTAAAAAGCAGCAAAAATGCCTCCGCTGTCTCCCTTGCAAGACCCCTGCTTTTCTCAGCAGCCAAGCAACACAGAGCAACAGAGATGCTGACCGCACCCATTGGTGACAACCTGGACCTCATACAGAAGCTGCCTGTGCAAGAGAGCAATGAACGGCCATGCCATTTCACAGAAGCAGACCATTTCCTAACAAAATCTGAGTTTTGGGCCAAAACTTTTGCAACCAACTGTGTCCAATGTTTGCACCTCCTGTTTCCTCAAGTGCAAGCAGAGATAACAGCTGTGTCTAGCCTGTTGCAAAGAACTTGTTGATGCAATTATTGCCTGCTGTGCTAAATTGGTGGCAACCGCAACCGCATTGAGAAAGTGCTTGAGCTGACTTTTCAGATTTTGGTCAAAAGTGGGTACGCCCCTGTGGTCACCTGAGTTTGGGTGCATGGAATGGAACTTCTCTCCTTTATCAGCAAGCTTTCCTTGGCTTTACAGTACCATGTCACTAGCTGCAGTCATGCATGCTCTGCACAGCAGGCCCCACATTAGCTATCCCTGCAATGCTGAGCATTGCTACAGGCAGCAAAAAGTGTGGTTTTCAACATGGATGCTTCCCCTGCTGGAGGGGCCCTGCTTCTGGCAATCTTACCATAAGCTTCAAGGTCACTGCCAAGGATTCAGTATTAACAGAAGCTGGTGTGCTTTGCATGCCAGTTTGATGGTAGGAAGCTTCCTTCTACATGCTGCAATCAGCGGCGGGCGAGACGGGCCTATGCTGCAAGGCTGTCACCCACGCTGTCACCACCACTTTGGAGGACTGTTTTCTTTGTCACCTGTCACTGCTTGAAACAAGGTCTAGCATACCACAGAGTTGTTCACTGGGCCAGGCTTGTTGTAAAACAAGACATGTTACGCATATCCCTTCGGTGCAGCACCACCTTCTAGACCCGACGTGCCCTTGCTACTGCTGTTTTAACACTTTCCACCAGATCTTGCCATGACAGTGCTAGCAGATCTCTCAACAACCTCCTCAAAGCATATGTTTTTATTCAGCACCGCTCCCCCTTTCTACAATACCACATCGGCTATGCCAATCATGCTCCACCTGCAGAGAACAGCAGCTCGCTACATGTGCTGGGGGTATACCCTGCTTTGGGGGCGCCAGATATGCCCTTTGGGTATTCCGCATGGCACAGGCAGCTTCAGAGACAGCCCCTGCTCCAGCTGTAATGTCCTATGGCATGTGCTACCAGGGGAAGTGTGCAAGTCAAGGTATCTCAGTTGTTGGTATTTGCTTAGTGTACTGCTGCAGCTGGTGAGGGTAGGGGTAGGAAGGGCCCCCGTCATGGGTTGCCAGCACATGCAACAATTTATTCAACCTGGCTGTGACTGTTGCATAGGTCCAGCCCCTGGTACCTTAAACCAGCCCTGCCCCAAGCCAAAGCCCTTGCCTCTGTCAAACAGCAGCAGCAGAACCAATGTCCACAGTTGGTTGCAAAAGTTTTGGCCGGAACATAAGGCTGGGGTTTAAGCAGCAGCAGCAAGACCTGATTTACAACCATTTATGTTTAAGAAAGTAAACAGGCAGAGCATCAATGTGCTGCAGTTGGTATGCCCAAGTGGTACCACAAGTAGCCTCGCACGCGAGACGTCCCGAGTTCGAGCCCCGGGCGTGCCCTATAAATATACTATATAAAAGCCAGCCAGCCAGCCTTAGCCTTAGCCGCAGACGCAGACGCAGACCAGCAAGCCTCCCCCCTGTTCCTATAGCCCTCCTGCTTTTTTTAACCTGGCTCTCCCCTTCCACCTCTGCCCCTCCTGTGGTTGCCAGCCCCACACCCCATCTGCTCCCCTCCCACAGCCCTCTCAGCTCAGCCTTGCACTTGCCCCAACTTCTCGCATGCCCTGCCTACCCCCACCTGCCCTGCCATTGAACTGGTATAGCCCCTGCACCTGC
The DNA here is from genome assembly GCA_963556185.1 of Pseudopediastrum boryanum. NCBI lineage: Eukaryota > Viridiplantae > Chlorophyta > Chlorophyceae > Sphaeropleales > Hydrodictyaceae > Pseudopediastrum > Pseudopediastrum boryanum. Next base: position 1,875,501 of record OY744502.1, on the reverse strand, counting down.
TTCACACCTGGTCTATATGCTACTGCCCCTAAACAGTGAAGAAAGGGCACCTGTGCCTGCTGGCAGTTCTCAGCATTTACCCCCTTAAAAAGCAGCAAAAATGCCTCCGCTGTCTCCCTTGCAAGACCCCTGCTTTTCTCAGCAGCCAAGCAACACAGAGCAACAGAGATGCTGACCGCACCCATTGGTGACAACCTGGACCTCATACAGAAGCTGCCTGTGCAAGAGAGCAATGAACGGCCATGCCATTTCACAGAAGCAGACCATTTCCTAACAAAATCTGAGTTTTGGGCCAAAACTTTTGCAACCAACTGTGTCCAATGTTTGCACCTCCTGTTTCCTCAAGTGCAAGCAGAGATAACAGCTGTGTCTAGCCTGTTGCAAAGAACTTGTTGATGCAATTATTGCCTGCTGTGCTAAATTGGTGGCAACCGCAACCGCATTGAGAAAGTGCTTGAGCTGACTTTTCAGATTTTGGTCAAAAGTGGGTACGCCCCTGTGGTCACCTGAGTTTGGGTGCATGGAATGGAACTTCTCTCATTTATCAGCAAGCTTTCCTTGGCTTTACAGTACCATGTCACTAGCTGCAGTCATGCATGCTCTGCACAGCAGGCCCCACATTAGCTATCCCTGCAATGCTGAGCATTGCTACAGGCAGCAAAAAGTGTGGTTTTCAACATGGATGCTTCCCCTGCTGGAGGGGCCCTGCTTCTGGCAATCTTACCATAAGCTTCAAGGTCACTGCCAAGGATTCAGTATTAACAGAAGCTGGTGTGCTTTGCATGCCAGTTTGATGGTAGGAAGCTTCCTTCTACATGCTGCAATCAGCGGCGGGCGAGACGGGCCTATGCTGCAAGGCTGTCACCCACGCTGTCACCACCACTTTGGAGGACTGTTTTCTTTGTCACCTGTCACTGCTTGAAACAAGGTCTAGCATACCACAGAGTTGTTCACTGGGCCAGGCTTGTTGTAAAACAAGACATGTTACGCATATCCCTTCGGTGCAGCACCACCTTCTAGACCCGACGTGCCCTTGCTACTGCTGTTTTAACACTTTCCACCAGATCTTGCCATGACAGTGCTAGCAGATCTCTCAACAACCTCCTCAAAGCATATGTTTTTATTCAGCACCGCTCCCCCTTTCTACAATACCACATCGGCTATGCCAATCATGCTCCACCTGCAGAGAACAGCAGCTCGCTACATGTGCTGGGGGTATACCCTGCTTTGGGGGCGCCAGATATGCCCTTTGGGTATTCCGCATGGCACAGGCAGCTTCAGAGACAGCCCCTGCTCCAGCTGTAATGTCCTATGGCATGTGCTACCAGGGGAAGTGTGCAAGTCAAGGTATCTCAGTTGTTGGTATTTGCTTAGTGTACTGCTGCAGCTGGTGAGGGTAGGGGTAGGAAGGGCCCCCGTCATGGGTTGCCAGCACATGCAACAATTTATTCAACCTGGCTGTGACTGTTGCATAGGTCCAGCCCCTGGTACCTTAAACCAGCCCTGCCCCAAGCCAAAGCCCTTGCCTCTGTCAAACAGCAGCAGCAGAACCAATGTCCACAGTTGGTTGCAAAAGTTTTGGCCGGAACATAAGGCTGGGGTTTAAGCAGCAGCAGCAAGACCTGATTTACAACCATTTATGTTTAAGAAAGTAAACAGGCAGAGCATCAATGTGCTGCAGTTGGTATGCCCAAGTGGTACCACAAGTAGCCTCGCACGCGAGACGTCCCGAGTTCGAGCCCCGGGCGTGCCCTATAAATATACTATATAAAAGCCAGCCAGCCAGCCTTAGCCTTAGCCGCAGACGCAGACGCAGACCAGCAAGCCTCCCCCCTGTTCCTATAGCCCTCCTGTTTTTTTTAACCTGGCTCTCCCCTTCCACCTCTGCCCCTCCTGTGGTTGCCAGCCCCACACCCCATCTGCTCCCCTCCCACAGCCCTCTCAGCTCAGCCTTGCACTTGCCCCAACTTCTCGCATGCCCTGCCTACCCCCACCTGCCCTGCCATTGAACTGGTATAGCCCCTGCACCTGCTTCACACCTGGTCTATATGCTACTGCCCCTAAACAGTGAAGAAAGGGCACCTGTGCCTGCTGGCAGTTCTCAGCATTTACCCCCTTAAAAAGCAGCAAAAATGCCTCCGCTGTCTCCCTTGCAAGACCCCTGCTTTTCTCAGCAGCCAAGCAACACAGAGCAACAGAGATGCTGACCGCACCCATTGGTGACAACCTGGACCTCATACAGAAGCTGCCTGTGCAAGAGAGCAATGAACGGCCATGCCATTTCACAGAAGCAGACCATTTCCTAACAAAATCTGAGTTTTGGGCCAAAACTTTTGCAACCAACTGTGTCCAATGTTTGCACCTCCTGTTTCCTCAAGTGCAAGCAGAGATAACAGCTGTGTCTAGCCTGTTGCAAAGAACTTGTTGATGCAATTATTGCCTGCTGTGCTAAATTGGTGGCAACCGCAACCGCATTGAGAAAGTGCTTGAGCTGACTTTTCAGATTTTGGTCAAAAGTGGGTACGCCCCTGTGGTCACCTGAGTTAGGGTGCATGGAATGGAACTTCTCCCATTTATCAGCAAGCTTTCCTTGGCTTTACAGTACCATGTCACTAGCTGCAGTCATGCATGCTCTGCACAGCAGGCCCCACATTAGCTATCCCTGCAATGCTGAGCATTGCTACAGGCAGCAAAAAGTGTGGTTTTCAACATGGATGCTTCCCCTGCTGGAGGGGCCCTGCTTCTGGCAATCTTACCATAAGCTTCAAGGTCACTGCCAAGGATTCAGTATTAACAGAAGCTGGTGTGCTTTGCATGCCAGTTTGATGGTAGGAAGCTTCCTTCTACATGCTGCAATCAGCGGCGGGCGAGACGGGCCTATGCTGCAAGGCTGTCACCCACGCTGTCACCACCACTTTGGAGGACTGTTTTCTTTGTCACCTGTCACTGCTTGAAACAAGGTCTAGCATACCACAGAGTTGTTCACTGGGCCAGGCTTGTTGTAAAACAAGACATGTTACGCATATCCCTTCGGTGCAGCACCACCTTCTAGACCCGACGTGCCCTTGCTACTGCTGTTTTAACACTTTCCACCAGATCTTGCCATGATAGTGCTAGCAGATCTCTCAACAACCTCCTCAAAGCATATGTTTTTATTCAGCACCGCTCCCCCTTTCTACAATACCACATCGGCTATGCCAATCATGCTCCACCTGCAGAGAACAGCAGCTCGCTACATGTGCTGGGGGTATACCCTGCTTTGGGGGCGCCAGATATGCCCTTTGGGTATTCCGCATGGCACAGGCAGCTTCAGAGACAGCCCCTGCTCCAGCTGTAATGTCCTATGGCATGTGCTACCAGGGGAAGTGTGCAAGTCAAGGTATCTCAGTTGTTGGTATTTGCTTAGTGTACTGCTGCAGCTGGTGAGGGTAGGGGTAGGAAGGGCCCCCGTCATGGGTTGCCAGCACATGCAACAATTTATTCAACCTGGCTGTGACTGTTGCATAGGTCCAGCCCCTGGTACCTTAAACCAGCCCTGCCCCAAGCCAAAGCCCTTGCCTCTGTCAAACAGCAGCAGCAGAACCAATGTCCACAGTTGGTTGCAAAAGTTTTGGCCGGAACATAAGGCTGGGGTTTAAGCAGCAGCAGCAAGACCTGATTTACAACCATTTATGTTTAAGAAAGTAAACAGGCAGAGCATCAATGTGCTGCAGTTGGTATGCCCAAGTGGTACCACAAGTAGCCTCGCACGCGAGACGTCCCGAGTTCGAGCCCCGGGCGTGCCCCATAAATATACTATATAAAAGCCAGCCAGCCAGCCTTAGCCTTAGCCGCAGACGCAGACGCAGACCAGCAAGCCTCCCCCCTGTTCCTATAGCCCTCCTGCTTTTTTTAACCTGGCTCTCCCCTTCCACCTCTGCCCCTCCTGTGGTTGCCAGCCCCACACCCCATCTGCTCCCCTCCCACAGCCCTCTCAGCTCAGCCTTGCACTTGCCCCAACTTCTCGCATGCCCTGCCTACCCCCACCTGCCCTGCCATTGAACTGGTATAGCCCCTGCACCTGCTTCACACCTGGTCTATATGCTACTGCCCCTAAACAGTGAAGAAAGGGCACCTGTGCCTGCTGGCAGTTCTCAGCATTTACCCCCTTAAAAAGCAGCAAAAATGCCTCCGCTGTCTCCCTTGCAAGACCCCTGCTTTTCTCAGCAGCCAAGCAACACAGAGCAACAGAGATGCTGACCGCACCCATTGGTGACAACCTGGACCTCATACAGAAGCTGCCTGTGCAAGAGAGCAATGAACGGCCATGCCATTTCACAGAAGCAGACCATTTCCTAACAAAATCTGAGTTTTGGGCCAAAACTTTTGCAACCAACTGTGTCCAATGTTTGCACCTCCTGTTTCCTCAAGTGCAAGCAGAGATAACAGCTGTGTCTAGCCTGTTGCAAAGAACTTGTTGATGCAATTATTGCCTGCTGTGCTAAATTGGTGGCAACCGCAACCGCATTGAGAAAGTGCTTGAGCTGACTTTTCAGATTTTGGTCAAAAGTGGGTACGCCCCTGTGGTCACCTGAGTTTGGGTGCATGGAATGGAACTTCTCCCATTTATCAGCAAGCTTTCCTTGGCTTTACAGTACCATGTCACTAGCTGCAGTCATGCATGCTCTGCACAGCAGGCCCCACATTAGCTATCCCTGCAATGCTGAGCATTGCTACAGGCAGCAAAAAGTGTGGTTTTCAACATGGATGCTTCCCCTGCTGGAGGGGCCCTGCTTCTGGCAATCTTACCATAAGCTTCAAGGTCACTGCCAAGGATTCAGTATTAACAGAAGCTGGTGTGCTTTGCATGCCAGTTTGATGGTAGGAAGCTTCCTTCTACATGCTGCAATCAGCGGCGGGCGAGACGGGCCTATGCTGCAAGGCTGTCACCCACGCTGTCACCACCACTTTGGAGGACTGTTTTCTTTGTCACCTGTCACTGCTTGAAACAAGGTCTAGCATACCACAGAGTTGTTCACTGGTCCAGGCTTGTTGTAAAACAAGACATGTTACGCATATCCCTTCGGTGCAGCACCACCTTCTAGACCCGACGTGCCCTTGCTACTGCTGTTTTAACACTTTCCACCAGATCTTGCCATGACAGTGCTAGCAGATCTCTCAACAACCTCCTCAAAGCATATGTTTTTATTCAGCACCGCTCCCCCTTTCTACAATACCACATCGGCTATGCCAATCATGCTCCACCTGCAGAGAACAGCAGCTCGCTACATGTGCTGGGGGTATACCCTGCTTTGGGGGCGCCAGATATGCCCTTTGGGTATTCCGCATGGCACAGGCAGCTTCAGAGACAGCCCCTGCTCCAGCTGTAATGTCCTATGGCATGTGCTACCAGGGGAAGTGTGCAAGTCAAGGTATCTCAGTTGTTGGTATTTGCTTAGTGTACTGCTGCAGCTGGTGAGGGTAGGGGTAGGAAGGGCCCCCGTCATGGGTTGCCAGCACATGCAACAATTTATTCAACCTGGCTGTGACTGTTGCATAGGTCCAGCCCCTGGTACCTTAAACCAGCCCTGCCCCAAGCCAAAGCCCTTGCCTCTGTCAAACAGCAGCAGCAGAACCAATGTCCACTGTCCAATGTCCAATGTTTGCACCTCCTGTTTCCTCAAGTGCAAGCAGAGATAACAGCTGTGTCTAGCCTGTTGCAAAGAACTTGTTGATGCAATTATTGCCTGCTGTGCTAAATTGGTGGCAACCGCAACCGCATTGAGAAAGTGCTTGAGCTGACTTTTCAGATTTTGGTCAAAAGTGGGTACGCCCCTGTGGTCACCTGAGTTAGGGTGCATGGAATGGAACTTCTCCCATTTATCAGCAAGCTTTCCTTGGCTTTACAGTACCATGTCACTAGCTGCAGTCATGCATGCTCTGCACAGCAGGCCCCACATTAGCTATCCCTGCAATGCTGAGCATTGCTACAGGCAGCAAAAAGTGTGGTTTTCAACATGGATGCTTCCCCTGCTGGAGGGGCCCTGCTTCTGGCAATCTTACCATAAGCTTCAAGGTCACTGCCAAGGATTCAGTATTAACAGAAGCTGGTGTGCTTTGCATGCCAGTTTGATGGTAGGAAGCTTCCTTCTACATGCTGCAATCAGCGGCGGGCGAGACGGGCCTATGCTGCAAGGCTGTCACCCACGCTGTCACCACCACTTTGGAGGACTGTTTTCTTTGTCACCTGTCACTGCTTGAAACAAGGTCTAGCATACCACAGAGTTGTTCACTGGGCCAGGCTTGTTGTAAAACAAGACATGTTACGCATATCCCTTCGGTGCAGCACCACCTTCTAGACCCGACGTGCCCTTGCTACTGCTGTTTTAACACTTTCCACCAGATCTTGCCATGATAGTGCTAGCAGATCTCTCAACAACCTCCTCAAAGCATATGTTTTTATTCAGCACCGCTCCCCCTTTCTACAATACCACATCGGCTATGCCAATCATGCTCCACCTGCAGAGAACAGCAGCTCGCTACATGTGCTGGGGGTATACCCTGCTTTGGGGGCGCCAGATATGCCCTTTGGGTATTCCGCATGGCACAGGCAGCTTCAGAGACAGCCCCTGCTCCAGCTGTAATGTCCTATGGCATGTGCTACCAGGGGAAGTGTGCAAGTCAAGGTATCTCAGTTGTTGGTATTTGCTTAGTGTACTGCTGCAGCTGGTGAGGGTAGGGGTAGGAAGGGCCCCCGTCATGGGTTGCCAGCACATGCAACAATTTATTCAACCTGGCTGTGACTGTTGCATAGGTCCAGCCCCTGGTACCTTAAACCAGCCCTGCCCCAAGCCAAAGCCCTTGCCTCTGTCAAACAGCAGCAGCAGAACCAATGTCCACAGTTGGTTGCAAAAGTTTTGGCCGGAACATAAGGCTGGGGTTTAAGCAGCAGCAGCAAGACCTGATTTACAACCATTTATGTTTAAGAAAGTAAACAGGCAGAGCATCAATGTGCTGCAGTTGGTATGCCCAAGTGGTACCACAAGTAGCCTCGCACGCGAGACGTCCCGAGTTCGAGCCCCGGGCGTGCCCTATAAATATACTATATAAAAGCCAGCCAGCCAGCCTTAGCCTTAGCCGCAGACGCAGACCAGCAAGCCTCCCCCCTGTTCCTATAGCCCTCCTGCTTTTTTTAACCTGGCTCTCCCCTTCCACCTCTGCCCCTCCTGTGGTTGCCAGCCCCACACCCCATCTGCTCCCCTCCCACAGCCCTCTCAGCTCAGCCTTGCACTTGCCCCAACTTCTCGCATGCCCTGCCTACCCCCACCTGCCCTGCCATTGAACTGGTATAGCCCCTGCACCTGCTTCACACCTGGTCTATATGCTACTGCCCCTAAACAGTGAAGAAAGGGCACCTGTGCCTGCTGGCAGTTCTCAGCATTTACCCCCTTAAAAAGCAGCAAAAATGCCTCCGCTGTCTCCCTTGCAAGACCCCTGCTTTTCTCAGCAGCCAAGCAACACAGAGCAACAGAGATGCTGACCGCACCCATTGGTGACAACCTGGACCTCATACAGAAGCTGCCTGTGCAAGAGAGCAATGAACGGCCATGCCATTTCACAGAAGCAGACCATTTCCTAACAAAATCTGAGTTTTGGGCCAAAACTTTTGCAACCAACTGTATGCGCTTGCCCTGCTCCAGCACCCAATGACGCAGCTCCCCTGGACAGCAGCGCCTCGCATCCACAGCCTCAGCCAGCAGCAGCAGCTGATCAGCCTCATTCGGACCCGTCCGCAAGCGCTTCGTCTCACCCCGCGGGTGTTTCGTCCAGCAGCATGAGCAGCAGCGGTCAAAGTCACAGCAACCCGGTTGCTCCTCATCTTCAGCAGCAACGCCCCTCCTCACCTTCAGCAGCAACGAGCTCTACTGCAGTACCTGCAGCACCTTCTAGCTGTGAACCCGAGCAGTCTCAATGCAACGCCTCTGTAGTTGCTGCTGCTGCTGCTGTTTCGCCCTGCAGTGAAGCCTGCGAGGAGAGGCATGCAGAGCTTCGCGACCTCCTGCAGCAGCACTTCTCCGTGTATCTCCCCGAGCAGCTGCTGGACCCCAACGCAGCCAGCTCGAAGTTGGGTAGTGGACACTTTGGAACATGCTGGTTGCAGCGGATTCCTCTCTCCCCCTGCCCACCCTCTCTTGCAGCAGCAGCACAGGCAGCAGGCCAAGCCGACTTTGTCACTAAGGGCGTTCCTATAGTCGCTAAGTGCATGCAACGGTCGTCAGACAACAGTTTGGTGGAGTGTCAGCGTGAAGCAGCAGTTTACCGTGCAGTGTCCAGCAGCAGGTACATTCCACGGCTGTACTGTGAGAGCCATCATGCTTTCGGAAGCTGCTTGGTATTTGAGGCAGTCGGCAGCAGCCCAGAAAGCCTGTGGGACTTAGTGTACGCATGTGCTAGGGCTACTGGGGACGGCTCTAAGCACCTGCCGCTGCAGCAAGTGCTGGATATGGTGATCCATACCAGCAGGGGTATGAGGGATCTCATTGAGAAGGGGCTTTGCCATGGGGATGTGAAGCCCCAGAACATAATACGTGGGGACAAGAAGCAGGGTGGGGACAAGCAGCGTGGGGACAAGTGGCGGTTCTTCGTGGTGGACATGGGGCTGACCTGCAGGGAGGGGACGTACCTGAACGCCTGGCTACGGGGGTCCCCGGCGTTTCTGGATGCTGAGATTGTGAATGCGCACTATGGCAACATCAACATCCCCATGCGGGCGTGCTATGACTTCTTCTCGTTGGGGATGACCCTGGTCTTCGTGTTGGTGCGGGGTGACTTGGAGGTGTTAGGGCGGGTCAGGGAGTGCACGCTGCTGCCCTGGTCTAGGGATAGGGAGGTGGGGTTGCGGGCACTGCTGGGTCCCGAGATCTCATCAATGGTGGGGGCTTATGAGCAGCAGCTGCAGCAGCAGGGGTTGCTGGCGCCATCTAAGCAGCTGGGTATGGTGAGGCAGTTGCTGTTGGAAGTGATCGTGGGGTTGCTGCAGCCAGCTGATGACAACCGCTGGTCAATGGAAATGCTGGACAGCAAGCTGGCTGAGTTGAAGATGAGTATGGAGGCTCCTTATTTGAGACAGCAGCAGCAGCAGCAATGGCGTGAGAGGTGGCAGGGGCAGCAGCAGCAGCAGGAGGAGCAGCCGCAGCAGTTAGCAAGGCGGGGGAAGGTGGTTAATCCCAAGGAGCGGCGGCAGCGGGGACTAAGGTGGCGCTTAGAGCAGAAACAGCAGTAGCAGGCACCAGAAGTACATCCTTGCAACTTGTAACAGCTACAGCAACATTGGTGTAACTCTCGAGTATCACAGCAATACGCAGTGGCGCTAAGAACAGCAGCAGCAGCACCAGGGGGTAGAGGTATGGCTTTGCAACTCATGCCAGCAGCTGGATCAGGGGTGTGACCTTGGCAGCTGCCCCATGGTGGTCGTCAGCAGCAAGTACGTCTCTGTGAGGGCTAACTGCTTGCTGCTCATGCTCCTCTAGGTGTTTCTTAGGGGTCTGGGTTATGCTATAGCCGTCAGCAGCAAGTACGTCTCTGTGAGGGGCTAACTGCTTGCTACTGATGCTCCTCTGGGTGTCTCTTAGGGGTCTGGGTTATGCTATAGCCGTCAGCAGCAAGTACGTCTCTGTGAGGGGCTAACTGCTTGCTACTGATGCTCCTCTGGGCGTCTCTTAGGGGTCTGGGTTATGCTATAGCCGTCAGCAGCAAGTACGTCTCTGTGAGGGGCTAACTGCTTGCTACTGATGCTCCTCTGGGTGTCTCTTAGGGGTCTGGGTTATGCTATAGCCGTCAGCAGCAAGTACGTCTTTGTGAGGGGCTAACTGCTTGCTGCTGATGCTCCTCTGGGTGTCTCTTAGGGGTCTGGGTTATGCTATAGCCGTCAGCAGCAAGTACGTCTCTGTGAGGGGCTAACTGCTTGCTACTGATGCTCCTCTGGGTGTCTCTTAGGGGTCTGGGTTATGCTATAGCCGTCAGCAGCAAGTACGTCTCTGTGAGGGGCTAACTGCTTGCTACTGATGCTCCTCTGGGTGTCTCTTAGGGGTCTGGGTTATGCTATAGCCGTCAGCAGCAAGTACGTCTCTGTGAGGGGCTAACTGCTCGCTGCTGATGCTCTTCTGGGTGTCTCTCAGGGGTCTGGGTTATGTTCTAGCCATCAGCAGCAAGTACTTCTCTGTGAGGGGCTAACTGCTTGCTGCTGATGCTCCTCTGGGTGTCTCTTAGGGGTCTGGGTTATGCTATAGCCATCAGCAGCGAGTACATCTCTTTGGGGGGATAACTGCTGGCTGCTGATGCTCTTCTGGGTGTCTCTCAGGGGTCTGGGTTGTGTTCTAGCCATCAGCAGCAAGTACGTCTTTGTGAGGGGCTAACTGCTTGCTGCTGATGCTCCTCTGGGTGTCTCTTAGGGGTCTGGGTTATGCTATAGCCATCAGCAGCAAGTACGTCTCTGTGGGGGGATAACTGCTGGCTGCTGATGCTCTTCTGGGTGTCTCTCAGGGGTCTGGGTTATGTTATAGCGGGGGACATCTGGGATATGGGTTCGCTGCTAAGGACAGCTGCAGGTGCAGGGGACATTTGCGGCAGCAGGGGATTTGGGGGTTTCAGCTTGCAACTCGGAACAGCTGCAACAGGGAATATGTGGGGTTTTAAGCTTGAAACTAGTAACAGCTGCGGCAGGGAATGTGTGGGGTTTAAGCTTGGAACTCGTAACAGCTGCGGCAGGAAATGTGTGGGGTTTTAGCTTGCCACCTGATAACAGCTGCAGCAGCAAGGGATGTCTGGGGTTTCAGCTAGTAACTCAAAACAGGAGCAACAGCAGGGGATGACTGGGGTTCTGGGACAATACATCACAGTTGCAGCAGGTGACGAACAGCAGCAGAGGAGCACCAGCTTGCAACTTCAGCTGCAGCAGCAGGGAACAGCTGGGATATGGCTTCTCAACTCGGAACAGCAGCAGCAGCAGGGAACAGCTGGGATATGGCTTGTCAACTCGGAACAGCAGCAGCAGCAGGGACAGCTGGAATATGGCTTCTCAAATCGGAACAGCTGCAGCAGCAGGGGACAGCTGGGATATGGCTTCTCAACGTGGAACAGCAGCAGCAGGGAACAGCTGGGATATGGCTTCTCAACTCAGAACAGCAGCAGCAGCAGGGAACAGCTGGGATATGGCTTCTCAACTCAGAACAGCAGCAGCAGCAGGGAACAGCTGGGATATGGCTTCTCAACTCGGAACAGCAGCAGCAGCAGGGAACAGCTGGGATATGGCTTCTCAACTTGGAATAGCTGCAGCAGCAGGGAACAGCTGGGATATGGCTTCTCAACTCGGAACAGCAGCAGCAGCAGGGAACAGCTGGGATATGGCTTCTCAACTCGGAACAGCTGTAGCAGCAGGGGACAGCTGGGATATGGCTTCTCAACTTGGAACAGCTGCAGCAGCAGGGGACAGCTGGGATATGGCTTCTCAACTCGGAACAGCTGCAGCAGCCGGGACAGCTTGAATATGGCTTCTCAACTCGGAACAGCTGCAGCAGCAGGGGACAGCTGGGATATGGCTTCTCAACTTGGAACAGCAGCAGCAGGGAACAGCTGGGATATGGCTTCTCAACTCAGAACAGCAGCAGGGGACCTTTGGGCTATGACTTGGGAAGTCATAATGTGGGTGGAACCCCGCTGTTGACTCAACTGTCCCACCAAGCAGCTAGGGTCCTTCCTGGTGTGGTTCAGAAATGGTCAAGGCCTCTGCAAGCATTGCCTAAGTACTGGGATTGGTGAGTTCTGATCCGCTATCAGCTGCTTTATCTTTGTTGCTGGCATGTCTTGTCGCCAATTCGGATATTCACTACAAACAGCAGCAGCGGCTGCACCACTGCAGTTTGCCTTTATGTGTTTTGCATGACGTTTTATTTCTACTGGCAGCATTGGCAACATCTACCATGGGATGAGGTGTCACTGGATTAGGTGTGCTTGCTATTGCCATCTCTTTTTTTCCTCCTGCATCAGGGCCTAAGGTTCAGCAGTTGGTGGCTTTTGATCAGCCTAACAGCAGCTCTTGCGCCCTTAGAGAAATTTACAAAAGCAGCAGCAGCAGCAGTGGGAGCCAGCTTTGTATCAGCAGTGGTTGTCAGGTGGTGAAGCAGGAAAGGCGCAGCAACTTTACAGTCGACCATGGATGATAAGAGCCACATTTAAGCAGTTCCATCAACCAGTGCACAGCGACCCTGCATGTTAACACCGCGCGTTTATTTGGAGAAGTAGTGGACAATAAAGACGCAGTCTGCTTACCTCAGAAAGCAGCTCTGCACAGTTACCTCTTAGCTGCCTTTTGACTACTGTTGCTGCGTCTTTCTCCCCCATCATAGCCCCTAAGTTTGATGGGGTGCGGGGGGAAAGATGGAAGAAAAAGAAAGGAAAGAAAAGACGGAGCAAGAAAAAAAGAAATTCAAAAAAATCCAAAAAATAAGAAAACAAAAAAAACAAAAAAAATTAAAAAAAATAAAAAAAAACCAAAAAAAACAAAAAAAAAACAAAAAAAAAACAAAAAAAAATTATATTATCTTGTCCATGTGGTGTACTGGCAAGCACACCAGCTCCTTCGGGGGCTAGAGGCCTGGGTTCAACTCCCAGCATGGACGCATGCGATCACACCCTTTCTAACCAGTTGCAGCTCGCTTGCTCTCTCTCTTAGCCCTCACACAGGTTTAAAGGAAACCTGTCTCAAGAGCTCATTTGAGGTGTGCACACTTCTAGGGGCTTGTAAAGTCAAGCTGTGCTTCCAGTCCTTCGGTCAATGCTGCAGGACCTTTGCCCATGTGACCTGCTGACCTGCTGGTGGTGGCGCCTCAGATGCAGAGACTAAGGCCTAAAACAGATAGAGCAGATATGTTCTTGGAATGTCACATGTTTCAGGTGAGTCCAGGCTTTTCCAGGGCTAAGGCAGCTCAGTGGAAAGTGACTCCCGTTGGGATTTGTTTGTTTGACCTTGTGCATGGGTGTGAGTGTGTGATTCTTACATTCGCAAACCCATGGTGTTCGTTTTCTGGTTGCAGTGAGGCTTTGCAGGTTCTGGAGAGATGAATTTTGGGCATACCAGGCTGCAATTTTTCAACTGTGTCACTAGTCCATTTGTGCCTCTGCTGCGGAGTCTCCAGCACCTCCATACTCAAAATAGCTTAGCTGTGCTGCAGGCATGCAGTTCAACTAACACAGGGCTCCATGGTTCCTTCCCATTCAATAGAAATGACTCTCACTACGGGCTTGCAGTGAAACATGGTGAGTCCTGCAGTTCTGCTGTGCTACCTGATGCCTGGGTCTCCAATGCAGGAGCATGATCTGGAGCTTCCTGTCACCTACAAGCAACTGACCCAGAAGCATGGGCCCCTACCTGCCCAGCTGCAGAAAGGAAGGCCTGAACCATGAACAGATGTCTTGCTGGAATAAAGCTCTTCAACTGCTGACCCGCTGCCTCACCTGGGAAAGATGTCACTGGAATGGCTGCTGTCACCTATTAAATGAAGGAAGGGGGGCTGCTGTGCAGTTGCATCCTTGTCAGCTTTATTCCGTGCTGTATAAAGAGGTGGTGAACTGACTTGGTGCATGGCTTATAGCAAGGGCATGCACAGTTGCATAGCTGATGAACTTCCAAGGGTTCCAGAGCTTGGCAAGAATCAAAAGAGTCTGTAAACCGGGGTTGGTAGCCATGCAAGGTAAGGCGTGCAGCGCGCCTGAGGGTTTACTCGGGTGCACGTGGATAGACCTTCTGGGGTGTTGGGTATGTACAGGCTGTCAAGCAGAAGTGCAGAGTATTGTGAAAAGCTTCAAACTGCAGGCCCTTAATGATTCTGGGACATGCCATTGTCTGTGCGCTGAGCGGGCTTGATGGGAGCACAGCACAGGGGTTTGAGGTTTGAGGCTGCTAATAGGGAAATGTCCCGACCCATTGGTGGCAGTACAAGGTCTTATCGTTTGTTAGGAGCATCATGCAAGAGAACATCTGCTGGAATCTGTGGAACATTCCAGCTGACCTGCTGAAACATCTTATTTCTTATTGCAAGAGTTCACGCTTTAGCAACAATCCCTTGCTCGTAGACTGGTCGGGAGCAGCAGCAGAGTACTTCTTTGCGACTTTTTGGATGAGAAACAACGCCGATGTCCACCTTTGCTACCCGTCCTGATACCTGTATTCTCTTTTTAGATGGCTTTCCCTCAGCCTCGTACAGAATCCTAGAAATTGCTCAATCCCAAGCTTCCAGCACCCATTGAGCAGGTGACTGTTGTACCCATATCAGAAATGCACTGGAGTGAGCTATTCTAGTTGCTGCCTCCGTGCAATTTTCTTTTCTACAGGTCATGAAGCCCATGAAGTCAGTGTTGTTACAGCAGGTAGGACCCTCGCCACAGCTCCAATCTAGCAGTCGCCGACCTTCAAATTTATTTTTTCAGCTTGAGGATTGGCGGAGCTGTCAAGATGCTGAATCCGCCTGCAGGCAGCAGACTCAGGCCAAATCCTGGTGCGGTATGGCAGTGTCATCAAGCGGTACAGCATTTGGGTGCTTTGAAGAGCCAGAGTTGTGAAGAGGGGTAAGATGGCGTTGATATACTGCACAACTAACGGCTGTGCTGTGCCCTATCTGATGTAACATGGAGATGATTAAGTAGTGAGCCATGGTGAGGGGTTAACATGAGCGAGAGGTGTACATGGTGCCAGTTGCATGGGGCAGCTTGTATATTCTCCTATTAATAATCTGATAGTAAGGTTTGCCAGTAATGCGGTTCTGTTGTTTTACCCTGGGCTAAGTACGCAGAACTTCCTTGTATGTACTCAGAAATATGTTGTCAGGCAGTCAAATGAATGGACAGTCATGCAGTTGTATAGTCACTGCCATGTATCTGGGGTTTACGATGTGGATATGTTTGAAAGAACCTTCTGCAGGCACTGAAATGATGCGCCCTGTTATGGCGCGTTGGTGCATTGATGCAGAATGAGGTCTGGTCGTTTGCTAGCTGGGTGGATGGGGGGCCTGAGGGGGTACCTGCCAGTAACGCTGAGGTGCATGCTGGGGAGCTCTGGCATTTTGACACATTGTGTTGTGTCAATGTTGTCCTTGAGGTGCATCAAGTGGCCGAATGCAAGCTTTTAGATCTGTTTGAATAGGTTTCTAAACAGGCATGGCCGTTACGCCTACCGTACCGTAGGGGAAAATTGCCGCTAAGTCACTAGGTGTGCAATCTACAGGTCTTTGCTGATCTTCGGTAGACGAACAGCGCACTGCAGCAATGCTGCTGCATGGTCGCATGGCAAGAGGGTCGCATAGTGCCACTGCGAGCCGGACTGGAGTGGGAGTGACCCTGTTCGGCTTTCCGTGTCGAGCTCTTTCCAGAGCATACTTAGATAACTGGTAGCGTATCAAAGAAGTACCCTTCTCTTGATCTGCATGTACCGTACTAGCTCATGCGTTTTGTTTTTGGGCTTGCACGTATTTAGACGGAGTCCCTCGTATCACGTTGTTCTACCGCTTTCACAGGCAAGGTTCCTGACCTGGGCCCTAGCCAAGCCTAACGTCCATAGAATAAGGCTTGAGAGCTGATTGGACTCTCACTGCAGTGAAGCGGTCATATGAGTCAGGCAAACAGCTTCCTGATCCTCTGATCCTCCTTGCAGAGGCTGCTCGTACTTGTTTCAAGAGCCGATTGCCACAGAACCTTTGGGCTGCGGGCCGCTACTCGTTGCAGCCACTCTTGGTTTCATACGCCAGGTAAGATTCCCGCTTATCGAAGCACAGGGGGTACTGGACTGGACTAGCCCCCATCAGGGACACATAGCACACCTGCATCTACTCTGCTTGTACAATGTCGTGTATGATGCATTTGGCAGTGTCCGATTTGCAGACAAGCTCCACTTTGCTGTGCATGCGCTTAACTCTGTGCTGGTCACTTTCTCTATGCTTACCTGCTCCATGCTTCTGTTCCACAGGCACCATGTCAGCAGACGCCTCAGCCTTCAGCTGCCTGCCCCTTGCAGTACGTGACAGACTCCTGCAGCAAGCCTTCCAGCAGCTGGATCAGCGCCACCTGTTTGGTGTGACCCCCAGGGTTTGCCGCCTCTGGCACCAGCTGTCCCTGAGCATCATCACTACCAGCCTGGATGTCACCATCACCATTGAAGCAGCAGCAGAGCAGCTCAGCCTCTGGATTAAGAATCTTGGGGCAGCTGGGTTGAGGATTCTGGTGCTGCATCTTGACCAGGCAGTATGCGGGACACCTGCGGCCCGCTCCCTACTGCAGTCACTTGGGTCAGCAATGCAGCTACGGAGCCTTGATATCTCGTCAACCCACCTTCCTGCAGTGCTTGACGTGCCCCTCCCCCCCCTCACCAACTTGACCAGTCTCAGCATCAGACGTTGCAGCCTAAATCCCACTGTGGTTAGCTCCATCCTGAATTTGAGCTCGCTGAACAGCCTGAGCCTCATGGTTTTAGATGTCGACGCGCTCGGAGCAGCGGGGGATTACTGGAGTAGCATCATGGAGCAGATGGTAACACGCTTGGTGGGGCTCACAAGCTTGGATCTGGGGATTCTAGTAAGCATTGAAGGGCTGGCACACCTCTGCGCCCTCCCTCAGCTGAAGCGGCTTTCACTAGGTCCTTTTTGTGTTCCTGCAACCAGCCTAAGGCACCTTGATTCTAGGCTCCCGGTAACCTCGATCTACATTAGTTCAAGAACCGAGTCACTCACCAATGCCGCAAGTTGGTTACATACTGCTGCTCCGGGGTTGGAGCACCTCTTTTTGCGCAATCTCGGGATTGCTACTGCGCCCGCCAGCTTCTTACCTCTCCACAAGGCTGTCCATCTTGAGTCCTTGTATCTTGGGAACCTGAGACCGGACTTCACCCAGCTGGCAGCACTCACTCAGCTAACCAAGCTCACCTTAAGGAATTGTGACATGCGTGACTCGGACGTGTGCATTTTGTCAGCCTTGACTGGCCTCCAGAGCCTGGACCTCCTCGGGAACCCAGGTATCACAGGAGCTCAGGAGTCTATGGAGGTGTTGGCTAACTCCATGTCACACCTTGACTCACTGCATGTGATGCAGACGGCTGCACAGTAGGCGTTTTAGGGCCAGCCTGTTTGGTTCAAGGCTTGAGCCTGAGGCATTGCAGATGGAATGCTAAGCAGTGTTGCTTCTATACTTTGCCTGTGCTCGTGCTGGGCAGTTGGTGGCGGCTTGTGGTAGCTGTTGTGCTTGGCAAGGTATAGCTGCTTTTGGTGGATGTTGTGCTTGGTCTGACCCTGATCTTGCAAACATCAGACATTGGAAGGTGCCTACGGCATACCTCTCTTGCATGTGTTGGTTAGCAATGGGTTGCAACTTATTAGGGCTTCAGCATGCAGGAGATCCTTCGTTCAGGCCAGATATATGTAGTACTTATGGCCTTCGTGAAGCTGGTCTTAGCTCCTGCTTGGGGTCCATGTGGTGCTCACGCCTTTCTGAGCAAAGAATCCATCCTGCATAAGAGGAAAACACAGAGGCAAAGCAAGTAATTGGTCGGTAGCCTACCTTGGAGCTGAGGCCTGGCAAGGGGATGTTCCTGAAACATGTGGTTGCTGTTTGCCTAGTCGCTGTTGCTAGTTCGCTCCATAACTGTGCTGAATTAAATTGATGTGTGCTCAGTAGCAAGTTTGCTTGTTGAGTTTGGTTCTGTTGACTTGCTGATGGATCTTGCAGACAGAGCTGATGGATCTTGCAGACAGAGCTGATGGATCTTGCAGACAGAGAATGCCATACTGAGACACTGCGCCCTTCACATGTGGGCTGGAAAACTCTTGCCAGGCAAGAATGCCGTTCCAGCCCACATGTAAAGGGCACGGTTTCTCATTATCAAGAATATCATGTCGATAACCTTTGGACTGGAGGAGTCTTGCAAGCATCATTACTATGTATTGCATCAAACTGTCGTGTGGCCCAGCTGTACCGCTTAGCACCTCCGCCTACCTGTTTCGCAAGGAGCAGGCAGGCACAAGTTTGATGGTTCTAGTATTCTGTCTGGCATTTCGTGGAACAATCGCACCACTATACAGCTCTGTTGTGCTCCAGCTGACATCACATGGAGATGATGAAGTAATGAGTCATTCATGAAGGGTTTGCATGAGAGGGTGCATTAGCCGCATGGGAGGGTGCATTAGCTGCATGGGGCAGCATGTAAGTTCGCCTAATAACTATGTGGTAATTGAAGGAGAGAGAGAGAGAGAACTACGCAGAGAAGGGGGGAAATCCCTTCTTGCATATGTTAAGGGAGTGGACCCTCACCTAAAACATATAGATAGGTAATTGAAGGATATGCCAGTAAGACGTTGTGTGGCTTTTGCCCAGACATTTATTCCTAAGGCAATCAATGGGCAGTCATTCAGTGGCATAGTCACTGCCATATACCTGGGGCTCTTACGTAATTACTTCTGAGATAACATTCTACAGGCACTGGTACTATGGCGCTATGCCCATTGGTGCATCTGTGCATATTGAGTCATGGTTGCGGGATCGGCGAAGGTGAGACTGTGTTAATAACAAGTATCGCTGAGGTGCATGCTGGGGCTCCCGGCATTTCTGACGCATTGTAATGTGGCAATATTGTCTGTGAAATGTGAAACGGGTAGTTAAATGCAAGCTTCTGTTTGGCCCTGGCAAGGTCTAATTGAACACGATTCTGAAGGGGACATGCTACCAGCTCGTGGGAAGAAAGCAGCCGCTAAGTAGGTCATGGTCTGTGCTATCTATAGTATTTTCTAGATATTCCGCAGGCCAACAGCGCAGCAATGCTCCGGCATGGCAAGATCGAGGGCTGTACTGCCAATGAGTCAGCCACCCGCTGTTTGCCCTTCCGTATCCAGCTCTTCTCTCTCTTTTGAAGTATTTTAGCTGGCTGGTAGTATATCAAAGGATGTACCCTTGTCTCGATCTTCGTGTATCAAGGATGTACCCTTGTCTCGATCTTCGTGTACCGTACTAGCTCATGCGCGTTGCTTTTTGGCTTGCATCTGTCCCGAGTGCTCTACCGCTTTCTGACGTGCTTTTAGCCAGGTGGGATTTGTGATCTGGCCCCTAAGCATACCTAACTTCCATAGGCTAAGCAGTGAGCGAGAGCTGATGGGACCTTCACTGCAGTCAAGCGCTCATATGCGGAGTTCGGCAAACAGCTTCCGATCCTCCTTGCAGACGCTACTCGTATTCCTATCAAGAGCCGATTGCCGCAAAATCTTTGGGTTGCGGGCGGCTAATCTGTGCAAGGAATCCCTAAGAACGATACTTGGTTTCATAGGCCAGGTAAGATTCCTCTCTTTTCTGAAGCACAGGGTGTAGTCAACTCGACTGGACTAGCCCCCAAGAGGGACACCTGACACTCCGTTCCAGGAACTGCAGGAAAAAATGGCCAGGTCCCTTGCACTTTATGCAGTGGGCACCCCTTTTGGTCTCTCTGCCTGATTATGTCTTGGCGGATTCGGTGCAAACAGCTTTATTGTATTTGTGTCCAATAGCCTTGTTATGGGGCTATTCAGTAAAGCAGCCTGCCATAAAGCTTACCGATGCAAGCGACGCTTTGGTACTCTGAAAGCTGATCCATGCATCCAGCAGAACACCACATGCATACTGGGGTCGGACTTGCAGTACTCTGCTTGCAAAGCCGTGTCATGTATGGTGCTCTTAGCAGCATCAGATTTGCAGGCAAGATCTGCTTCACTGTGCATGCTTGCAGTGTTCGGCTTACCTCTGTGTTGCTCATATATTGATGCGTATTGGCTCCATGCTTCTTTTTCACAGGCACCATGTCAGCAGACGCCTCAGCATTCAGCTGCCTGCCCCTTGCAGTACGTGACAGCCTCCTGCAGCAAGCCTTCCAGCAACTGGACCAGCGCCACCTGTTTGGTGTGGCCCCCAGGGTTTGCCGCCTCTGGCACCAGCTGTCCCTCAGCATCATCACCAGCCTGGATGTCAAGATTAACACCAGAGAAGCAGCAGAGCAGCTGAGCCTCTGGATGCATAAACATGGGGCAGCTGGGTTGAAGACCCTGCAGCTGCTTCTAGATGAGACAGTATGCCGGACACCTGCGGGCGGGTCCGTACTGCAGTCGCTTGGAGCAGCAATGCAGTTACGGAGCCTTAGTATTTTGACCAACGTCTCCATTGCAGAGCTTGACGTGCTTGATGTGCCCCTCCCTCCCCTCACCAACTTGACCAGTCTCAGCATCAACACCTGCAGCCTTATTCCCACCGTGGTTAGCTCTATCCTGAGTTTGAGCTCGCTAAATAGCCTGAGCCTCAACATCTCGTTTATCAATGAGGACGGAGCTGACTCAAGGGATTCTGGTATTAGTTTGTTGGAGCAGATGGCAGCACGCTTGGTGGGGCTCACAAGCTTGGATCTGGATGTGTCTAGTGCAAGCACTGAAGGTCTGGCACACCTCCAGGCCCTTCCCCAGCTGAAGCGCCTTTCAGTACTTCCTATATCTCTCTGTTCAAGCAAATTAAGGTTCTTAAATGGGCTGCCGGTAATTGCAATCCGCATTCATACGATGACTGGGGCACTGAGTGGTATCTCAAGTTGGTTACATAGTGCCGCTTCCAGTTTGGAGCACCTCGGGTTGCTCAACTTCAGTGAAGATCCTACTGCACCTGCCCACTTCTTGCCCTTCTACAAGGCTGTGCACCTCGAGTCCTTAGAACTCCTGAAGATAAAGCCGGACCTCACCCAACTGGCAGCGCTCACTCAGCTAACCAGCCTCTCCTTGAGGGAATGTGACATGCATGACACAGACGTGTGCACGTTGTCAGCCTTGACTGGCCTCCAAAGCCTGGACCTTGGCGACAACCCAGGAATCGCAGGGGCTCATGGGTCGATGGAGGTCTTGGCTAGGTCCATGCCACAACTTTGTTCACTGGATCTGTTTGAAACAGCTGCTCAAGATGCTGCACAGCGGGCTTTTGAGGGGCGGCGTCTTGTATTCTATGGCAATAGTGATAGTGAGGCTTGAGCCTCAGGCATATCGCATATCTCCTTTTGCTCGGGTTAAATATGAATGGTTCGCAAACTTTATAGGATATTTAAGTGTTCCGGGAGGACACTTCATCCCATATAGCAGTAATGCTCATGAGTCTGGTGAAGGATCTGATGGTCTCAGCTCGTACTTGGGGCCGTGTGGTGTCCAGCTCTTTCCAACCAAGTCAATCCATCGGCTTTGGAGAGGCAAGGTGCAAGCAGAGGCACAGCAAGCATTTTGTTGGTGCCCTAATGTAGATGCTTAGGAGGGACTTTTCAATCAGCAGGGGGTTGCTGTGTGTCTGTCTGTTGGTTGAGGAAGCTAGCTGCATAGCTGCCCTTAACTCCTCGGTGTCTGCTCAGTAGCAGGTTTGCTGGACTGCTTGTCGGGCATGGCCTTATGCTGTTGTTCTGTTTATGGATACTACAGACATGCGATGCTGGCAAGATTGTCCCATCTAACATGTAAGGGCACAGTGCCTCAATAGCAAGAGTGTTATGCCATTCATAACCCTAGAACTAAAGAGCCTTGCCAGCATGAGCAGTGTGTGAGGCATGCACCTGCCATTTGGGCAAGCCAAGCCTAAGCCTCTCTGCCTACCTGTTTCTGCAACTAGGAGCAGGCAGGCTCGAGCTGGATGAGTCTCATGGGTTATTGTTCCGGCATTTCCTGGAACCTTAGGCATGAACAATCATGTGTCTGTGCAGAGTGCGAGGATTGTTAGATGCATGCATGTGGTAGCCTACCCTAAGGGAATATGTTGTTGTCAGGTGTGGGAAATGAGGGCACTGGCGCCCGCTGAATTCTGCCATTGTTGTTCATCCTTGCCTGAAGTGGCAAGCGGCCGGTTCTTAAGGTTGCATGGGAGCAGAGAATCAGGGCAGGTGGGAGGGGAGTGTATGGTCTGCATGGTGGTCAGGGTTTGCAGGACAACAGCAGCGCAAGGGGTAGGGATTGAGGAGCGGGGACTAGGAGTGAGGGGTCCTGTGATTGCGGAGGTGGCATTGTTCTGGTGTAAGGTTACGGTATATGGTGTGATGGTTGTGCCTGGTGTAGACATAGGCATTTTGTGGTTATTGGTGCTGGGTCATAGCTGCACTTGAGACGTTGTACAGCGGGCTTCAAGGAGTGGTGATTCTAGATTAGAAGCTTGAGCCTCAGCATTCCTTTCTACATGCTAGGAAGTCCTGCTTCATCAGTTGTGTTCATGCTCATGCTGTGGAGAGCTGTGGGCTGCTTCTGGCAGCTGTTGTGCTTACCAAGTGTTAGCCTTACCGTGGTCTTGAGCATTAAGATTTCGGAAGGTTTGTACGGTATGAATGGTATGCAGGCTCCGATAGGATATCAAATTCATGCAGGGCATGCTTTAAGCCAGACAGCAGGTAGTATTCATAATCCTTGTGAGGATGATTGCGGCCATTGCTTTGGGCCATGTGGTGTCCAACTCTGTTTTGATAAATTGGATCCATCCTACATAAAAGCAAGTTCAGAGGCTGAGCAAACAAAAGGGTAGTAGCCTACATAAGAGGCAGGGAAGTCCTGCCCCAGCTGCAGAGGCCTGAAAGCGCTGCTGCATCAGTATTGATCTGATACATGAGAGTCATGCAGCCGCTGCAGGTGGACAGCTTCCTCAATGCCTTCAGGCCTCTGCAGCCGAGGTAAAGAGGAATGTTTCTGGGAGCAGATGGTGTTTGTGCGTCTGTATGTTGCCTTCGAGTATTCATCGGTGGTCTTAAGCCTAATCGCAGTCGCCTACTGTATGTCCTGTCTAGTGAAACCATTCAGTGACAGCTGTTGGTACCTTGATGCAGTATCCTCCCTTAGTGCGGTTAGTACATCTTTTGACTGTGGCATTTGTGGGCCGTCCCAATTGATTGGGCAAGAGTCGGACCCCCTGGGACAGAGAACATTTTGTTTCTCCTGACTGCAGATGTGCTTTGATCCAGTTTGTTTTCTGGGTGAGATCAAAGCACATCTTCAGTGGAGTGCTCATAGTCGTAGACTGTCAAGTTTGGTTTCTGGATGAGATCATCTCACCCAGAAATCAAACTTGACAGTCCACGACTATGAGCAGAGAGCTGATTCCAGCAAATGCATGCTGTTGGCAAGGACCACCCGGACCATTTTGGTTTGTCTGCTCGTTACATGAAGTTCTGGTGTTGCAAATTGCATAGTGGCCAACCCATGGATCCAGTCATTCCCAGGCCGTTGCATATGGGTTCAGGTAGTGTTGTTGGCCAAGGTGCATGGCAGCTAATCTGCAGCGGTCTTGTTTGGGGGCAGCACATTGCATGTGGGTTAACTGCCAGGGATGCTGGCAGTAGACACATGATGGGGGTCTCTTGCACCTCTGCTGTGACACATGGTAGTTTAATAATCTTACCTGTAAGGTGCAGTTGCAGGGCAGCGGAATTGCACACTTTTCTGATTGGATGGGGTCATGTAATGGCATGGTCATGGGGAGAGAGGTACTAGGTAATTGTTTGCGTGATCTGACCCTGCTATCATTATGCCAGCCTACGCTGCTTGGGGAGGCATTACTGCTCAGATGTTTTTGACTATCACTGACAGCTGACTACACTATGTGGTGTATGCCATTTTAAAACAGGTTGTACCCACGGTCAATGGGTTTACAGGTGATTTGCTGCTGTTTGCAATGGGTAGGTGGAACCTCCTAGTGGGTTGTAAACTAAGCTGTGCTTCCAGTCCGTGTCGATGCTGCAGGACCTTTGCCCATGCGTCCAGCTGACCTGCTGCTCGTGGCGCTTCAGCTGCAGACCGCTCTAAAGCAGAGGCTGGAGACGTCTTGCTGAAATGTGTCATGTTGCAGGTGAGTCGAGGGTTCTCCGGGCTAAGGCTTTTTGGTAAAAAGTGGGTCCCCTTGGCCTTAAAGGTTTGTTTGGTCGACCTTGTGTCACATGGCTGTGGGCGTGTGTGAATTTTTGCATTGGCAAACCTATAGCGGTAGAAGCTTCTCTGAGGCTTTGCAGGGTCGCCGCAGTTAGTAAAGGACACCAGGCTACATCTACTGTGTCACTTGTACTGCTTGTGCCTCCGCCTGCAGGCCCCCTAGTAACTCCATAATCAAATGCATTCACCTGTGCTTCAGGGATACAGCGCAACTGGCATGCAGCGCAACTGACACAGGAGGCCTTTGGTCCCTTAACCGTAAGTGAATAGCCTTCTTTAAATTCAGGTCTCTACGGGGTTCTCTACGGGGTCGTCGTAAAACATGAGGAGTCCTGCAATTGTGCCTATACCTGTTTTTGTGTTCTATATTGGAGCATGATCTGGGACTTCCTGCATATGTCGTGTAGCAGCAACTGACCCAGAAGCATGGGCCCCTACCTGCTCAGCTGCAGATAGGAAGGCCTGAACCATGAGCACATGTCTTGCTGGAATAATGCTGTTCAGCTGCTGCCTCACTTCCTCACTCTGGAAAGGTGTCACTGGAACGGCTGCTGTCAACCGGTAAGTGCAGAAAGGGGCTTTCAGGGTGGAATATATAGGTATACATGGTGGGGTGCTCATCAGGGAAGAACAGGAACACTCGTTAGCTTGGGATAGCGATGCTTGGGGTTCTTAGAGCTGATATAAAGAAGCAGCAGACTACGAAGCCAAGGTGCGGCTGCATCCTTGTCAGTTGCAATCTGTGCGCTATGAAGAGGTGGTAAACTGACTTGGTGCATGGCTTTGAGCAAGGACATACACAGCTGGCATAGCTGGTGAAATTCAAGGGCTCTATAGCTTGGAAGCAAGCAGGAGGAGTCTAAGCCGGGGTTGGGAGCCATGCAAGGTAAGGCATGCAACGCCCCTGTGGGTTTACTCAAGCGCACCTGGATAGAGCTCCTGGGGTGCGCGGGGTATGCACAGGCTGTCAGGCAGAAGTGCAGAGTATTCTGTGATGCTTAACAGCAGACTCCTAAGGTGTCTGGAACATGCCATTGTCTGCCCGCTTACTGCCCGCTGAACGGGCTTGGTGTGAGCACATCACAGAGTTGAATTACAGGTTTGCTGCTGCTGTCAGGGGATGTTCTGGTTGGTTGCAGTAGAAGGTGTTGCTGTGTGTTTGGAGCATCATGCAGAAGAACATCAGTTGGAATATGCATGAACGCTCCAACTGGGCCTCAACGCAGAAATAGGTTACCTTGTTATCACAGGAGTTCAAACTTCAGCAACATTCACAAGCTTACCAAATGCTAGTAGAGTGGCCGGGAGCAGCAGCAGAGTATTCCTTTGAGAGCCTTGATGAGTCACTACGCTGATGTCCACCTTAGCTACCAGTATTCTCTCCTTAGTCTTGCCTTTGTTAGGCTTGTACAGAGCCCTAGCAGCTGCTCATTCCCAAGCTTCCAGCACCCAAGGAGCAGGTGAATGTTGTTCCCATGCCAGAAATGCAATAGATGGAGCCATGCTGACGTGCTGCTCCGTGTCCCTGCAGTTTATGAGCTCCATGCCCGGGGGGGGGGGGGCAAAAAAGGTGCAAGACCCCATCCTAATTTTCTGAAATTGACCTCCAGACCCCCCTGCCCTCCCCCCCCCCCCCCCGAGAGACTGTCTCCAGGGGTCCTCCTGATGTGTCTTCTGGGGTGTTCTCATAGTCAGCATGTGCTTGCACACTGTATATGACTTGGGTGGCATGGGTAGGTGGTTGTAAGCACGCTGTTGAGCCAAGCCTGGCACTTGGGGTTTAAGGGTCACAAAACCCTAAACCCTAACATGTGGGCCTACTCCTGCTGCTTTTCATCTGCATCACCTCCTGCATCACCATATCAACACCTGTGGATGATTGCCACTCTCAAACCAAGAATCCAGGTTGGACATCCGTGGTCCCGAAGCCAAACTGAGGCCTTTAATTGCCCTGACATCAGCGATCTAGGGTTACCAGAAGATTCCTATGTCCCTCTACATGGTGTGAAGGGCCATAGCTGTCACAATTAGGGCCAAATGGCGCAAAAAAACTGTACCCAAAAAATCCGGAAAGTGACCTCCAAGACCCACCGACCCCCCCCCCCCCAAGAATTTTCTTCAGAAAATTTTTTGGGGGTCACAGGGGTATAGAGAAACCTTTCCCTGACACCTGTGCCAAGTTTTGACCAAAAATTGAGGATGGGGTCTGAAATTATCTGCCTTGCCCCCCCCCCCGCCCCCGCCTCGTCCATGCAGTCACTCGTGCTACAGCAGGTAGGACCCTCGCTACAGCTCCAATCTAGCAGTGGGTCCCCAACCTTCAAGAAGTTTTGTGGATTGGCGGAGCTGTCAAGATGCTGACTCCGCCCGGAGACTCAGGCCAATTGAAAGCCTGGTGCCGGGCAGTGATATCAGGCAGTCACAGCATTTCATTGGGTGCATTGAAGAGCCAGGGATGTGACGAGGGGTAAGATGGTGTTGACATGACTGCACACCTAAAGGCTCTGGTGTGCCTATCTGACGTGAGATGGAGATGATGAAGTAAGGATGAGCGGTTCACATGAGAATGTGGGTGCATTAGTTGCATGGGCAGCGTGTATGTTCGCCTACTAACAGTTTGATAGTAAGGCTTGACCGGTAATGGGGTTCTGGTGTTTTACTCTGGGCTAAGTCGGCTCAGAACTCCTTTTTCTCACCGTGTATTACCAGGCGGTCAACTGAATGGAAAGTCATGCAGTGAGTATAGTCACTGCCACATACCTGGGGCTTTCGAGGTGGATACGATTCAAGAAGCCTTCTGCAAGCACTGGGAGTATGCGCCGTGCTATGGCGCGTTGGTGCATTGATGCAAAATGAGGTCTAATCACTGGTGGATGGAAGGGAAATGACCTGAGGGGGTACGTGCCAGTAATGCTGAGGTGCATGCTGGGGGCCTCTGGCATTTTGACGCATTGTATTTGCCAATGTTGTCTGTGAGGTGCATCAAGTGGCCAAATGCAAGCTTCCAGATCCGGTTTGAATAGGATTGCGACCAGGGCATGGCCGTTACGGCTACCAGTTCGTAGGGATAGATTGCCGCTAGATCACTAGATGTGCGATCTACAGTATTTGCTGAATCTTCGGTAGGCGAATAGCACACTGCAGCAATCTACGGCATGGTCAGCATGGCCGGAAGGCAAGGTGTACTGCCAGCCGGAGTCACCCCAGTTGCACCAGTCCCTAAACCCTTTTCGGCTTTCCCAGTAGCTCTTTTCGAAGCATACTTAGCTGGCTGGTAGGGTAGCAAAGAAGTACCCTTGTCTCGATCTGCGTGTACCGTATTAGCTCATGCGCTTCGATTTTGGGCTTGCATGTATCCCGTTGCTCTGCCGCTTTCCAACGTCCTTCAGTTTTCGCCAGGCAACATTCGTGACCTGGCCCCTAGCCAAACCTAACTTCCATAGGGTAAGGCTTGAGAGCTGATTAGACTCTCACCGCAGTGGATCGGTCATATGAGGAGTTAGGCAAACAGCTTCCTTATCCTCTGATCCTCCTTGCAGAAGCTGCTTCCTTCTAACTTAGAAATACAAAACAACAACAGAAGCTGCTCGTATTTGTTTCGAGAGCCGATTGCCACAGAACCTTTGGGTTGCGGGCCGCTAATCTTTGCAGCGACACTTGATTTCATAGGCCAGGTGAGATTTCGCTTTTCCGAAGCACAGGGGGTACTGGATTGGACTGGATAGCCCCCATCAGGGACACATAGCACCACTTTGAGCAACTGCGGGTGATTAAGGGTCAGTCGACTTGCACGTTATGCAAGGGGGAAATGACTACCTGTTTGGTGTCTCTGCCTGGTCTCTGTTATAAAGGGCTTGGAGACTTCACCAACTGCAGCGCCCCAGCAAGCATGATATTCGCACGCTAGTCCCAATGATCCCAATTCTACGTGATTGACAGACGATATCACCACTCGAAAAATTGTCATTATGACGTTGTTTACAATGCCCTGGATAGGAGATCAATGGCACGTGGTTAGTTTGGAGGGTAATTCCGATGGTTTGCCTTTCTCCCTCTGAAACCAGGCTCCTGAACCACATGTACTTATGTTTGCAGATAAGAGGGAGCTATACTAGCCTTTTGGAACCGGGTTTGGCCACTGAGTTCAGGGAGCTCTGTGCAAAGACAAATTGCTTGTATCGGCAATAAGCCTGGTAAGCCCCCATTCGGTAAAGCGGCCTCCCACTGTGAATACAGATACACGTGAAGCTTTGGCATTATGAAGGCTGTTTACGTGCATCCAGCCAAACACCACATGCACACTGGTGGTCGGCCCTGCATCACTCTGCTTGTGAAGTGTTGTGTAAGATGTTCTTAGCAGTGTCAGATTTGCAGGCAATTTCCCCTTTGCTGTGCATGCATGCTGTACTGGGCTTACATTTGTGCTGCTCAAGATCTAATGCTTATTGGCTCCATGCTTCTGTTTCACAGGCAGCATGTCAGCAGACGCCTCAGCCTTCAGCTGCCTTCCCCTTGCAGTACGTGACAGCCTCCTGCAGCAAGCCTTCCAGCAGCTGGACCAGCGCCACCTGTTTGGTGTGGCGTCCAGGGTTTGCCGCCTCTGGCACCAGCTGTCCCTCAGCAGCAGCACCAGACTGGATGTCAAGATCACAACTGAAGCAGCAGCAGAGCAGTTCAGCCTCTGGATGCAGAACCATGGGGCAGCTGGGCTGTTGAGCCTGCTGCTTTGTTTGGACCAGGCAATATGCCGGACACCTGCGGCCCGCTCTCTGGGGCAGTCACTCCGAGCAGCAATGCAGCTACGGAGCCTACGTATTTCAACAGACAACTCTTTCGCAGTGCTTGATGTGCGCCTCTCTCACCTCACAAACTTGACCAGTCTCAGCATCAAAAGCTGCATCCTAAAACCCGCTGTGCTTCGCTCTATCCTGCGGTTGAGATCGTTGAACAGCCTCAGCCTCAGCCACATATGGGCCAACGTGCATGGAGGTTACTGCAGGCACTATTTAGGCAGGGTCATGAAGCAGATGGCAACACGCTTGGTGGGGCTCACAAGCTTGGATCTGGGTGTTGCTGTAAGCCCTGAAGGTTTGGCACATCTGCGCGCCCTCCCTCAGCTGAAGCGGCTTTCATTAGGTATAACTGTTGCCACAAGCAGCCTAAGGCACCTGAATGCGCTCCCCGTAACCTCGATACACATTCATTCGACAGCCGAGCAACTGAGCGACGTCTCAAGTTGGCTACATAGTGCGGCTTTGGGTTTGGAGCACCTCGTCTTGCACAATTATGGTGGTTGGACTGCCCCTGTTTGCTTGTTACCTTTCCACAAGGCTGTCGACCTTCAGTCATTACGTCTCTGGAGCGTAAAGCCGGACCTCACCCAGCTGGCAGCACTCACTCAGCTAACCAGCCTCTCCTTAACCCAGTGCAGAGTGATTGACGCTGACGTGTGCATGCTGGCAGCCTTGACCGGCCTCCAGAACCTGAGGCTGTGCTACAACCCAGATATCACAGGGGCTCAGGGATCTATGGAGGTGTTGGCTAGGTCCATGCCGCAGCTTGCCACACTGGGGCTGGTGGAGACAGCTGCGCAGGCGGCTGCACAGCAGGCATTTCTGGGGCGGCGTCTTCTCATAGAGGTTGAGCCTCCAGCTGCTTTGCAAATCTTTAGATTCTAAAAAGTTATGCTGTAGTGGTAGTTTGCCTGTGCTCATGCTGAGCAGTTGTGGGCTGCTTCTGATAGCTGTCGTGCTTGGTAAGGTCTTGCCTCATGGCCCTGATCTTGCAAACACCCGAAAATGTGAGGTGCTTACGGCGGATCTCTGATGCATGGGTTGCTTATGAACTATCAGGGGTATGTGCATGCTAGTGGGGCAATTTGTTGTTGGATGTATGTGTTGTCAAATGTGGGGATGATGGCACTGGCACCCACTGAGCTCTGTACTGTTGTAGTATCCCTGCCTGAAATAGCAAGAGTGCGGGTGCCTGGAGGTCCTGTGGGAGCAGAGAAACAGGGCAGGCGGTTTGGAGTGTGCTTGTCAGGTGATTGCATGGGAAGCTCGGAGCAGTGCAAGGGGTAGCGGTTGATAAAAGGGGAGATTGGTGGGACGGCTGACTTTAAGTTGGGAAGGTAGTATTGTTCTATTCTATGGTTACTGCTCCGTGTGTGGTGGCGGACCCAGGCATAGACATATGCATTCTGTGGTTCTTGGTTTTTGGCAATAGCTGCACAAGAGGCTGCACAGCGGGCCTTTCGGGGGTGGCGTGTCTTATTAGGCTAAGGCATTCCAGACAAAGTGCTAGGATAATTTGCTTTAAGGGTTTACCTGTGCTTATGCTGGGCAGTTGTTGGCTGCTTCTGGTAGCTGTTTAGCTCGGCAAGTGTTAGCCTTATTCAGATCTTGAGGATAGTTCAGACCTTGGCTGGTGCACACGGCATGTGTCTTCTGCACGAATGGTTTGCAAGCTTGTGGAACGGCTGGCTGTAAGCTGGGGACGTAGAATTGTTCCCGTCTATGGCTACTGCTCCTTGTGTGGTGGCCGACCCAGGTGTAATACACATATGCATCCTGTGGTTCTTGGTTTTTGGCGATAGCTGCACAAGAGGCTGCACAGCGGGCCTTTCAGGGGTGGCGTCAATAGACTAATATGAATAAAACCTCAGGCATTCTAGACAAAGTGCTAGGAAGATTTGCTTTATGGGTGTACCTGTGCTTATGCTGGGCAGTTGCTGCCTTCTTCTGGTAGCTATCGTGCTTAGCATAGCCTTACCCAGATCTTGAGAATAGTTCAGACATTGGGTGGTGCACATGGCATGTGTCTCCTGCATGAATGGTTTGCAAGCTTCTAAGGATATTGAAATGTGCAGGGCATGCTTCATGCCAGACCGCGGTGGTGTCCATGGTTCCGCTGAAGGACCTGCTTCGGGCCATGTGGATTCCAGCTCTTTCTGGGCAAATTGATACTCGGTTTTTAGAAGCAAGTGCAAGGGCTGAGCAAGTAACTGTTTAGTAGCCTACCTTAACTTAGACTGGGAAGTCCTGCCCTGGCTCCAGAGGCTTGAAAGCACCGTGTAAGCTGTCCACCTGCAGCGGTTGCATAAGTACTGGATCTGAGGTGATGTCCGGGCGTGTGCTCCTGAGAACAAATCATTCATGCAGCCGCTGCAGGTCGACAGCTTCGGCAATAGTTTTAGGCTTCTGTATCCAGGGTGTAGTGGGATGTTCCTGGAAGCAGATTGTTACTGTGCATCTGTCTGTTTCCTCCTAAGATATACTGTTGGTCTGAGCCTAATCATAATTGCCTCACCTATGCCATCCATATGGAAACCATTTGATTACGGTTTTTGGTCCCTTGATGTGGTATGCTGGCTTGGTGCTGTAGATTGTATGACTGTGGCATTTGACCACCATCCCAATCGAATTAGGATCGGACAAGAGTCAGCCCCTAGGACATGTTGGCACCAATCCATCTTGTTTCTTCTGGTGTGGCTTTAAATAATTAAATCTTAGTGAAGGTCGTTTGGAGTGGTAGCTTGCATCGATCTTCTGTTACCTAATTGTGCATAAGGTTCACCTGCTGCTCCACTGCACATCGATTTGATTGCAACCAAAACTGAATTTGACAGGCCATGGGCAGAGAGCTGATTCCAGCAAATGCATGCTGCTGAGTGAACAAGGATGGTCCGGAGCATTTTGGTTTGTCTGTTCATTACATGATGATCTGGTGTTGCAGATTGCATACAGGGCAACCCATATGTCCGGCATTTTCGGGGTCGTTGGATATGGGTTCAGGGATCGATGGTGTTGTCCAACGTGCTTGAGAAGTTATCTGCAGAGGTCTTGTTTGGGCGAGCCACCCTGCATGTGGTTAGCTGCCAGTGATGCTGATTAGGTGCATGCTTGGAGCCTCTGGCACTTCTGTTGTGAGTCATTGTAGTGTGGTAATCTTACCTGTAAGTTGCAGTTAGGTGGCAGGGGAATGCACTCTTCAATGTCTTATTGGAGAGTTATAAAGCAGTCATGGCGGCTGTTACGGCTACCAGGTCATGGGAGAAAGAGGCGCTAGGTCCTTGTTTACATGATCTGACCCTGCTATCATTTTGTACTGCTTTCATGCCATTGACTATCAGCTGACTACATGTGGTGTTCATCATGTTAAAACAGCTTGGGCCCACGGTCCACTGGTTTGCAGATGATGCTGCGACCTGCAAAGGGTAGGTACTAGCAGCTCCTATTGGCTTGTGAAATTAGCCTTGCCTGTAGTCCTTGTCAATGCTGCAGGACCCTTGCCCGTGTGTCCTGTTGACCTGCTGGTGGTGGCGCCTCAGATGCAGAAGTCAAGGGCTAAAGCAGACTGAGCAGTTATCTCGCTGGGATTCCCCATGTTTCAGGTGAGTCAAAAGGTTTCCAGGGAGCCCTACGACGACTCCCTGTGGCCTGGAAGATTTGTTTATTTTACTTTGGGTGAGTGTGTGAGATCCTTACATTGGCAAACCCATGGTGGCAGTTGAGTGTCCGGCTGCAGTGAGGCTTTGCAGGTCTTCTACATATGATTCATGGGCATACCAAGCTACAATTTCTCATTGTGTCACTATTACAGTGTGGTCTTCTGCTGTACTGTCTCTAGTAACTCCATATCCAAATGCTATTACCTGTGCGCTGGCATGCAGCCCAATTGACACAGGGCCCTGTTGTGGGTCGTTCCCCTTCAATCAAATACCCACTTTCAAGATTGCCTCTCTATGGGCGTGTCCTGCAGTACGGCTGCGCGCGATGCACGAGTATCTCTCCTCAGTAGGAGCATGAGCTGGGACTTCCTGCCTATGTCACCTACAGGCAACTCGACCAGAAGCATGGGCCCTATGTGCTCAGCTGCAGAAAGGAAGGCCTGAAGTATGAGCAGACATCTTGCTGGAATTCAGCTGCTGGATAATGTTTCCCCTTGGATATGTGTCACTGGGACGGCTGCTGTCAACTGGTAAGTGAAGGAAGGGGGCTTCTCGGGAGAAGTGATAGATATACACTATGGTGGGGTGCTAAACAAGGGAAGTCAGGAAACTCAGTCTGTGAGTGAAGGAAGGGGGGCCTTTTGGAGAACTGATAGATGTACACATGCAGTGGGTGCCAGACTGGGACAAAGAGGAAACTCCGTAACTTGGAGTAGAGATATTTGGCTTTGCCGTGCTGATACATGAAGAAAGCGGACCATGAAACCAATGTGGGGCTGCATCCTTGTCAACTGCAGCCCATGTTCTGTGCAGAGATAATAAACCGACTTGGTGCACCTGGCTGGAGCAAGGCCAGATACCATTGCATAGCTCACAAAGTGCAGGGGCTCCCAGAATAACTAAGCCGCAAGCAGGAGAGTGCCTAAGCTGGGTTTGCACACCGTGCGGGGTAAGCGATGCTCCATGCCTGAGGGTTTACTAGGTGCAGCTGGATAGGAGTGCTGGGTATAGCCAGGCTGTCAAGCAGTGGTGTAAAGTGTCCTGAAATGGTTACAACCAGAATTGCAAGGGTTTTGGATCGTGCCACTGTTTGCGGCCTGAACGGGTTTGAGGGGGTACCACACAGCAGAGTTGAAGGTGTGGTACTCAGCAGGCTGTTGTAAGGCATTCTTGGATCAATTATTACAGTACAAAGTGTTAGCATGTGCAGAACATCAGCTGGGAGTTGTAGGAGGATCCCAAGTGGGCCTCAATGCAAAAACATGTTTCGTTCAGATTGCAGGGACTGGATGACGATTGAATCTAGCAATCAGGGAGCGGCCGGGCAGCGCAGCAAATGAAGTGAGTCCTTGAGAGCCTTGATGCAGTGTGTCACTATTACCATGTCAACTCCTGCTACCCATGTTCTCCTGGAAACTGCTTCTCTGCGACTTTTACAGAGCCCGAGCAGTTGAGCAGTCACAAAGGTCCATCTAAACCCAGTCGGCAGGTGATTGTTGTACCTATGCCAGAAGGCATATGCGGCATGCACAAGCCGCTCGGAGCAACAATCATGTGTGCTGCTTCCTGCTGTTGCTATTCCTGCAGGTCATGAAGTCAGTGGTGATGCAGCAGGCCGGAGCATGATCACAGACTGTACTGCAGTTTGTGACCCATCTTCAAGATCTTACAGCAAGAGGATTGGCAGAGCTCAGGACAGACCCAATTGCTGGATCCACCTGGCTGCAGCAGACCCCATTGTAACCCTGATGCGCCACGTTGTTCGGCGAGCAGTACAGTGTATGGGTGCTTTGCGGAACCAGATATGATGAGGCATGAAGTGGGGATGATGAAGTAATTATTGGCTGGTCTGCATGAGAGATGGTTGTTTATTGCATGGCGGAGCAGCTATTCATGCCAGCTGCAGTTTTGCTCATATACCTTGATTATTTAGGCAGTAATGAGGTTGTGTGGTCTTTGCCTGGGATATAGTCTTCTGCATCGTCACCCAGTGAATGGACACTAGTCATGTAGTGGCAAGTCATCGCCATACATCTGGGGCTGTCAAGGTGGTTTGGACAGGCATACTGGTATACGGCAGCCACTGGTATTGTTGTGTATGCAGCCACTGAGTCTACTAATTCATGTTTGTTTGTAACTGGGCCATGGTGTCATGCCCGTGAGTGCATCGATGCAGACTGCTGAGTTCGGCTGGATGAGGAAGCTAAGGGTTAACTGATAGCGACGCTGAGTTGCATGTTGGGGTCCTGGAAATTCTGCTGTGACAATTTGTGGCGTGGTTATCGTGTTTGTAACTTTCAACGCGAAGCAACCAGATGCAAGCTTCTGATTGAATTGGGTTCGGAACAGGCATGGCCGTTACGGCTACCAGGCCATAAGCAGAGATAAGTCGCTAGGCCCTGGTTGGGGCTGTGGGAGTATCTTCTGAATCTTCGGAAGGCCATCAACGCATCAGTTGCTCCGTCATGGCAGGATTGAGGGCTGTACTGCCAGTGAGTCACCCGATGCAGGTTCGGGTTTCATGTCCACCTAGTGTGAGCTGTGAAGTCCTTTTACAATTAGAACAATTATCACTGGCCAGTAGTATCTATAGGAGCTCTTTCTCCTATCTCCATGTACCATACTAGCTCATGTTCTTTGTAGGCTTGCATGTGTCCAACTGCTCTAGTGCTTTCAGCCGAGAAGGATTTCGAGCTGGCATCTAAGCATACTTACTATCCGCGGGGTAAGCTGTGACAGCTAGTTCGAGGCTTAACTGCATTTGAGTGCTCATTTAGGGAGAGTTCTCCAAACAGCGTGCCTGCTCGCATCTGAGTGATCGCAAGAGCTACTAGTATGTCTGATCATAAGTCAACTGCCGCAGAACCTTTCACTTGCGGGCAGGTACTGTATGAAATTAATCCCTTGGGAGGGCAATTGCGGTTATAGGCCAGGTAAGACTTGGTGGTGAGACTTGTCCCTCTTGTGAAGCACAGGGCATTTGCGGTTTAGGGACTGGCGTGGCCCCACTGATCAGGCACACAGAACACTTCTTTCCAGGAATTGCGGTTGTTCACTCGCTGGTCCTGTTGCACGTCAGCAGTGGGCACACACAACCCAGCTTTTGGTGTCTCTGCCCATTACCTGCAACTCGGAGGGCGATCATGATTAGGTACTGCAGCGTACCAGCAAACTCAATAGTCAAGCTTCAAATCCATTAATTAATTCCAAGCTTCTATGATGGAGAGGTGATATCAGCACTCTAGTTTGATCATATTCTTGCTGTCTGATCATGAAAGGATAGGGGACCAAGGGCAAGTGGTTGAGAGCAGGATATGAAATTGTGTTTCTTCTCTCCCCAGAACTATGCTTCTGTGTGCCTCACCCCACCGCCCCCTCCTAACCCGCCCCATGTGTGCTTCTGTCCTATGCAGATCCCAAGGTCCGATAAGCTAGCTTGAGTAAAGACAGTGTGTGCAGTGAAACAGGTGAGCAGATCTGCAGCCCCCTGGGGACAAGATGCATGGAGACTTATACTAGTACCCCTTTGAGCAGCTGCTTTCTGGCTGGGCGCAAAAAATGCGGAAGGGGTTCTTGTAGCCACTGGTTTTGGTATGGGGCTGTTTGGTTAATCGGCCTTCACTGTAGCAAAGCTTTGTTATGGCCTGGGAGCGGTTCCATGCATCAGCAAAGAAGCACATGCATACTGTTGGTTAGGCGTGCATTACTCTAAAAAACAATGTTAAGCTCATCTCTGGTGCCGCTCTTAGCAGTGCCACATTTACAGACAAGCTGTACTCTGCTGTGCCTGCCTGCAATGTTGGTCTTACGTCTGCGCTGTTCAGATTTAATGCTTACTGGCTCCATGCTTTTTTTCACAGGCACCATGTCAGCAGACGCCTCAGCCTTCAGCTGCCTGCCCCTTGCAGTACGTGACAGCCTCCTGCAGCAAGCCTTCCAGCAGCTGGACCAGCGCCACCTGTTTGGTGTGGCCCCCAGGGTTTGTCGCCTCTGGCACCAGCTGTCCCTCAGCATCATCACCAGCCTGGATGTCAAGATCACCACTGAGGAAGCAGCAGAGCAGCTGGACCTTTGGATCGTGAACCACGGGGACACACTGGTCAACATGCAGCTGGACTCGACTTTAGCAGTATGCCAAACGCGTGCCGGTCGCTCTGTCCTGCGGTCTCTTGGAGCAGCAGCACAGTTACGCAGCCTCAGTATATTGACAAACTCCTCTGGCACAAATCTTGACGTGGCCCTCCCTCCCCTCGCCAACTTGACCCATCTCAGCATTGACAGCTGCAGCGTCACTCCCACTATGCTTAGCTCTATCCTTAGTTTTAGGTCGCTGAACAGCCTGAGCCTCTGCTATATGTATGTCATGCACGGAGCTAATATTTGGGTTTCTTGGAGCAGTATGATGGAGCAGATGGCGACAAGCTTGGTGGGGCTCACGAGCTTAGATTTGGGATTTCATGTAAGCAGTGAAGGTTTGGCACACCTCCGTGCCCTTCCTCAGCTCAACGGCTTTCAGTAGGTATATGCCCTATTGACGCAAGCAGCCTAAGACACCTAAATGGGCTCCCCATAACCTCAATCCACATCCTATCGACACCTGAGGACTTGGGAGATGCCTCAACTTGGCTACATAGTGTTGCTTACGATTTGGAGCACCTCAGTTTGTCCCTTGAGTGGGGTCCTACGGTGCCTGCGCTTTCGTTACCTCTCCACAAGGCTGTCCGCCTCGAGTCCTTACATCTCTGGAAGCTAAAGCCGGACATTACCCAGCTGGCAGCACTCACTGGTCTGACCAAGCTCTCCTTAAGGAATTGTGACATTGATGACGCAAATGTGTGTAGCTTGTCAACCTTGACTGGCCTCCGGAGCCTGAATCTTGGTTTGAACCCAGATATCACCGGGGCTCAGGGGTCTATGGAGGTATTGGCTAAGTCCATGCCACAGCTTTACTTTCTAAAGCTGTCTGAGACAGCTGCACAGGAGGCTGCACAGGACGCGTTTCAGGGGCGGAGTATGTAACTAGGGTTTATGGTTTAGGTTTAGGGTTCGTTTCGGGGGTGGGATCTTTGATTAGAGGTGTGAGCCTCAGGCGAAGGTTGCTTGATAGAATGATAGATACTACTGCATTTACACCTTGCACTGGGCAATGGTGTGCTGCTTCTGGTAGCGGTTGTGCTTGGATTGAGGTTTTGGATAGGGGCATGGGTTAGCCCTACTTTGATCTTGGGAATGTCAGACATTGCAAGGTGCGTACGGCATGTCTCCCTTGCACCCGGTGGTTATGAATGGTCTGCAAGTTGCATAGGGTGTCAACATGAGGAGATGCTTTAGGCCTGATAGCGGTAGTACGCATCGGGTCGTGCTGAAGGATGGTCTTAGCTCCTGCTTGGGGTCCATGTGGTGTCCAGCTCTTTCTATCTGAGCAACCAATCCATCCTGCCGATAAGAACAATTACAGAGGCAGAGGGCAAGCAATTGGTCAGTAGCCTACCTTGGGCGCATGGACAGGGATGTTTTTGGGAGCAGGCGCTTGCTGTTTTGGCTGTCTGTTGCTACTCCACTGGATAACTGCAGTGAAACTCAATGTCGGCTCAG
This sequence comes from Pseudopediastrum boryanum, assembly GCA_963556185.1. Classification (NCBI taxonomy): domain Eukaryota; kingdom Viridiplantae; phylum Chlorophyta; class Chlorophyceae; order Sphaeropleales; family Hydrodictyaceae; genus Pseudopediastrum; species Pseudopediastrum boryanum. The sequence goes on along the minus strand of OY744502.1, from coordinate 1,837,497 downwards.
TAGCAGGTTCCCTGGACAGCTTGTTGGGTTGGTTGTGGTTGCCGTACTAATGGCTCTTGCCTGCAGGAAGATGATGCTGGGAGGACTGTTCAAGCCCAGATGTAGAGGGCACAGCGTCTCAGTATCAAGATTATGCCGTCCGCAACCTTTGGGCTGGAAGATCTGCGCCAGCACCGTTACTGTGTAGTGAATATAACTGCCTTGTGGCCAGCTGTGCGCCTAAGCAGCTTGGCCTACCTGTCTCAGTGAGAGAGCAGGCAGGCATGAGTTTGATGACTCTTATGGGTTACTTTCTGACATTTGGATGGATTCCTAGGCATGAACAATCCTGTGTACTTACGTGCAGAATCTGGGGATTGCTGGATGCGTGCACGTGGTATCATGTGTTTAGTTGTTGAGCATGTGTGTCGTCAAGTGGGAGTACGGTAATGGTTCTGGCAACCGCTGAGCTTTGCAATCTTGTTTATCCTTGCTCGCAGTACTAGCAAGATGGGGATACTTGGAGGGAGTGCGGTTGGAAGCAGATTAGTAGGGCAGGTGGGAGCATAGCGTGTGGTGTGTGGTTCTCGGGCGATTACATGGCAAGAGCAAGGCAGGTGGAAGGTTTGGAGAGAAGGGAGGAAGGACGGATCCTGTGGTTGGTTTGTGGGATGTGACACTGTTCTGACTTGTCTGTTCCTAGTTTGGTGGCTGTGCCATGTGTAGGCATAGGCATTATGTGGTTACTGGTGCTGGGCCATAGCTGCACAAGAGGATGCACACCGGCCATTTCAAGTGCGGCATCTTCGATTATGAGCCTCAGGCATCCCTGACGAAATGCTAGGAAGTTTGCTTTAATAGTTTGCATGTGCTCATGCTGGGGCCCAGTTCAGGGCTGCTTTGGGTAGCTGTTGGGCTTGTAAGGTTAAAACCAGCCCTTTTTGATATTAGAAGTAGGGAGGTGCATGCAGCATACCGTCTTACATGGATGGCCGCACGAGTATAAGATATCAAAACATGCCGGGGATGCTTCATGCCAAATAGCGGCAGTATTCACTATGTTGGTGATGGATGGTCCCGGCTCCAGCTTAGGGCCATGTCGTATTCAGTCGATCCTTCCTGCATAGAAGCAAGTGCAAAGGCTGAGCATGCATTTGGCTGGTAGCCTACCTAAGAGGCTGGGAAGTCCTGCCTTGGGTGCAGAGACCTAGAAGGATTGTGGAATCTGTAAACCTGCAGCGGCTGCGCAACTGCTGGATCTGAATTGATGTCTCAGGGCATGTGTTCCCGGACATCAGCTCAGATCCGGCAGTCATTCATGCAGCTGCTGCACCCGAACAGCTTCCACAATGTAGCAGGGGTGGAGTGGGGTGGTTCTGGAAGCAGATTATTGATGTGTGCCTGTTTTCTCATTTTTGAATATCGCTTGGTGGTCTGAGCCAAATCATAGTTCCCTGAACTGTCTGATCTGAGCAACAGTTTTCTGACAGCTGTTGGTGTTTGTGTGTGGTATGCTGTTTGGAGGCTGGTGCATGGTGTGGTTGTGGCACTATTTGAGGGCCTTCATAGTCGAATTGACTGGGCAAACCAGGGTCACAACCCCATTGGACATGTGGCCACCAATTGGTTTTGATCATTCTGCCCAGGTGTGGCTCCATGGGCTGTGACAATGAGATCATGCTAAGGTTTGTTTGGCCGATAGTAGCTTTTGGACGTATAATGGCACAATTATGCACCATACCTGCAACTCCACTGCAACAGTGCTCTGGTGCAAGCCCCCTCAAACTGAATTTGACAGACCTAACACATTGGCAGAGGGCTGATTCAGCAGATGTATGCTGTTTCATTGGGAAGGTCAACCTGGAGCACTATGGGTGGTCTGCTTGTCACATGACGATCTGGAGTTGCAGATTGCAGAGGAGGGACCCTGTGATTGCGCTCATTCCGGGGCTATCGCATAGGGGTTCAGGGGGTGTTGGGTGTTGTCCAAGGTACATGGCAGCTAGCATGCAGTGGCCTTGTTTTGGGCAAGCCACCCTGCATGTGGGTTGACTGCCAGCGATGCTGGTTAGGTGCATGCTGAGAGCCTCTGGCACTTCTGTTCTGACTCATTGTAGTGTGGTAATCTTACTTGTAAGTTGCAGTTATGTGGCAGTGAAATGCACTCGTTCATGTCTGATTGGATAGATCTAAACCTGCATGGCTATAAGGTCATCGGGTCATGGGGGAAGGAGGCGCTAGGTCCTTGTTGTACGTGATCAGACCCTGCTATCATTACTTAATTGCTCACATGCCATTGACTGTCAGCTGACTACATGTGGTGTGCATCTTGTTAGAACAGCTTGTACCCTCGGTCCACTGGTTTGCCTTGTTGTTGGTGGCCTTGTTGTCATCTATGCCATAACGGTAACGATTACTGTTCCTAGTTCCTGTTGATGGTTGTGCCAGCTGTAGATATAAGCCTTCAATCTGTGGTTATGGGTGCTGGATGGGCTACTATAGGTGCACATGAGGATGCACAACGGCCATTTCAGGGGCTTTTCCAAGAAAAAGATTGGGCCTCAGTGGTGGACGCTAGAAGTTCATGCTGTAGTACAGTTTAGTTTTCTTGTGCTCATGCTGGACACTAATGGGCTGCTTGTGGTAGCGGCTGTGCTTGCAAAAAGGTAGTCTTACCCAGATCTTGAGAATCTTAGACGTTGAAAGGTGTGTATGACATTTGCGGTGCATTGATAGTTGGCCAAGTCAAAACATGCAGGGGATGTTTGACAGAGGTAATCTTCATGGTTTTAGTGAAGGATCATAGTCAGGGCTCCTATTTGGGGCCATGTGGTGTCCAGCTCCTTTTGAGCAACTCGGTCCATCTTTCATGACGTGCACAGGTTGAGCAAGCAATTCTTTGTAGAGAGCCTAAGAGGCCAAAAATTCCTGCCCTGGCTGCAGACGCCTGAAAGCGCTGCGAAATCTGTCCGCTTTCTTCCACAATATCTCAGGCCTCTGCAGCCAGGGCAGAGTGGGATATTTTTGGAAGCAGATAGTTGATGTGCCTCTGTCTGTTGCATTCTTGTAGCCATGGTTGTAAGGATATGGCTAGATCTAGGCCTCTCAGGCTCTCTGGGATGATGTGCAAGGAAAGGATCAGGGTTTAGGTCTTTGGGGTTTAGGGATTTGAATGTGTCACTCAGGTGTGTACTGCCTGGAACGTCCTGTTCCATAGCGGTTGAGCTGCAAGGCTTGGAAAGCAGGCAGCTTTGGTGTGTTGTCGGGAGTATATAGAGCATGTTGTCGTGTGCTTCTAGGAGCTTTTCTTATGTAAGTTCCATAGTGCTGGCGGTTGGGTGTAGTCAGTTAGGGTCCCGGTTCGGTATAGCATGTCCCCGTTGAGATAGAGGCTGGTAGCTACCTAGAGCACAGCTACTTGCTTACAATGGTGGTCTGAGCCTATCTGCAACTGAATGCCACCAGATTGCCAGTTCTGTTTCCAACTGTTCCATCTATGCAAAACAGCTTACTGATAGCTGTTGGTCCCTTGATGTGGTACACTGTAAACCTGGGGCTAGCATGTGGTGTGATTGTGGCAGTGCAGCGCCATAACAGTCGAATTGGTTGGGCAGGAGTCACACGCTTGGACATGTTGCCATGAGTTTATTTTGTTTCTGCTGGGTGGGGCTCCCCATGTCTCTGTAAAGATGAGTTCGTGCTGAGGGTTGTTTGGCGTAGTAGAATGCAGGTCTATTAGGCTGCATATATGAGAGGAGGTGTATGCAGATGTCGCCCCAAACTGAATCTTGATTTCACCCCAAACTGGATCTGACAGACAAAAACATGGACAAAAGTCTGAGTCCAGAAAATGTATGCTGTTCAGTGAACCATGAGAGCTCAAAGCATTTTGGTTTGTCTGCTCATGATGATTTGGTGTTGCAGTGTGCAGACATTGTTGCAGTTTGCAGATAGTGTATCCGCCGGTCGTTCCGAGGCCGGTGCATATGGTTTGATAAGTGCTGGTGTGGGCCAAGGTGTATGGCAGCTAACTTGCAGCGATCTTAATTGGGGGAAGCCCACTGCATGTGGGTTAATCGCCCACAATGCTGATTAGGTGATCATTGCTGGGAGCCTCTGGCACTTCTGCTGCAACTTGTTGTGGGGTGGTAGTCTTACCTGTCACTCCCCTGCACTCACATGTACTCCCCTGCACTTACCTGCACTCCCCTGGAAGCAGAATTCAGTTTCTTTGGATAGGATCAGCAGGTTCCGAACTGGCATAGCTCTTATGGCTACAAGGTAATGGGGGGTAGGGGGGACTTGCTAGGTTATTGTCTGTGAGATCTGACCTTGGTATCACTGTGCCAGCCTAGGCTGATCGGGGAGGCATTATCCTACTGCTCACATGCTGTTGACTATGAGCTGACTGCACTTGTGGTGTGCATGTTCTCAGAAAGTTTTTACCCATGGTTGACTGGCTGCAAATGGTTGCTGCTATTAAAAAGGCCAGGTAGAAGCTGTTAGCGGCTTTAAATGTGTGCTTTCAGTCCTTCCCAATGCTGCAGGGCCTTTGATCATGTGTCCTGCGGACCTACTGATGGTAGCGCCTCAAAGCAAACCAAATCTTGAAGCGGTGACCTTTGGTGTAAGCTGCTCTGACCTAGCGTTTCCCAAACAACATGATGAAGTTAAGGGTGCTGCTGAGTACAAAGATATCACTGGTGGCTTCAAGTTGTGGTCATGGCTTTCACTCCAGTGAGTGGGTGGGGCCTTGTGACCCAGTTACTGGGTCAAACCAGTCAATGTTAAGGGCAGTTGCCTTCCAACCTTCAGCTTGTGGGCGCCCATGTTTCAAACAATGGATGGGATGAGGGGTTTTGTGGTGGACATCTGTCAGCACTGTTTTCAGTGGCCTTTTAACCAAATCCTGGATAGCAGCTGCAGCCGGTGTGTATAGAGAAAGGCCCATGTGCCTGGACAGAAGCTGCACGGCACTGCAAGAAGCGGGGGGTGGGGGGTGGGGTTGGGGTTATACTGGGATATGAATGATGAGGTTTACCGAACCCTTGAATGTGATACAATTTTTTTTCTGGCAGCTCCAGCAATCCGGTCGCAGTTCATTTCACAGGGTTTTGGAGCTCTGGTGTGTATAATGAACACAAATTTAAACCAATCTGTGTGCAGGCAGATGGGTGGATACCTTTCAAGGGCTGAGGCTTTCTGATGAACTTTAAAGTGGCTGGTAGAACTGTTGACCCTGCGATTTTAAGAGTTTGGATCCGTTTTGATACAAAAACGGGTTGGGAGCAATAATGGAGAATGATCTTGCCTGCGATACACTGTCCACTGCTTTTGTCATGTGTATCACGTCTGCACTGCTGTGGGTTGTGACAAAAGAGGGTGCCTTTGCTGGCCCCATATGCAGGTGCTTTGTCTTAAACAAACAAACCAATTTTAACGTCCGGGTCCAGGACCAGAAGTCAGACTGACTCATCGGACGGCCATGCGGCGACGGTGTTGCCCAGTTGATGAGATCGTTAGCCCATTTTAGCTGGTACATAAAATGCGTGTCTTCAGAGATGAAGATACTGAGTGGGTATTTGATCTGCAGCTTGACAGATTTGAATCGAGTGAAGATGAAAGTTGTGGTGATGTTTCTAGTGATGAGTATGAGAACGAATTAGTTGAACTAGTTGATGATATTAGTCAGTTTGGTTTTTTGGAAGCCCCTTGAGCCTCGTGTTGGCTCCGGGTTTTTCTTTTTTCAAATGTAACATTCAAACTGTATCAGCTAGAAGATTGGCAGAGCCGCCAAGGCACCAAATGGCTGAGCCTGCCTGGGAGCAGGAGACCATAGCTAAGCCCTGGTGTTAAGGCGAGACTGTCAGCAAGCATGCAGGTCAGCGGTTGTATGCTATGAGTAGCAAGCCATGAAGCATGGTATAAGAAGGCCTAAGATGGCAATGAATTGGCAGCAGCACCGCTGTAGGGTTTGCTGCATTTTGTTAGACATAGAGAACCATTGATCAATGACAGGTTTGCATTAGAGGGTGCTGTCAGTTCACATGGGGCAACGATTCCTGCCAGACGTATTTGAGCTGAATATGTTGCCAAGAGCGTATTGAATGTATGTGACCTGTGCCTGGGCTATGTCTTCTGCATCCGTCACAGGACAGGTTCGGCAGTTGCATGTCATACGCCTGGAGCTGTTGATGTGGTTGCAGGCATTCGCCAGCCACCTACCCTTAGTTTTTATGCGCTGGGTTGTGGTGCCATGCCCGTTGGTGCATCGATGCATATTGAACTCTGGCTGCTGAGGATTCGCAGTTCCTTGCGAGAGATGCTGAGGTGCATGGTGGGGCTGCTGACCCTTCTGCTGTGGCACATTTTGATGTGCTAATCGTATCTGAGAGTTGCATTGCGGAGCAGCAGCCGAGTGCAAGCTTTCGATCGTATGGGGTTCGGCCCCGAGCATGCATGGACGTCCACTGCTACCAGGTCTTATGGAGAAAAGCTGCTAGGCTATCGTTTTTGCGATCTAGAGTACTTACTAAACCTTTGGGATCCGATGAACGCAGCATGCCCTGACGCTCCTGGCTTGTTCGGCTTGTTATCTCTGAGGGGCTACATATTATATGGCTGGTAGCGTCTCGTGGATGGCCCTTGTCCTGATCTGCATGCACCGAATGGCAGCTAGCAAGCACTTACGCTTGCACGTATTGCATTGCTCTACCGCTCCCAAATGTGCTTTTAGCCAGGCAGGATATGTGACCAAAATCTTAAGCATCAACGTGTGGTTAAGCCGTGGGAGCTGTTGGGCCGTTTACTGCAATAAGCGCTCATCTAGGCAAGTAGGCATCTCAGAGGTCGCCGAAGTTGCTCACTACAGCGGTTCCATCAACTCACCGAATGCTGACCGAATGTCACCCCGCCCGCACCAGGGCCCTGCCCCCTAGCTTCGGCAGGAGTGTGCTAGCCCTAAAAGGTCCGCGCGTAACACTCCACTCCGTTCTTAGGGTCGGGACATATGTATCTGTGAGTGCAACAGGTTGTACGTACGGTTCCATCCTAATGCAGCACTAGTTGAGCAGGTTGCAGTGTACAATCACATCGGCCAGCAACGCGATGGAGACGCATCATGTCTGGCTTTTGGTTAAACTCGTCACAATTCTTGCACTATGCGCCGTTGTAAGAGGGCAAGGCTTGCTGACTGACAGGGAAGCAGTTCTAGGGTCACAGCAGGCGGTATACTCGAAACTGAAATTCGTTTACAGCCTCGTGCCAGAATGGAAGCAACGTTATGCTCAGGGCACAGTTGTCGCGCGACGTCAGCAGTGCAAAGGGACTGGTACATTGTGCTCATCCGCAACTGATCGAGAGCTTGAGGTTCTGCTCAAGATCGCGACTGCTCCTGAGCGCTACAATGCAAAGGATGTTGGCGATGCTGGTGGTTTCAGTGGCATTGGCGCTGTACAAGACCAGGGAAACTGCAACAGGTGCGTCGATGAAAGAAGCAAGAAGGCCAACGAGAAGATGGCATATAACTCAAGTAATTGAACTATACTGTTGATGCATGGGTCCGCAGCTGTTGCAGCCAAAGATGCCATCAATTCTGGATTTGACGTACAGTAGAATACAACTGGTCATAACTATGAGATAATACGTGAACTTTGAGTTCAAAAAAGGGTAAAAATCGTGCTGACAAGCACTGCAAACAATAGTGCAGCAGTCGCTTATGGTTGACTTTTAAGCTTGCTCACGATATGCAGCTCATTTTGTTCTTTGGTCAATGACATGCTGAATGTCCTTGCATCCCTCGGGAAGTCACTGCTGTATATTGCAGTTGCCCGAGCACTGCAGTTTTGCCTGCTTAGTGGCCACATACAAACCCAACTAAATACACTAAACAAGGTCAAACTGAAACAGCTGGAAGCTACGAATTAGCCGCAGGACACAGACTGGAAACTGTTCTTACATTTACGCCAGTCGCCTAAAGCCGTGGGAGATGCACAAGCGCTGGGTGGGCAGCTGCTTTAGTCTTGTCTGCATCTTGCAAGGAGGGGAAGGCAAGGGGACAGCAACCAATGGATCCAGGTGACTAGCTGCCACGCCAACTGGCCAGCTTAGGGCTTAGGGTTAAACTCAGACCCTAAGTTCTAAGCCCACTCAGGTAATCTACAGAACAAGCTGCCAGGCAAGCTGGTCCATTTGGGGGTCAGGGATGAAGTAAATATGCCCTGTGTGTTGCTGAGGGATCTTTAGCACTTGTGTCTGACCTGCTGTTGTGGTGCTGGTGCTGCTGCAGTTGTGTGGCTTTTGCTGTTGTGGCTGCAGCTACATCTGCTATGGCCATGGCGCTACAGCAAGATGCCAAGGCCAGCTTGAGCGAACAAGACCTCTTCTTCTGCAAGAGCACTGCTGCAGGCATCGAGAGGACTTGCAGCGGCGGCCTGTCCATGAAAGAAGGGGTGACCAGCTTCATAAACGCAGCTGCTGCCATCTCTACAAGAGAGTGCCTGCCATACAACCCCAGGGCTGCTGGAGGGGTCTGCAGTGCGAAGTGCAATGAGAGGGACCCCTTGCTGGGGCAAGGGAGATTCTCGGCTGTGCAGTTATTTGAGGCGTGGGACATTCAGGAGCACATACGGGCCCATGGTGCTGTCACCACGCGCATTGACATCATGTCGGACTTCCGTGACTACTTCAAGAAGAACCCCAAGGGCATATATATGCCAGGTAAGGACACATTGAGGGTTGGGAACTCTCCTTGCTTTTTATAAACTCACTGCAGAGGGAGGAATTGACTGTCAGGTTGGTAGGGCTCCCTCACTTCACATTTTTGCTCACACCAGCTAGCTGAGCCCAGCTTTATTACTTCATCATGAAAAGCCCCAAAGGCATATACATGACAGGTAAGCAACATTGAGGGTTGGGACTCTTGTTGCCTTATATGAACTCACAGAGGGAGGAATCGACTGTCAATCTGGTAGGGCTTCCTCAGTTCATATGTGTGTTCACACCTGCTACCTGATTCCAGTTTTTCTGTAAAAAGAACCCCAAAGGCATATACATGGCAGGTAAGCAACATTGACTAGAGTTGGGGACTCTTCTTGCCTCATTTAAATGCACAGAGGGTGGGAATGACTGTCAATTTGCTCGGGCTCCTTCACTTTTTATTTGTGGGCGGGGCCCCCTATGAAGTACCAGTGCCTAAAAGTGCGGCTCACCTAGCCGTGCTAGCTGCCCCTGCGCCTAGCTCTTCCTATCCCAAGATCTAACAGGCCCGACTGTGGTGGACACAACTTGACAAGTTTTCAATGCTAGTTTAAAAGCAGAGTATAGGGTTGGTGGCTCAGTGGCATGCGTAATGTTACATCTACCACTGCGGTGGGCCACTCACATTGCCTTTGGAGACTCCACTTAACCCAGCTGCTGCCGGCAGTTGGTCCGCACAGCAGCACTCCATAGGTAGAGGCCGGGGCAGAGGCAGATGTCCTAAACCCTAAACCCTAGTCTCTGCCCAGCTCCTGTGGGTCCTGTGTTGCTTAGTTGATTCAGCTTGAACTGATAAGCTGAGAGCATCTGCTAAGTGCAGATGTGTATTTGAGTTGTATTTTGGTGGGAGCTACTCCATCGTATTGCATGCATGTACCAATAGATCTACGCAGTTAGAGAGTCAGACTAGATTTGCCTTGCAACTTCTAGATGCCCTGCTCACTATCTTAGGCAATGCAAATGCTGAATAGTTTAGGGTGCCTTGCAATTTTGGCCATAATGAGCGATGGGCACTTGATAGATAAGCCCTGAAAGCCCAACCCCCAAAACCATTGCACAATTGCGTCTAGATGCCACCGGTTACTCATCACCAGTTCCATGAAGTTGCACTTATAAGAGTCATACCAATGTGCTTCTGACTAGATCTGATTTTTGCCACCCTCCTTGGTCCTTGCAGGACGGGGTGCACAGTTGGTGGAGAATCATGCTGTTGTGCTGATCGGGTATGACCTCAAGGAGAGATACTGGCTAGCAAAGAATTCGTGGGGCACGTCCTTTGCAGACAATGGCATCTTTCGTGTGTCCTTTGACGCTGGGGTAGGAGTAGCAAATCCTACTGATACCTACGGCTTCAAGTTTTGGCCTAAAGTTCCGTTGGTGAAACCACGCTTGGAAGTGAGCTTAGCCAAGCCCGATTGCTTCACATACCGTGCGCGTGATTATGACTACGTTTCAAGAGTGGCGCAGACCTTTGGTCTGCCCCTGGATCAGATCTTGCTTGATAACATGAAAGCCATCAAGCAGCCTGACAGCAAGCTAGGTGGGGTGACTCTAACGCTCTGCAACCTGCCAGTCACCCCATTGCCACCTGGTACAGATTCTATTGCAGTTCCTGGCAGTAACAAGGTGTGGAGGGTGTTCCCTCCTCCCAGGCGTATAGGGCAGCAAGAGGCGCAGGCAATTTGCCAGCAATATGGTCCCAAAGGCAGCTTGGTTACCATCTCTTCCCCCAGCCACACCAAGGCTCTGATTGAGCAAGTGCTTGTCCCTTACCAAGCAGCAGCTTGGATTGGGCTGCACTCGCCACTGAAGATCAGTGCAAACCCTGCTGACTATATTTGGTACAGTGGAGCCCCGAAAACCAGCTACAGCAACTGGAGTAAGTCGCCAAACCAGCAACCTGACATCTGGTTAGGCAGGCAAGGGCAGTGCGTGTATGCTGTTGGGCCTGGGTCCCCTGATGTTAAGCCCACAGGGGCTTGGGACGACACAGAATGTGGGGGACCAGGCAATGGGGTCCCAGTGGTGGTGGTGTGTGAATACTAAGGGCCTTTGGGGCAGGCCTGTGATCATGCTTATGCCAGGGCTGCCACTTATGAGGCTGCAGGCGGCCCTTTATAGGTTAAATGCCACCGTATGCTGAGAGAGCTATAAGTAGTGAAGTTTCAGGATCTAAACCGGCTGCTAAGTTACCACAGCATCTTACCTGCTCCCAATGCTGATAGCCAGACTAAGTTCATGATGAGCCATGCAGTAAAGGCCCACCTTATCTCGGCTGAGCTGGCAAGGTGAAGATAAATCTTGGCTGGGCAAGCAATTTGCACCCACATTGGATGTGCGTGGGTAGATTTTGCCTTGATTACAGCAAGCTAGGATTACTACTGCAAGGAAGCGAAATTATCATATCATACCATTTGCAGACCGCCCCGGCTGGAATGATTTCAAGACTATTTGCAAAGCACTTCCAATACTGCACTAGAGTGGTGTCCCGTTTTAGTGTAATGGCTCCACAACGGGCATGCCTGGGGCAGCATCTTAGGTTATTGCCCCTGAGCGTCTTATGCCGTCTTGAGGAAAGAGTGAAGAGTTATGGATTTAGTTGAGTGTAGTCTTTGGGCTGTTTCTGGTAGCTGCATGCTGTGCTTGGGAAGTGTTAGCGTCTCCAGAATATCAGGCAATGGAGAGTGCATATATATGGCATGCCTCCCTTGCATGGGTTGGTTCTAAATGGTTTGCAAGCTCCATATGATGTGAGCATGCAGGGGGAAGTTCGTGACAGGTAGCAGTAGTGTTCACGGTCCTAGTTGAAGATGATTTGGGCTCCTGCTTGGGGCCCGATTTGGTGCCCAGCTACGTCTTTTTGAGCGAATGGGTTCATCCTGCATAGAAGCAAGTGCAGGGGCACACGTATTCTACTGTTGATGGCGTACCTTGTACTAGAGGCATCTAGTAATGGCCCCCAGTTTAGAGGCATCTTAGAGAGGGTTCGTTCTGCAAGCAGCTGCACCTATACTCAGGGTTGCCGGGGAACTTGTTGGGGTCGGTGCTGTTACTATCTTGTTTGTGGATCTCACAGACAAACAATGCTGGCAAGACTGCTCAATCCACAAGTCATAAAGGGCACAGTGTCTCAGTCTTGGTCTTAAGGAGATGCCCAGCAAAAATAATAGCCATGCTGACAAGCTGTTAGTCTAAGCACCCCGGTCTGCTTATGTTGTGCAGAGGGCAGGCAGGCACAACTTAGTGGGTGACAGTGTGGAGTATGTTTCACTACTCCTTTGAAACCTTACGAAGAATCGATCTGTGAGTGGGAGGCTTGATGCATTTAAGTGGAGATATAGAGAGAGCTACGCAAGGGGGGGGGGGGGGGGGCGTGAGTTGCCCTCCCGTGTTATGGGAGGGGCCCATTGGTGTAAGGATTACACTGGGCCAGCCTACATGTAAAGGCATGCATGCATGTCACAGTATGCAATTGGCTGTTGAGCAGGTGTGTTGTGGTTTGCTGGAAACCATGGCATCATTTCCAGCATACCACAACACACCTATTGGCTTGGCTTACTCGCTTGTTTTCCCTGTATTTTCGCGAGTAAGCCTGCTTGTCACCTAGGTCCTTTTACTTGTAATTATTGAGCAGCCTATGCAGCTTAGTATGCATTCGGACTCGTTTAGGTCAGGGGGAGGCAGGGAAGGGGAGACTATAACGGCCAGGCATACCGCATACGAGTGGAAGTGCTTTCAGAATTAGCAGTGTAAGAAAGGTATCAGGTCTACTTGTATCCGCCTCGCTCGAATTCGCAGCCCTCTAGCTCTCTATTACTCGTTCTTACTCAACACACCACACTAACAAACCCGGTACGAGTCATGAGTAGGAGTCATGCTTGGGTGCTGCACGGCCCAGAGGGCAGTGCAGTGGTCTCTCTTAATAACACACCTATTTAACAGCCAATTGATACCACATGTATGCATTAAGCCTCACCAGATTCTGTGCCCGCTGAGCTTCGCAACTCTTGTTCATTCTTGCTTGCATGTGTATAGCAAGATCAATTGTGCTTACAGGTTCTGTGGGGTGGAGAAGCAGGGCATGTGGGAGGGGAGTGCATGGAGTGTGGTGCTGAGGCCATTTCAGGACAAGAACAGTGCAAGGCGTAGGGGCTGATAAGAGCGGAGGACGAAGGGGTAGTGGGTGCCCATCTAGGTGGCCAAGCGGTCCCGCCCTGGCTGCAGAGGGCTTTTAAAGCACCACGGAAGCCTTCCACCTGCTTCAAGTGGTGCCTTCATGCCTTAGTAGTGCGGCCAGAGTAGCCGAATGGAATGTTTCTGGCGGACTACGCAGATGATTGCTGTGCATTTAGTGCTGTGGTGTGTGATCCGAGGTTAATTACCAATTACCAATTACCAAATGGCCCCGTTAAAGCGGAGCGCCGGTGGGGGCAGCGCCACCCACAAGGAGCCAACTTAGGCTCCAACGGCATACTCAAGTTCCTGTCCAAAACAAGTGCAGGTGCCTCAACTGCCCCAGTGATGCTCCAGTGCGCATAAAATGATGTCTGGGGCTAGGATATATGATGTGATTACTCTTTGTGTTAAATGTCAGAGTGGGATTCACACATGATGCGATCTGATAGCAGGACGAAGAACTGCATATATAGCCTAAAGCTCTGTTGGAGTTGCCGCAGATGGTGCTCAAGACGACAAGGCAGACTCTGTGGCTGTGTTGCAGTTGCGGGAGCCGTGCTTTCACGACTTTGTGCAGGTAACGGGATTGTGATCGGTTTGCATGGTCTGAGATTCAGGAGCACCCATCGTGCTTAATTTGGGCCCCTGTATGCTACAACTTTGTATTGATTGATAGATGGGTCCACTCGGCACGGGGGGGACTGCTCATTGAGGCTGCTCTTCGGTTGCAGGTTCTGTGTACCAGGGTTCAGCTAGGACTAAATGAAGGAAGAATGAGCTGATGACACTGGGGCTAGATGATCAATCTATATTATATTCTTATTACATTTATTGATATGGCATACCAAGAAGTGCCATAGGCAAAAAGGAGGCAAGTTTTTACAATCGTCGCAAGCCACTGAAAGGAACTGAATAGCTTGCACCCCATCAAAAACAAACACGTCCACCAGTCCTATACAATACAGCAGCAGGGGAGGTGAAATGAACATTGCACCAAAACAATGCCGATGCCTTCATCACCTAACCAATTGTAGCTCCGTTCTTAACGCCACAGTTTTTTGGATTTATGCATGTGCATGTCATTTTAAGCAGGTGAATGTCAGGTGCCGTTGCCCCAAGTTCATCCCCTAGGCCTCACTAAGTGCTGGTCCTCTGCAGGCATTTGTCGCACAGACAGTGTAAAGCCCTGCTGCTGCAGTCTGAGATTGGGTGGTGAAACCGATAAATCCAAATACTTGCACAATTCTATGGCAAGCAGTGCTTGCTGCTAAGAGGTATTTAGCCCCGCCAGTCCGCCCCATTGACCATAGTCGCCCGCAGGCACTTGCGTAAAGACAGCCAAAAGCCTTTCGCCCGTCTAGGCATTCTGTCAGGGAACACAGACAAGACATGCATGCAGAATGGTAGGGACAGAGATGCTTGCTGGCAGGAGCTATTTCGGGAACACCGCTCCATGAGTCGCCAGGAGGCACTTCTGTAAAAGCAGGATAACGTCCGCGGGCCGAACCACAGTGCCATCAAAAAAGGCATAGCAAACACGCATGCAGAGTTCCAGGCAAAAAAAGGGTTGCTGGCAAAAGTTATTTCGGGAAAACCGGTCGGAAGCGAGTGTCCATCGCAGCCTCCGCTCCTTCCGCGCCTGCTGCCCCTCTGCAAGCCGCCGAGCTTGTGCTACTGACGGAGGCGCTCACATAGACGCCCTAAGCGCAGCCTGGGATGGCCTATAGGACACAGTCTTCCTCGCAGTCGGCAGTCTTCGGCACCGGTGTCACTACTGCCCGACGTCCTGTCAATAGAACGGTAATCATACACAAAGCACATCCTGGCAGGGCAACAGTAGGGCCAAAACATCAAAAGCCATGTGGCACAAGCACACAGATTACAGACTACAAGTTGGCCCCACACCGGGGGCGGCCCGTTATGGAGCCAGACTAGGCTCCATGGGCATCTAACTCAATACCATTGAAATCATCAACAAAGTCATCTTAATGGCCCTGAGCAGGGCATAGAACTGCTTGGCTTGCTGTTGACTGGGTCAACTGGTCAGCGCATGGCAAGTCGAAATGGGCTGGCCTGACATACATTGGCTAGCAAGGGATTTAGATAGGGTGGGCTGGTGGCAGCCATTGGCTAGCAAGGGATTTAGATAGGGTGGGCTGGTGGCAGCCATTGTTTGAGCTTGGACAGGAAATTGAGTATGCCGTTGGAGCCTAAGTTGGCTCCTTGTGGGTGGCGCTGCCCCCACCGGCGCCCCGCTTTGACGGGGCCATTTGGTAATTGGTTAATCAGACGAAAATGTATCAACCTTGTACTCAACCCGACCTAACTCCTGAAGCGCCCCACTTGTCACATATGGATGCAGGTCCGGTGCCTCAAAACGCCTATAGTCCAAGCACTCTGAAACAAAGGCAGCAACCTTTTTTGGCTCCTGATCCATATAAGCACTAACCTTCCCAGGAAACTTCATTGACCTAGCAACCCGTGACACTTCCCAAATTTGGAGAACAAAGCATTCTCATACTTCAACCTGATGCGGTGATACGCAGGGCATTCAAACAACACATGATACTCATCCTCTACCATGGAACCCCACGTGCATTTTTGACAGACCCCCAGTGACCTTGGCACGCAACCTAGGCTTCAACCATCTCCCAGTTTCCACCCGCGAATGATGTGCACCAGTTCGGAAACACATTAATTGCTTAACCTGAGCAAAGGGAATTCCACCAGTATGCTTAATGTAGTTGGGCATGCCTTTCGGGTAACCCTTCTCCTGTGCTTGACCATCCCCCTGAGGTACAGCAAACCAACCATTATATGTAGCAAGCCTCACGACTGATGTATCTGCTGTCCTAGGGTCTGACCCTAAACCCTCCCAAGGCTCTATTGCAATAAACTTCTCCCATGCAGCCCAAACTACTCCACTTAGAACGGGCAAAATACGATTGGCTGAGGCATCATACCCACAATGTGTGACAAAATTCTGCACGGTGGCAGCGTCATCCCTGGCACCCTGTCCAGTAATCATATGCAACATTGACATGAATCGTCCAGCCCATGCTGCATTCCTCTGGGCACGACTCTGTGCCACTTGAATGGATTCTCTAGCAGCGATACCCAGCAGACTGTTGCTAGGTGCACCCTGCAGCCTCTCCCATAATGCAATAGACGATCGTAACCAACCCTTAGCCACTGGATCCATGCACATTTCCTTGTGTAGCACTGTCTTGGATACTGATCTGCGTAGCTGCCCTAGACCTCTCACAAATGTAGTCTGCACCGTTTGCAAAGGGTTATCAAAGAGCTGACAAATCTTCTTACTAGAGGCAAGCATATCGGGGCCCCAAATGGCACCACAATAATCCAGAATTGGCAACACAAGGGCTTTGTACATGCGCAGTTTTAAGGAGATATCCCTTACTTTACAGACTCGAAAACGTGAGATCATGGCCCAAGTGGCACGCCTAGCAGCTGTTGCAAGGTAGGTGACTGCTACAAAGACACCCTCAGTTTCATGGAAGATCACCCCTAGGTACTTGAAATCTTTTGCTCTGGTGACAGGCTGACCAAGCTGGCACACAAATCTACATCTTTAGTTCAACTGAGTGTCCACAGGTGCAACCAGCGGGAAAGCAGACAACCACTCAGACAGGGAAAGCAAGTGCCCTCAGGCAATCAATCAACGGGCGGCTAGCGCCGCAAGAACTACGGGGTCAGGAACGGGTGGCCGCACAGTCAGGAGCTTGGGGCGCAGCATGTGCAACTTAAGCCAAATGCTCTAGCACAAGACAATTGGAAACCGCAGGGTTCAACACATCATTAGGTACGGCACAACAGTGACACATGTGGCTGCATATCCAATAACACCTCACCCGTAGCATATCAGTGACATGGCTAGTGCAAGACTTCCAACATTCCCTATACAACAGAGGATGCCGCAGGCTCCACAGCACAGGGTGCAACACAATCCCATGGTGCCTGCTATCAACACCTTAGCAGCGGTGCTGCTGTGTCAAAGTGTCGACTCTGTCACACCCTAATGTCAACTTACCCTTTACCATTTGCAACAACAGGGACCACGGAGTCAGTACCACATGACCACAAGCTTATTAGCATATCCGTTGATCTACTCAGGGTGCTGCGCATGCATGCAGTCACTCAGGAAGCAGCACAAATGGTGAAAGACAGCTGTCAGCACACACATCGGCAAAAGAAACAGTGTCAATACAGTCACGGGCTGGGGATGACCCCAGCCCCAAACGTGTCCATGCCAAGACCATGGCATCAGTATATATGTCTGCCAAGCCATGCTCGCTATCGACAATGATTCCACACAGTCACCCGTGTACCTTGAGCAGTGACCTGTCACAATATGAATGTTACATTTGAAAAGGAAAAAAAACCCGGAGCCAACACGAGGCTCAAGTGACAGTGACAACATAAGTAATCCATAACACAATCAGCGCTCCATGCACCCAATCCACTTGGTTCCAAGAGAACCAGTCCATAGAAGGCGAGAACTCCCTTCTTGTCCACAAGCTCTAAGGCTATTTGTTCCAAGCGAATGAGGCTGGCTCCGCTGCTGGAGAGTGCAGATCATCATCATAATGCAGTCCATCGTGATCCAGTTTCATCAACCTTCTAGGCTTCCCACGCCGGTCCAGCCACATACCGGTACAACTTCAACGATATCAACTAAAACCACGCCCACACTGCAGTTTCTCAGAATATGCAACCTCCAATGCTGTCATTAGCTAATCATGATAAGCCAAGTCCCTGTCCTAGAGTGAAGCAGTGAGGAGACACACAGCCCCTTCCTCAACACACGGCTTGTACAGTTCACCCAAAACCACCCAAAAGCAGAAGAACATGAAACACAGCTGAGGGCCATAGTAAATTACGAACCAAGTGGCCAATTGCCAGTAGTACACACCCCACTTAGTAGACACCCCAACATTTCCCGCCCATTTACTAGCAATGCATGGCGAGAATTCCAAGTCAAACCGGTCGTGCTTACCCATAACAACCAGAATGCTACTGACCGTTGGCTTACTGCTCTGCCGACAGAGAAAAACAATGGATGCCACCAGGTGACAGTGCCACAAGCTTGTAAGACCTGTTGTTAGCTCCGGCATACTCAGGAACCCAAAAAAGCAGAGCCAGCCACTGCTCTGCAAAGTTGATGACATTTATCTCAGCCAGAATCCAATTGCGGCACATGCAAATACTCTGCGGTTGATCACCAGTCTATCAATCATCAGTCACACCTTACCACACAATCAGATCACAGGCGAGAGCCTGCCGCCGACAGAAGCCCAGCATGTGTCCAGCATGTGTTGAAATAAAGCAAATACAACAACATTAGAGCAAGGGATTGTCAATGCCCTATCACAAGCTCCATTTAGTATACACAAAGGAACACAAGCTAAGCAGTGCCAAGCACCCTCCACTCACTACCTCCTGATGCACCCTGCCAGCACCACCTCCCGCAAATTGCTAAAGGTTATCTCCACATTGCATGGCATATGTGGCAGCTCAAGCACCTCATCTTGAACCTGGCCGCAATTTTTAACATGGAGTTTCTTCAACCCTGCCGTTACATTTGCCAGAGGCCCCAAGCTGGGAACCCCACAGCTGGTAAATACCAACTCCTGCAGGGCTTCTAGACCCTCCACCCCAGATATCAGCTGCAGCTCACTGCAGTTCCACAAAGTCAAGGACTGCAAGCATGTGCTAAGTGTACCCCTAAGACTTTCTATGCTGGTCAATGGACATGTGTGTACCACCAGCTCTGTCAAGCTACCCAAACCAGAAAGGGCCTGGAAAGAGGAGACATCACAAGAGTGCACCCAGAGATGCTGCAGCAGCTGCAAGTCCTCGACACCAGCCAGGCTTGTGACCTTTGAGAGACACACTAGCTGTGAATGGGTAACTGATGTGCTCACCCCATCAAGGCTCAATAACTGATCAGCATACCCAACAGTGAGCTCCCTCAAGCTGCTCAAACCTCCCAAGCCCTGAAGAGATGTAGCACTGCATGAGCAGTCGTCCAGCTCCAGCACCTCCAAACACTGCAGTGTGCTGAGCGGCTGCAAACTGCTGAAGCTAAAGGGGATGCGATCCTCATTGTCCTCATCCTTGAGGCTCTGCAGGTGCAAGCGGGACAGGCTGACGAGCGCTGACAGAGGAGAGGGGTCACCCGAAGCACTGACCACCAGGCAGAGGTTTTGCAGACCCCGCAACCCCACAAAGTGCGGCCATGCATCCTCATATGTGAAATCGCCATGGGTCATGCTAAGACTTGTGAGCTGAGCAAAGCTTGTGAAGACGTTGAACCCATTCAACTTGCCAAAACCGGCTCCTACAAAAGTGACAGAAAGCCGCACCAGCGTCCCAGCAACAGGACCAAGAGCACCCAGGTTGAATGACTCTGTCGTGTGTAACAGCGAAAGGTCCAAAGACTTGCAAGGTGCAACCGCGCTGCTAAACTCTTGAACCTCTGTCCCGTCTGTGCTGCTTACAAGTGCGTCTAGGTGACTGACAAGGTTACCACCATGTTGCCTCAGCCATTGAGCCACGAGAGGGTGCTCTGATTGCCATGGGGTGCTAACCCCTAGCCTCACAGTAAGACGAGCGTTGTGAACACTAGAGAGATCGCCTAATGGCTGCTCCCACCCAGGATGATTGATAGAAGAAGTGCCCTGACGATCGTCACCCAAGTCCACTGTGAGTCCATAAAGACCAGTAATACGCCCTTTCCTCTTGGCCAGCCACTCCCAGAAGGGGTGTTCCGGGCTGTCAATGGCCTGGTTCACGTGCAGGTTGCAGTAGGTCACCGCGGAGCTGTCTGACAGGATGTGAAAGCGCTTGCAGCTCTGGCTGAGAGTTGCTGCGCTGGCTAGTCCACCAGGGCCAGCTGCCACATGCTGGATGAGATGTACAAGCCAGGTAACAGGCAGGTTCAGAATAGTCATTGCTTGGTCGAAGGCTTCGTGCGCGGACATGGTGTTGTTTGGCACCAGATCCTGAGATTCGCAAAATAATCTTAAAAGTGACCAGAATAGTTCTCTATGCAACTATGCAAAGCGGTATTAGCTCGCAGCCATGCAACGCTCGACTGTTGCTTCTGTACTGCTGAGCGGGTACACTGGGTATCTCAGTGTATCGTATTCAGTAACAACAACAACAAACATTTAAGGTGTGGCAACCGCAAAGGGCTGCTAGGTCGAAACGACCAAACACACCATCGGATGGATCCAAACACAATGGCTTCCAGACCACCAACCAAGCAGTACTGATACCGAAACATGTATCCAGGCAAGACAGAGCCCATGATCAAGAACGCCACCCACTCCTCCATCGGTTGCAATGGCATGGCAAACAATGACGATTGCCACGGGCTGGAGATGTACAAGAACCATGCAAAGGACTCAACCACAGAGGGATATATGCAACCAGACCCAACCACCATGGAATGTGGCCACCATGGAATGTGGCCGAATCAATCCCTCAAAGTTAAGGCAACGCTCCTATCGACACAGAGCCCATGATCAAGAACACCACCCACTCCTCCATCGGTTGCAATGGCATGGCAAACAATGACGATTACCACGGGCTGGAGATGTACAAGAACCATGCAAAAGACTCAACCACAGAGGGATATATGCAACCAGACCCAACCAACATGGAATGCATGTGGCCGAATCAATCCCTGAAAGGTCAAGGCAACGCTCCTAGTGATTGCAGGCAGGTGCGGATGATGGGACACAGCAGTCCTCCAATGCCAGTCCACAAATAGCATCAGAGAGAAAGTTGCATCAACCATAATGGCTGGCCACAAGCATGGAGTGCTATAGACCAGCCCAGCAACAGCTGGCCCCCCTCCATAGGCAAGCTGCTGCTGCGCACCACGGGACACAACGTATCGCACAGCTGTCTGAAGAGGCTAATCATCAGGTTGTCAAAGCATAGAGCCCAATGGCTGCCACCAGCCCACCCTGGATCCCGTGCTGGCCAATGTATGTCAGGCCAGCCCATTTCGACAGTAAGGGCGCTGGCTTGTTGAGTCTGCCGGACGCAAGCAGATGTCGTACCAAGGTAGCGGACCTCTAAGGGGCCTTTCTCCTTGCGAATAGATATCCCGATATCCTCCCGATCCCCATGAAGGGGAGGTAAGAGGAACGGGCTCATCCCTGACCCACGATGCTACCTAGTTTTAACACATAGACGGATGCTAGGACACCACTTAGCCTGTTAAACAACCTTGGCGTGCCTTAAAAGAAATTCAAGTCACTCATAAGCCTGGACCATGTGAATGCGATCCCCTCGCAGAAGCAGCTCCTGCAGCTGCCTCCGCTCCAAGCTGCATCCCTCCAATCCCAGCATAAGCCATGTATGCACTAGACCCTAAAAGCCCTCCCCCACCAAGTGAAGCAGGTCCACTATTCTGCAAACCAGTCAGGACGCCAACCCCTGATCCTTGCAATGAGTACCCAATACCAGGCATCATACTGCTACTGCTGCTGCTAGGGGGACCATACACCAATACTGGGCCATTAGAGCTACTGCTACCCCCATATGCCCCACTGTTGGTGTTCCCACTACCAACTGTGTTGTATCCATAACCCAGACCTTGCCCAGAAACTGGCGGGGCTACTTTACTAGGGCTGCCTAAGCCAGGCACCAAGCTGATGTGCCCCGGGTAGTGGTGGCTACCCAAACCTCCCCCTGTGGACACTGGTAAACTATAACTGCTAGAAGCTGCAGGTGAAGGTGCTGATGCCGAAGCAGGCGCTGCTACAGTACTGCTGTACTGCCCTCCGCCAATGCCAACATTATACTGCTGGTAGCCCTGGCTGCTGCTTGGACCAGAACTAGCAAATCCGTAGCCATCCCCACCACCCCCACCACCAGCAGCAGCAGAAGTGGCAGGACTGCTGTACGTACCAATATTGCTATACTCAAAAGTTGGACCATTTGCTGCAGCAGCAGGAGCAGCAGCAGCATTCCCTGGTGGGGTGCCTATTCCCCCCACCATGAAATGGGTACTGGACAGAGGGTTCACCCCTGCTGCTGCTCCGCTGCCAACCGCCGCTCCCACTCCAATTGCTGCCTGTCTTGTGGGTGTGCTCACCCCCCCAGACAACCTCCTCCCTGCTGCTGCTAATTGATGTGCTGCTGTGAGATCCACATCAGAACCTATATGCAGCGGCACACCGCCCTTCCCACCAGCCGCCGCCGCTGCCGCTGCTGCGGCTGCTGCTGCATCCCGCTCCTCCTTTGACATAAGGAACTCCACCCATTCATCTAGTAGTGACTCATGATGAACCCCTGCTGCTGCAGCTGCCTGGCTGCTGCCGCTACTGCTTTTACCTCCCCCTGCTATAGCACGTACCACGGCAAATGGCGCTCCCACCATAGAACGTAGCAACCCCTGTCTCTGCTGAGGATGGTGCAGGCCTGCAGCCCCTCCTAAACCATCCTCCCCATGTCCCCCGCTAAGCCCTACCCTAACCTGCTGCTCATGCGACATATTCAAAGCCTCTGCAAGCGTTAGCAGTACATCCTTATTCTGATGCTGCTCAAAGTAGCGCAGCAGCAACCCCGCAACTGTCCCCTTGGGAATCAAATTCCCACTGCTCCCGCCTGTCCCTATTCCAGCTGCTTCATTAGCCTCCTGTGCTCTCACCAATGCAGCATCCAAAGCCGTCCGAAAGGTCACACACTCCTCCCCTGACCGTGCAAGTGCTGTCCTGGCTGCTGTTAGCTGCTCCTCCAGCTTCCCCTTAGCTTCTTCAGCTGCGGCTTGAGCAGCAGTAGCACCGGCTAGCTGCTGCTGTAACTGCTGCTGCTTGGAGGATGCGACTTCAGATTGGGCCCGGAGCTGCCGGAGCTCTGCACGAGTCTTTTCAGCAGCTTCAAGCTACAGACAGGAGAGCCAATGACACACACCACATCAGCAGCCAGTGAATGAGCTTTGGGGATAACAGCTTACAACTGACGTTTGTCATTATTTGTTAAGAGAGACCACTGCACTGCCCTCTGGGCCGTGCAGCACCCAAGCATGACTCCAACCGGGTTTGTTAGTGTGGTGTGTTGAGTAAGAGCGAGTAATAGAGAGCTAGAGGGCTGCGAATTCGAGCGAGGCGGATACAAGTAGACCTGAGACCTTTCTTACACTGTTAACTCTGAAAGCACTTCCACTCGTATGGGGTATGCCTGGCCGTTATCTCCCCTTCCCTGCCTCCCCCTGACCTAAACGAGTCCAAATGCATACTAAGCTGCATAGGCTGCTCAATAATTACAAGTAAAAGGACCTAGGTGACAAGCAGGCATACTCGCGAAAATACAGGGAAAACAAGCGAGTAATACATGGCATACGAGCAGAATGGTACTTAGCAAGCGAACATGTCGAATCTTCCCTGTCATCTGCTGCTGCGGCTGCTACTGTTGCTACTGTTCGTCATTATTTGTATCTCAAAAACATAAAGCACCGGGCTCTGCACGGCTCGTCTCAGCAATGTCAAGCTGCAAACACAAGAGCAACTACGGATTATGAACAAGAACTGGTGAGGTGAAGATTTCAGGCAGAGCACTGCATAAGGCATAGGTTACAAGACAAGCATATACTTCCCCATAATTTCCTGTCAATGCTCATCCACACAGAAGCAGAGATCGACCCTGTTTTTTTGCTGAGCTGTAGGTCGATATACAAGCTCCAGGTTGGTAGAGCAGCCTTGAGCATGCTCGGTTGAGTTTTGTTAGCATTGTGCACCACAAGATAAGTGGCTTGTGATCGCCAAGAGATAAAAATGCAGATACGAGTCAACCTGCTGTACTTCATTTTAGCTCTGGCCATTGCCATCTACAAGTATCAGCTCAAGGTAAACTGGTCTTGCATGCTATGTCCTGCATACCATGATCATTACGCCAAAGTTGCGAAACAACGCACTGTGGTCAAGCATACACTTGCAAACGCATGCCCTCCCTTCTACTTGTAAATCACACCACAGCCGGACGCAGCTGCTAAACCCTACCCGACCCCTACCCACCTCATAACTGAGCTCCCCTAGGGCCAGCTGCAGGTTAGCCAGCTCTGCCTCTTTGGCTGCCAGCTGAGCCCCCAGCCGCCCCTCATCACCAGCAACAGCAACTGCCTCTGCCTTGACCGCAGCTAGCTGCTCCTGCAGAGCTGCCTCCCTCCTGGCTGCAGCTTCTGCTACTGCTTTCACCTGCACAAAGGGAGAGATTGCACAGGCAGTTCCTTAAGGGTAACAAAAGGATATGGTAGAAGCAAAGGACTCTCGCATCACATGGTACCTGCTTGGAGTGCTGCCTGACAGCTACCATGGTAGAGGATGTAGCCCTGGGTTCCGTGAGCAGATAAGAGGATATGACAAGGCGCAGGGTTTGTGTAAATGAAGATCAAGCCTGGGAGGGGCAATCGCACTGGCGGTGCTCCACGTTTCGCGTTGACAAGCAGATAAAACCACCTCATCGATTGCAAGGCTGGCTGCAACAAAATCACGAAAACCATCCTAAGGAACGTTTAGGATGCACTCAGGGCCACCCATGTGTGCCTGTTTTGGCACACAGCCATGCAGCCACATGGCACCCTCCCCATTGCAACGACAAAGTCAACAAGAACCTGCAAAAGCCCCTCTTAAACCATTGGCATTGACCACTCAGTGCTGCAAGAGGCCCCACAAGGATATTAGGTCAACTGGCGTTGAGTAGGAGTTCATATACTTCAAAAAGTATGCAATGTCCCAAGCTACCCTGCACCTGCCAGGGTCCCGGGTCTGGATGGGCCTAGCTCATCTTTCAATCCCAAACCAACATGTTCAGCTCCCTTTCAATGAAGACAAATGCAACGGCGAGTATGAACACCAACTTACTACAAACATACACAATGAAGGACATCCAAGAATCCAGCAACACTTCAGCCAGAACCCAGCAAAGCTCTTACCTCCTCCTGTACCCTCCAGGCTAGTTGCTCCTCCTCATCTTCCTGCTCAGTCAGCATCTGCTCCTTCAACCTCGCCAGCTGAGCCCTACACCTCTCCGCCTCCGCCTCTGCTGCTGCCAGCGACTGACCAGACGCAAGCAACTGACCCTCCAGCTCCCGTGCCCGTCCAGCTGCCACCTGCGCCTTTGCAAACTGTCCCTCCACCTCCTGCAGCCGCCCCTTCAGCTGCTGCACTTCCACTCCAAGCTGAACCGCCCGCTCATGGCCCCCTTCCAGTCCCTGTAATTGCCCCTGCAGCAGCCGCAGCTCCTGCTCAAGCTGCTTTGTCCTTTCTGCTGCTGCTTTGCCTGCTGCATCAGACTGCTGTAGCTGCTGCTGTAGCTGATTGCATCGTTCTTCCGCAACTGCCACCTGCTGCTGCAGCTGCTGCTCAGCCACAGCAGCAGCTCCCTGAACCGCCTCCAGCTGCTGCTCTAGCAATCCCACCCTCTGCTGCGCTGCAACAGCAGCAGCAGCTGCTGCTGACGTTGCTCCTACATCCTGCTCGTGCTGCCCTTGTTGCTGCTGTAGCATCTGCTGCAGCTGCTGGTGAAGAGACCGTGATTCAGCCTGGAGGCGATTGACCTGTTCCTTCAGCTGCGTGCGCTCCTCCTCTAAGTGGACGCGTTCAAAGTCCATAGCTTGCACAGCACTGTGCCGTTCAGCACACTGCTCATGTAGATGGTCCCTTTCTGCCGCAAGAATGTCCACCTGCCATAAAAAAGGGCACAAGAAGAAGTGATATCCTCGGTCTAAGCTTCCTGACGGATGCCAGACTTATACAGCCTAGAGAGCTGCCAAAGAAGAACCATATGCTGCACACCATGGTAAATGTGAGACCCTGCAGGGAGTCACGACAACTCTTGGCCTGTGCAAAACGCCCTGTATGCTGGTGTTGGAGATTGCTATGTGCGAAGAGCATACCCATATTGCTGTGACTTCACAAAGCCCCCATTGAGCATGGTGCAATGTACTTGTCCAAGTGTGTCCCTCACAGTAAGACGCTTGCTCCAGATTGCAACAAGAGATGGCAACAAAGCTGCATTTATTCACTAACAAACAAACAAAAAGGAGGGAGAGCAGTCAGGGAGGGACGATTAAGGGAAGTAACAGAAAAGGATCAGGGAGCTGTGCTAGCTAAAGGTACTCTAACTCGATCCCACCTGTTGCGCCAAGTTATCCCTCTCAGCCACAATAACAGCATGGTCCTCCATAAGCCTTGTTATCTGAGCCTCCAAGCCATGCTGTGTAGCTGCTGTTAGCTGCTGCTCCCCTTGCTGCGTGGCTGCCTGGTCTCTGGTGGTTTGCAGCTCCTGCTTCACGGCTTGCAGTTCATACTGGGAATTGTTGAGAAGCTGCAGCTCAGAAAACAGCACCAGTTTTTAGCAGGGATCCCACACTACAAGGCCCCCAAATCGTAGTTCCGTGCAGAGAGAGCATAAACCTAGGTCACATTGTATTGGAGGGCAGCTATGTTCAAGCCTCGACACTGGCAAGAGAACGACAGATGACCACGTAACCACATGCTCCTTGATTACTGTAAAGGTGAGGTCCAGTGATTGCATCTTATTTTAAGATTGTGGGGCAGACATCCTGAAGACTTCCCTGCAACCTTCATTCAAAATCGCAAACACCCCCGGAAGGCAAAGGAAATTTTGCAGAAATATTGGCTATATCTGCTGAGACACTGTGTTTCTGGCCAAAAACGACTCCAAATGGGCCAAAACGAAGCGAAATGCCCCGTAAACTGTCGTCAAGTTTCAGGATTCAGGGAGTTTTTCGTCGTTCTGAATTCCGAACGAGTCGCTAAAATGCTCTATTAGTTCGGAAATTTTCACAATTTGCACAAAATCTTCAAAGAAACGAAGTGAGATACGTTCACTGGTGAGGTCAAAGACAGTTTCCTAAAGCACCCAAGAGTCTGCTCTGCACCAATCAATTTGTGATGGCATGCTGCTTATTGCACAAAGATGTCCCGGACAAGGGGCATGACAGTCCAGCAGAGCCCCCTCTCCCCGCACCCACTAAAACCCTCACCTGCTGCAGCTGCTCCACTTCACCCTGCACCACACGAAGCTGCTCCTCCAGCTGCCCCTTAGCCTCCTGCTCAGCTGCTAAAGCCTCCTGCCACGCCTGATCCCTGCTAGCAACCTCCTGCTGCACCCGCTGCTGTTCCTGCTGCTGCTGTTCTAGTTGCACGTGCAACGCCGCCACCTGTCGCTCCTGCTGCTGCAGCTTCACCTCAGCAACCGCCAGAGCTTCTGAAGCAGCAGCATCGTGCCCAGCTAGCCCCTGCTGCTGCTGCCGGACTGCCTCAAGCTGTGCCTGCACCTGCTCCAGCTGATGCTGTGCTTCCAAATGCTGCTTCCGAGCATCTTCCATATCAGTGCCAGCACCCTGCAGCTGCTGCTGCACTTGCATAAGCTCTTGTTTTGCTGCTCCCGCTGCTTCCTCCTGCCGCTGCTGCTCCTGCTGAGCATCCTGCAAATGCTGCTGGTACTGTTCCAACTGCAATTTTAACTGCTGCAGCTGCTCTTTCAGCAGCGCCTTCTCCTGCTCCCAGGCTAACTGCCCATCCTGCTGCTGCTGCTCCTGCTGGTGCTGAAGCTCTGCTACTGCTGCCTGCGCTACCCGCTCCCCTTCCACTGTCCTCTGCAGCCGCTCCTGCAGCATGGACATGTCCCTGTCATAAGCTGCTTGCTGTTCCTCAAGCTCAGCCGCCAACTCGTCCTTCTTATGTTCCTGCTCTGCCAGTTGCTGCTGTAGCTGCTGAAGCTGCACTTCCTGCTGCCCAGCCCTCTCTGACAACTGCATGTGTGCTTGTTCAAGCTGCTGTTGCAGCCCCCCGCATGTTGCAGCTGATTCGGCTAGCTGCTCTTGCAGCTGCTGCAGCTGCTGTTGCTGATCCCCACTGCTCGCTAGAAGCTGCTGCTCTTGAGCTGCTACTGCCTCAATCAACTGCTGCTGCAGCTCCTGTGTGTGACGACCATGAGCCAACTCCTCCTCCTGCAGCTGCTGCTTCAGATCCTCCACCTCCTGCTGCAGCTGCTGCTGACTACTGCTGCTCTTCTGCTGCTCCTCCTCCAATTGCTGCTGCAGCTGCCCCACTTGGCCCTCAGCTCTCTGCTGCAGCTCCTGTAACTTGCTTGCCCCAGCAGCAGCAGCATCCAGTGCTAGTTTAAGCTCCTGGACCTGCTGCTTTAAAAGCTGCACCTGCTGCTCTCCCGCACCCACACCACCCCCTACAACCCCATTCTGCATCTGCTCTAACAGTGCTGCCTTCTCCTTCCGCATCTGCTGCTGGCATTCACATAGCTTCTGTTCAAACTCCTCCACCTCCTGCTCCTTCAGCTGCATCTGCTGGTCATAGTCTTCAAGCTGCTCTTCCAGATGCTTCACCTGCTTCTCCCGAGCCTCCACGGCTTCCACCTGCTGCTGCAGCTCCAATGCTAAGGCCTCCCGGGCAGCCGTAGCCTCTGCTAGGTGCTGCTGTAGCTGCTGCTGTTGGCTTTGTGCTGCTTCCAACTGCTGCTGCAGCTCTTGTGCTAAAGCCTCCCGGGCAGCCGTAACCTCTGCTGTCTGCTGCTGTAGCTGCTGCTGCTGATGGCTTTGTGCTGCTTCCAACTGCTGCTGCAGCTCTTGTGCTAAAGCCTCCCGAGCAGCGGTAGCCTCCGCTGTCTGCTGCTGTAGCTGCTGCTGATGGTTTTGTGCTGCTTCCAACTGCTGCTGCATCATAAGCAGCTGAGCTTGGAGAGCCTCTGCACCTTCCTCTGAATGGTATTGCTGCTGTTGCTGTCGTGAATTGTGGAGAGCAGCTGTAGCCTCTGCTAACTGCTGCTGCAACTGCTGCTGCTCTAGGCGCGCAGCTTGCAAAGCAGCCGTACTCTCCTGCAACTGTCTTTGAAGCTCCTGCTGCTGCTGTTGGCTGAACTCTCCGCTCAATACTTGTCCTCCTGCTGCTGCTGCAGCTGCTGAGATCCCAGGCCCAGGCCCTCCTGAAGGCGAAGACCCCAGCTTAGCTTCTTGTAATTGATGCTGCAATTCCTCTACTTGGCTGATCCAGAAGGCGTCCCTCTGTGCCATGGCTGTTGTTGCTTCGTCTGCTTCTTGCCGAGCTACTTTGAGCTCGGCTTGCATCTGCTGCGCCTTATGGACCAGCATGCCCTCAGCCTCGCCACCTACAAGGAAGTACCATAAGGAGATCAAACACCAACCCTAACACTGCATCCGGACTGCCTTAAAGGTATGTTGTTCGGGGATTCCAGTACCATTCGTGCAGATGGGATTATTGGGATCCACAAGCAGAGACTTGTCGATGCCTCATGAAGGCCTGTGATGTGGCTCCCTTTTCAGGGTTGTGGCCCAAGCTCAACTTCTCCCTATGCTTAGAACTACCCACAGCACTGTCGCTACCAACGCAGCATTACATGTATGCTGTATTTTCATTCAAGGTTGCCCGTTACGTCCAAGGTGTATGCAGCCTCTCCCACCTCCTCGACCTCCCAAAGTCTCACGTTGTGCGCCCTTTTACAGCAACAGCAACCCACTAAACCCTGTACCCCAGCCCAATTGAAGACAGCTGCCACTAAATTCTACACCCCAGCCCACCTGAAGACAGCTGCTCCATCAGAGAATCCACATCTGCCTCCCGAGCTGCCAGCTCCTGCTCCAAGCGTGCCACCTGCCGCCTCAAAGCCTCTAAAGCATGCTCCTCTGCAACCACCTGCTGCTTCTCCTGCTGCTGTTGCCGCTTCTCCAGAGCTTTGACCTTAGCCTGTGCCTCTGCTAATACTTCTTGCAGCTGGGCCTTCTCAGCCAGCACTGCGGAGAAGTCCTCTGCACTGATGCCACTGCTCTCTCGCGGCCCCCTGCTTTGCTGCTGCTGCTGCTCATTGAGTTGCTGCTGAAGCTGTGCTATAAGCCCTTGCTGTTGCTCTGCCTGCTGCTGTAGCTGCTGCATAAGCCCCTGCTGCTGCTGTAGCTGCTGCATAAGCCCCTGCTGCTGCTGTAGCTGCAATTCAGCCTCCTGCTGCTGCTGGGCTGCCTTCTGTTGCTCCAAAACAACATGCTCCCTTGCTGCTTGCAGCTGCTGTTGTGCTGTGTGCAGCTGCTGTTGTGCTGTGTGCAGCTGCTGCTGAAGCTCCCACACCTCGGGAGAAGACCCCTGCTGCTCATGCTGCTGCAGCAGCTGCTGCTGTGCATCAGATAGCTGCTGCCGCACAGCTGCAAGCTCCTGCTCCACCAGCTCCAGCTGCTGCTTTGCTCCTGCTTGTGCAGCTTCCACCTGCTGTTGCCAGAGCTGGTCCCTATCAGCAAGCTCGGCCTGCACCTGTGCTACCTGCTGTTGTGCTGCTGCTGCTGCTTCATGCTGCCCAGCCTCAAGCTCCTGCTGCTGTTGCTGCATCATGTGTATATGTTGCTCTGCAGCTGCCGCTTGCCCTTGCACTGCTTGCAGCTGCTGCTGTAGCTCTGCTGCCTGTTGCCGCTCCCCAGCAAGCTGCTGCTGCAGCAGCTGCACGTCATCATGCAGCCCCTCTACAGCGCCCGCCTCAACGCCAACGCCTCCCTTCCCTGCTGCTGCTGCTGCTGCAAGATTGGTTGCCTCCTCCAGCTGCTGAGCCTGTGTCGCAAGCTGCTGCTGCAGCAGCTGCAGCTGCTCTTCATACTGCCCCCGCAGCTGTTCCTCCAGGCGCTGCCAGCTTGAGCTGCTTTCTGCCCCACCTCCCTCAGCAGCAGCAGTACAAGCCTGTCCACCAGCTGCTAGCTGCCGCTGGAGTTTCTCATTGGCTGCCTTCAGTTCAGCCATTTCCTGCTCCATTGAGACAGCTGATTCTTCATGTTCAGAGGCTTGGGTTACCATCTGAGCTTTGAGACGAGCTAGCTGGCCCTTCAGGCGCATTGCCTCTGCTGCTTCCTCAGCACCAGCCACATTGGCAGCAATTTTCTCTAGGTAGGTGCTCGCTGCTGCTGTGGCGCCTGTAAGCACACTTGCGCCTGTGCCAGCAAGCCACCCTGCTAACTGCTTCCTGGCAGCTCCTTTATCAGCTGAGCCCTGGCTGGGTGATTGGTGCTGGCTGTTCGGCCTCAGCTGTAGGGGGCTCTTCTCAGGCGACCCAGACGCTGAGCTTGCTACAAGCGGTGCTCCTGGCTGCTGCTGCTGCTGTAACTCTTGGTAAGGAAGATAGGCACTCTGGTTGCTTGGGCTGAGAGCAAAACTGCTTGCAACATCACCCTGTCCTGGGATCAAGCCGGATACACTTGCAGGCCCAGGGTAGGAAGACTGCTGCATGTTTGGGCTTGGCTGCTGATACTGGATAGCTGTCATAGGAGGTTGCTGTGCTGCATGCTGAGGCATAAAACCATCAACTGCCAGTGGCTGTGTTGCTGCTGCTGCTGTTCCTGCCGTGTCTGCCTCCAGCTCAACATTGCTGCCGGGCTGTGCCTGGTACCTAAGGTGTCAACCCATATATTAGTGGGCCACAGCCTAATGAGCAGGCAGCTGTGCATCAAACTAGGTACCCGTACAGGGTGACCTACGAGACAGGAGGGGATACCCACCTTATACCGGCCCTTGGGGCTCCATACTGTTCGCTTCCATCACCAGCCTGCAACATCTCAGAGAGTATGAGCAATCTGAGCCTCTGGTGCAAAAGCCCAGCGCAAGGCGGTCAGCTCCATGCCCCCAGGCTCTCACCTCGTCGCCTTCCTCCACGTAGTCGTACTCTTCTACAGCTGCTTCCAATAGGTTTGTAGCGAGCTTTGTGGCTTTTGAAGTAAGCTGAGCAACGTTGTTTAAGCTTGACCACATCTGGAACCTCGGACACGTCTCACAACACTGGCCAAGGACGAACGCTATAAGGTCCTTGAACAGCTCATATGGAGACCTCTAGAGCTTTTGTCAGCTGCAACCCAGCAAGGTAGTAGGACAAGTGAAGTTTCGTGCCCACTTCAAACCATATTGGAGTGGTTGCAAGCAGCAAACCTCCCATGCAACGCTCATGCAACCTTTATTATGCAAACGCGAAGGAACAGCCACATCAGCGTTCGGCAGCCCTGTCAAGGGCTAATGAAGTGCATCGTTGAAGCTGGGAAAGCTGGAAGCTGCCACCTGACTCGGATTGCAACCGCAACTTGTTCAAAAGTTACAACTGCCAGTGACTCCCGGTACAGACAGACGTCAAAGCTCCCAGTATGCTGTTGCCGCCAAGGGGAGACTGTTCAACCTTAAAAGGTGTTGCTTGGTGGGGGCCCCGGTTGTGAACTCGACAGCACCGGTCACATGTCCACCTGAGTACTCAGCTTGGCTGCTTGTCCTGTACAAGTAGTCTGCTCGAGGATCATGGCAGATTCTGCGAACAAGTTCAAGCCACCTGATTGGGCTTCTCAGCCTTGCAGGACAGCCACCTTAGAGGTGTGCCTACGTGCGATCTTGCAAACTCCCAACGCCATCGGACGATACTGAGTCTGATTTTGGCTTGCTAGATTGTAGCCGAGGATGGAACAAGTCAAACACAGGCTATAGATGCTCAGCCGTGGTACACCTTGGGCAGGTGAGTCAATGGCTTACGGCCTTTCAGCTGTGCCTGCAAGGAGACTGGGGAGATTCACGCTGCAGCACAACCACACGCCTTTGTTGCTGTTTGCAGAGTTGCCAGCGTCTGTGATATCGTCCTGGATGACCCATCCACTTCACGGTGCCATGCGGCCTTTGTACATCACCAGAACGGTCTCCTCTACATCATCGATCTTCAGAGTGTAAGTGGACTCAAAGCAGCAGTTGGCAGAGCAGAACAGAAGCATTCACTGGTCAACAGCTCCCATGTGTGTGATCTGAAACAGGTGTCCAGCGAGCTCCTTCACTTGTGCAGCTTCTTAGTCTGAACGGAGACAGGAGGCTTGCTTGTGCAGAATAGATGGCTCAGCTTTGCAGTTGGATTACAAGGAGGCTAGATACCACCGTGTGGGAAACCAGTTGTCTGCTAGACAACAAATGTGCTGCTGGCATGGGCACCTTATGCATTCGCATGACCTCGACTATTGCACAAGCAGCAGAGCAGTGTAGCAAATGGAGAATCGTCAATGACACTAGTGTTTAATGTTCAGCAACAGGCATGCGCACATGGAGCAGGATACAGTACCTTCACCACCTGCTCAACAACTATTGCTCCCTGGTTTTGCAGACGCATGGTACTACTCTCAATGGCAAGCCACTGGCCCCCAACAAACCCACTCAGGTCAAGCAGGATGCTGTGCTGCAGTTTGGCACAGGGCCTAGCAAATATATTGTCAAGGACCTAGAATCAACAGGTAGGTCTGCAGTTTCCTCAGTAGATCAGCCAGAGTGTTTCTTTGTGTGCCAAGGTGTTGAGCTTCAAATGGATGGAAGTGCTGGAGTACATGCAGGAGTGGACGGTACGTCTATGCCATGTTTCCCAGCTTCGCAGCGCCGATGCTTGTCTTCAGAGCCTGGCAGGCCTGCTTTTGGCAATGATTACATGAGAAGCTCCAGGGAAGGGCATTGCTTTACAGCATATGAGGGAATCCTGCCAGCCACATGCATGAAAAGTGTTTGTGGTCTTGTGGGTGTTATGTGTCCAAACGCAGCTGCTTCTATGCTTTTTAGTCATGGCTTTTGCATGCTCAAGGCTCTGTCTAATCATTGTTTTTTTTGCTCTAATGTGCAGCTACCAAGCGACCCAGTGAGAATGCAGTTGCAGAAGCAGAGCGCAAGCGCAGTGCAGCAGGTTCTGGTGCTGGGGCGCGTCCTGCTTCTGTGCGTGCCAGCCACTTGCTGGTCAAGCACAAGGATAGCAGGCGCCCTAGCTCATGGAAGGTGGGTGGGATCGCGGGAGGACACACCAAACCTCTATACGGTACATGTGTACGGTACACGAGATAGGTAGTATTTGTATCTTTAAATCCATCCAGTATCTTCAGGCAGGACAAGGGCAAAGCACGCATAAAATGCAAAGCTTTCCCATTGTGCCTTGGGTCTTCATATCTTGGACTGCCCCTACAGGAAAGCTAGAACCTACTGGCAGTCTGTGCATAAGACATGTGCTGCTTCTGTCAGAGTTAATGCCGATAGATATGAAACATGCATCGGCAGCACTTCACTTCAGCGTATGTTTCAGTTACATCTCTTATTCACCATTTATGTCATGTATATCAAGGATGACAAGCATGACTCGTGCATGCGGTGCGGTCGAGCGCTGGGGTGCTAAGTGACGCACCCTCGAGCAAGGTTTCTTCCACCGCTAGAATAAACCCCACAGCTGCTGTCAACCAGCACATGCTTTGCTACAGCCTCTGCAAGCATGTTCAAGGTCAGTGCTGACATTTCTCTTCATATGCCAATCATGAAATTATATTCTGATTAGTTCTACAAAGCCCTTTGGTCTCTTGCCTCAGATAGCAGGCCAGGAAGAAAGCAGCCCATGTCCCTACTGTGGGACTTTTGAGACCCATGCATGCACACTCTTTTCCTATGCAATTTACTGGTAGATGGGCAGATGTTCATGTTTCGAGCCTAAGGAAGGGTGGAACAGTGCAGAGTTTAGACTGTGATATACCAGGAACAGTGGAACTGCCCCAAGTCTACAAGAGTATGTCAAGGGTTTTTATCCCATCTTGTGCCTAATCTTGCTATTATCTGAGCACCTGCTGTTGCCTGGTGACACTGCAGGAGACAGTCATCACAAGGACAAAGGAAGAGGCACTTGCCATGATAGAGGTGAGGCATGTTAGGAGGAAGCTTGTGGGCCTGCCCTTCAGTTGATGTGATGCCGGCTCCAGTTTGCCCAGTATGTCGTTTGGAGCAGCTATGTTGAGAATCAGGGAGGAGAAGCATTACCTGCAGGGTGTGGGTGCTGTGTTTCATACAGAGCCAGCTTAGAAGAGCTGCCCCGGCAATGCTGCTGGAAGCAGATATGTTTAATTCCCAACAGGGGGGTGCTGTGGCTTTGAGTAGCATTGTGCATCTTGTGGCAATGGTGCTCATTCAGCATGTTCCATTAAGCACATATTGGTGTGCCGCATGTGGCTAGTTTGTGCCGCTGTGGCATTGCAGGTTCGTGTGGCACTTTTAGCATGCACCAGGATTGCACCAGGTTAGCAACTCGCTTGTCGTTTGCATGGGTGGAAACTGCAAGATTGTCGGGAACTGAGGCAAATGTCATTGCTGCCAACGTAAAATATCAGTCTTCAAGTACGGTTCAATGCCGCTGCGGCGGCGGCCGCTGGTGGTGGTGGTCCTGTAGTGCTCCTGCTGTATTACCATACTCCAAGCATGAGCGGACACCTTGCTGATGGTCGTAAGGCCGCTGCTGCTTCTGGTGTTGCTTCTTCTCTGCTCCTCCGGTTTTTGTTAAAGATCCCATGCATAAGCTGACATGCCTGCTGACTGCACAATGGTGCTCCTGCTGCTGGTGGTAATATTGCTCCTCTGTTGCTCTTGCTGCAGGCCTTTAGGGAGCAGCTGGTGTCTGGTGGGGCTGACTTTGCCGACTTGGCTTCCAAGGACAGCCATTGTAGTAGCGCTAGGAGAGGAGGGGACCTAGGAGACTTTGGGTGAGTCCTTCTGTAATAGTCTTGCCCTTGCTGTTGGAGTAACTTCCTCGCACAATCATGAGGAGGTCAATGCCTCCCAAACATTGATTTTTCCTGCTTGAGGGTGTATGCCGTGCAGGACCCCCTGCTGGGATCGCAGTGGAAGCATATAAGGAGGTGCATGTGAAAGGTCGGTTTTTGTGCATGCACCATAGGGTACTTGTGCCTTGTGCAGGGGTATACTTCATCAGCCAGGCCTTTGCTCTGAGGTGGTGTGGCCTCACGCTGCAAATATAGGTGTTTCCAACTTCACCTGGCTTCTGGTACACGGTGCCCTGCCTTGCTCGCCAGTTTTCCTGACAATATGTGACTGAAGCGTGCAGCCAGGGCTATGACAAAGAAACTCACATTGCTCTCCTTCCTTGCAGCAAGCTTGTCACACTGTACATGACGCGTGTGCATGACTGCTTGTCGTTCATGCACTGCCTTTGCAGGCCTGGCCAGATGCAGCCTGCATTTGAGAATGCCGCTTTTGCATTGGACGTTGGGGAGCTCAGTGGGCCTGTGTTTTCTGATTCGGGGGTCCACCTCATCCTGAGGACGGCATAACGGGTGGCAGCATCTTCTTGGTGTGCCATCCTGTGGCTGCTGGTCCTTAGCTTAGTACCTCAGTGATGCTAGCCCTGCCAAGGCTTGAGGATAGGGTTCTGATTGTACGACTTGTCCTCTGCGAGCAAAGTC
Source organism: Pseudopediastrum boryanum (assembly GCA_963556185.1). Lineage (NCBI taxonomy): Eukaryota > Viridiplantae > Chlorophyta > Chlorophyceae > Sphaeropleales > Hydrodictyaceae > Pseudopediastrum > Pseudopediastrum boryanum. The sequence goes on along the minus strand of OY744502.1, from coordinate 1,801,289 downwards.
GCTTGTGTGGGGACGGTAGGTCCGGCACAGGGCCACTCCGTGGTTGTGCACTCAAGACTTGAAGGCTCCATGTCAAGGGAAGCTCCTCGTGGAATTCAGAAGGCCAGTGCGCACAGCAGTGATTATATAGTTACAGCACAATTTAGTTTGTTGGCTGTCCTCTGGAAATAGAAGTTTTTGGTTGTAGTCTGGAGAGGTGTCATAAGGTCGGAAGCCAAAAGCTTAAGCTGGTCGTTTTATGAAACTGTTCTACGCAACGTTCTGTAGTTGGCAATCTTCGAGTCCCATGGTGGGCTGGGATGCTCACTAAGATACTTGTTCCTCGCGTCCTCGGGAAGTACCGTTCATATCTAGCGTTGAATATGCTGGGTATAATTAGCCATCAGCCTGGACAAAGCGTATCAACGAGTGATGTGCCTCCAGCCTCCAATCTCCTGCAGTCAATCAAGTACCATGACAATCAGAGCAACGGACGAGGACCTTAGTGTTCCGCTGGCTTAGTTTCAGCATTCAAGCTTCTCGATCCACTTCAACAAAGTGCTGAACAAGCGGCTGCATGCCCTGCAGTACCCGTCTAGCAGTACAGGAGTCACTTAGGAACAGTGAGCTTTGCAAACCTTTGCATAGACACCTCACCTGCCATCGTGTCTATCATGTCTGTGCATATCATCGCTGTTGGCTAAGAATTTACCTCAGAGTGAGGCTGCATGATGGTGTGAGATAGGCCTTTACCCATCTCTGCTCCCAGACAACACTGATCTGCCACGGTCGGGGGATTGTTGCAACAGGGCTTAGGCCAGCTGAGAGATAGGGTAGTATCTACTTCTATCATATTTTATGTTGCAGCTTTTCCAAAGAACAATCCTGCCCTCTACTTCCCTCAAGTTGTAGAAAACCAGCGTTGGAATAGCAACGTTGCAGATCAACGAACACCATGCCCGCGCACGAAGCCTTCGACCAAGGAATGACTATCCTAGACCTGCCCGTTACATGGCTTGTTGATCTCATTCAGCATGTGGCCGCTGGACCCGGTGGCCTATCTAGCGCAGCATCTCTCAGCCAGAGCTGCAAGCGCTTCCACACCTTGTCAGACAGCTCCGCTGTGACCTACTGCAATCTGCACGTGGACCAGGCCATTAGCAGCCCGGATCATCCCGTCTGCGAGTGGCTGGCCAAGAGGCAAGGGCGCATCACTGGCCTCCACGGGCTCACAGTGGACTTTGGGGACACTTTCCGTGACACTTCTACTATTGATCATCCTGGGTGGGAACAGCCACTAGGTGCTCTCACCAGTGTTCACGATGCTCACCTTACTGTGAGGCTACGAGTTCACACCCCGTGGCCATCAGAGCACCCTTTCGTGGCTCAATGGCTGAGGCAACATGGTGGTGACCTTGTTGACCACCTAGTTGCAAGTGTTAGCAACACAGATGGGGCAGAGGTTCAGGAATTTTGCAGGGCGGTTGCACCTTGCAGGTCTGTAGACCTTGATCTGTCTCACAGGACAGAATCCTTCGACCTGGGTGCTCTTGCTCCTATTGCTGGAACGCTGGTGCAGCTGAGTAGTTTTACTCCTGGTCGTGCTGTTTATGGCAAGTTGACTGGGTTTAGCACCTTCACAAGCTTTTCACAGCTCACAAGTCTCTTTGTCTGCTGTAATGGCTTTACAGAAGAAGATGCATGGGCGCACTTTGCGGGGTTGAGGAGTCTGCAAGACCTCTGCCTGGTGGTGGGTGCTTCGGGTGATCCCTCTCCTCTGTCAGCGCTCAACAGTCTCTCCTCCTTACACCTGCGGAGCTTGAAGACCGCTGAGGGCGGTGAGGGATTTAATCCCTTCACTTTCAGCAGTTTGCAGCCGCTCAGCACACTGCAGCATTTGGAGGTGCTGAAGCTGCAAGGATACTCCTGCAGCGCTACATCTCTTCAGGGCTTAGATGGTTTGGGCAGGTTGAGGGAGCTCACTCTTGAGCATGCTGATCAGTTAGTGAGCCTTGATGGGCTGAGCAGTTCTGTCACCAGTTTAGACGTAGTAGGCCTCTTGAAGCTTCCAAACCTGGCTGGTATGGAGGGCTTGCAGCGGCTGCAGCGGCTGTCTGTGGGCTCATGCGGTATCACCTCTTTCCAGGCCCTTTCTGGTTTAAGCACCTTGACAAGGCTAAGGGTGTATGACTGTCCATTAACCAGCCTAGAGTTTCTTAGGGGCACTCTTAGCACATGCTTGCAGTCCTTACATGTTTGGAGATGCAAGCACCTGCAGCGGATGTCTGGCTTGGAGGCGGTTAAAGCCTTGCAGGAGTTGCTGATTTACAGCTGTGGACTGACCAGCTTGCAGCCTCTGGCACATGTAACCACAGGGTTGGAGAAGCTCCACGTTACACGTTGCAGCCAGGTTCAAGATGAGGTGCTTGAGCTGCCGCATATGGAGCCCACAAGTGATGTGCGTATTTCATTTAGCAATGTGCGTGAGGTGGTGCTGGCAGGGGGCATCAGGAGGGAGTGCAGAATCTTGTTACACTTGTCTCCTGTAAAGGTTTTTTGGATATTGTCATGTGTTACAGGGTTGGGGCTCATGAAAGGTTATGAAGGGGCATTGATAGAACTCCCTGCTGGCTTATGTTGCTTGTCCTGAAGACATGCGTTTGGGCATCTGTCAACTGGGTCCGAGTGCCTCTGGTCTGCATGCGTAGTAAGGTGTGACTGGTAATTGGGAGAGAGTACTAGCTGAGTTTATTTCCATGTGTCGCCATTGGGTTATGCCGGCCGGGACGGTATGTCATAGGTGTAGTCTTTTTGCTGTGGGTGGATCTCCTTAGGTTCTCCCTGTGTGGGTTCCTGAGTATTCCGGAGCTAGCAACATCATGATGTCCTACCAGCTTGTGCCATGCTCACCTGGTGGCAGCCATTGTTTTTTATATGTCGTATGCTGAGGATGTAGCCCATGTTGAGTATGAATCTGGTAAACATGACACATGGGTACAGCAGGTTTTGGCTTGGACCCTAACCATGCCGATTGCTTAGTTCAGGCCTGTGAACTGGGGTGTAGAATTGACCTTCTGGTATGTGAATATCTCCATTGTTTCAACACCGGGCCGTCATGTTGTGTGTTTGAGCAGCTTTATGTGGATTGCGCAAAGCATGTTTGACAAGGGGCTGTGTGCTAGTCTTCCCTTAAGTTACAGGACAGGGATTCAGCCAGTGGCACCATGGACTGTTGCTTCTCTTGAGAAAATGCAGCGTGCGGCTTTCTAGAAGTTGAAGATATATGTGGCTGAGACCAGGTGCTGCTGCATGGCAAGTTAGGATGTTTTAGAGTGCTTTGTGCAGGGTCACAACAATTTGCATCGTATTGCTGCTCTGCAGTCTTCAGCAGCTGAACCGGCCCCCTATTGAATAGCTGGGAGCAAATAGCAGTGGAGCTTGTGGACACTTAATGGACACTGGTCTTTGTAAAGTCTGTTGACAGTGGTTCCATGAGGTTGGTTTTCCTAGGTGTGCTGCTGATGATCGTACAACATTGTAAGGTGATGGGTTATGTGCATGGGGGAATAGACTAGTGGCAGCAGCTCGTTGGTCAAGTATGTTTAGAACCAGGCGTAGAGTTGAGGATGGCTCAGATAAGGCCCAGAGCATGGCATGTCCAGCATTTCCTGCTGGGAATGGGGAGGTTCTGCTGTGTCAAGCACAATCTCGCACATGCAAATTGCCAAATGAATGTGGTTGGTGTCCGTTTGGTGTTTCCTTTGCTTATTGTAGGTGGTTTGTGGAGAGCTGCATTGTCTTTTTACAGCTACTCGCGAAGCTGCGGAAGAGAGCTAACAAGTCCAGGTAGGTTTCCTTTGGTAAATGTGTGGGCTTGTGTGCCCCAGCTGGCTTGCTGGCGACATATGCGGTACACTGTCATATGTTTCTGAAGAATGAGACACTGCTGCTGTTGGGGCATGTTATGCTGCTGCTGCTGGTGGGTCAATGGGTATGTATGCCTTATGTATGCCTGGTTTATTGTGGCATCATCAGGGCGAACTAACTGTCCAATGGTTGACATCATGAGGATGACATTGCCCGTGTATGTAGGTGTGCATGCACACTTTATTAGATCAGATCAAACATATATCTATGAGACTACTTCATCTACATGCTTGGACGATTGTGGCCAGTGAAGTAGCGGGCTATGGAATGGTACATAGGTGGGCCCCAGGGTGGTTGCAGCTGCTGAGATTTATGGGACATACCGTGCTGCCACAAATGTGCCCACTCACTTTTCGGGATGGGGTCACTGGCGGGACCGAAACTATGTGTGAATGTTGCATTGGTGTGCGTGTTGCTGCATGTTGGAGGGGATACAGGCTTTGTTGAGTAAGCAGACACAGTATGACTCTTGAGTAAAGGTCGCAGGGCTAGCTATCTAGTGCTTGGGGGGAGGTTCAGTCCCCTAGAATGTATTGTATTGTATTGACACGGACTTTGCCAAGCACGAGGGCATTAGGCCATTTTGATCAGTGCACATACTATGCATTAAATGCATTGAATGCCGGAGCAAAACATGTCGGTGTGACTGCACCGCATGCTGTGCTGGGAGCATACTCATCAAGTGTTGGCTAGTGACGACGCATCATATGCACAGTATGTCATCTAGCTAACAGCATATATTCTTTATAGCGTGGTCACTTGGCACCACGCTGCTTACAGGGTGCGTATGATGACTGATGCGCTGGTTTGACTACCGCACTTGAACTGCGGACTCCGGCTTCCGTTAAGGGCGCTTAAACTCTAGCTTCTCTGATATCCGTATACCCAACAGGTTATGTCTGAAACTTGTTTCTGTTATAGAATGTGCCATGCAGCCAGTTTTGGCAGAAGGTGTAGCGGATGCATCGTGGGAGTGCGACATAGTCTCTTCGCCCAGATATCGATAATGAGCTCCTAGCGATCAGCATTCTTCCCATAGTCCCGCCCCATGTGCTCGAGAGGGAAGTTCGTCGCGTTCGCACCCTGCATCACATCATGGCTGAGCCTCCTCTCGGGGAGATCAATGTACGGCATGTAGCCCGCGGTGTCGAGCTACCTAAGAAGTGCTCAGCACAGGCAGATAACTACATGGTAAGCTACCTTTCCTGATCGCAAGGCACAGACACCACATTTCAAAACCTGAGCGGTCCGCACCCCCATTGTGTGGCAATCAAAACCAGACTAGTGAGTGCTGCCGATATGGTCCGGCCCCGCCCGCCGCCCTGGCGGCCAACTAAGACCGGCCATCTCCCTCACTGTGACTGACGATCACTTGCCCGATTCACAGCAGGCGCATCTACTGCAATGAAAAGGATAAACACCAAGCACGCCTTCGGCAGTACTTAGGCAGTACCAAGTGAATTTTAAGTAAATAAACTGCTTGCGGATCGCCTTGGCAGGCTGCCAGGCCCAAACAACAATTCTAAAGCAACCAAGCAAACATTTCAACACATCATTTGCTAACTGTAGAACATACTAACAAACACCTGTGGCCTGGCAGCTTTGGCTCTCTAGCGGTCTCGACTCACTGTCTCGATAGTATCTGCTCTCCACATACTAACAAACTGGATGGAGTTATGCCGCGGGCTGCACGGCCCGAAAGCTGTGTAGTGATAGTCTATCTCATATGTAGATATCAATCAATCAATCAAAACGCAAGACCAGCAATGCCAATGGCCAAACAAACCTAGGCCACAAACACAAGGCTCCTGATCACAATCACGAAGCCACACAACCGATGGTGGATTTGCCACACACAAGCTGAGGCTAGATGCAACGGCGTGCACACCAAGGGGAAACAAACACCACCACTAAAACCCAAAACCTGCTCCACTTCCATCACACATGGGTGGCGGGGAGGCAGCAGGATCAAGCACCACCCTAGTAGGGGCTGGAGGTGGCTCCCACCACCTAGGTACTGGTGAACCACCATCCTCCCAGCCACTGAAAGGCACCACATAGCGCTCCACATGCTTATCAATAGCTTGCTTAGTGCGCCTTCTACACCTCACTAACCGTTGGCTTTCCCAAGGGTGCGTAAGATCCCACAACCTCTTCCTCCAAGCACTCTTAATCCGACATGAAGCCTCCCAGCTCCCCTCATCTTGACCAAGCACCTTCAGATCTGCACACACGCATTTCTCCCAGGTATGGCGAGGCCTACCCACTGGCCTCGTCATGTCACCATGTAATGAAGAGAACAACGCAATATGCGGCAACCTGCCCTCCTCCATGCGGCCCACATGCCCCAGCCACCTCAGCCTATTTGCTGTGATGTATGCTGACAAGGTGGCTAACCCACATGATTTCCTGATATGCTCATTGGTGTGCCGATCTGACAGCCTGACCCCCAGGATGCTCCTAAGGCAGCTAGAGTGCACCCGCTCAAGCTTTTGCGATTGCACTTTGGTCAGGGACCAACACTCACTCCCGAACAGCAGAATTGGCAACACATATGCCTTGTAACACTTCACCTTCGTAGCCAATGACAGATGCTTGGTACCCCACATCTTTTCAAACTGCTTAAACCTCCCCACAGCCTTACCCCTCCTGATATTCAACTCCACATCCAACCTGCCATCAGTCACAAGCACACTTCCCAAGTACTTGAACTGTGACACCTCTTTTACCACACCCTCACTGATAACCACCTCTGGTCCTTGCTGCACTGGCACATCCCCCTCCTTCCAATCCTTGTCAATGGACAGGATCTCAGTCTTGCTTGCATTGATGCGCAACCCAAGACTAGCAGCAACCTTGTCCATCACCTGCAGCATGACCACCAACTCCTCCCTGCTGGGACTTAGCAACACCATATCATCTGCATACAGCAGAACAGACAACAGCTCCACACACCCACCACTACCACACCCATCACGCTCAAGTTTCCCATCTGCATGATAGGCTAGCTTCACCCCACATCCCTCCGGCATCTGAGCCATTGCCTGCCGAACCACAAAGTCCATGTAGATGTTGAACAGCAAGGGAGCAATGACACATCCCTGCCGCACCCCGCCATGCACATCAAACCACTCAGACACCACACCACCCATCCTAACAGCAGCCTGTGTGCCAGTATGCAAGTCCATCAGCAACTCTATCAGCTTTGTGTGTACCCCGTACACATGCAGGATGCGCCATAGCGTGTCTCGCGGTACATAATCATATGCCTTACGCAAATCCACAAAAGCCATGAATAGAGGCTGATCGAATGCTACAGACTTAGAGATGACCTGGCGTATGGTGAACAGAGCATCAGTGAGGCCCCTCCCCTTCCTAAAAGCAGACTGGTTATCAAGCAGTTGTGCATCGATATGAGAACTGATCTTAGCCAAAATGACCAAGACATACACCTTCCCCGGTATACTTAGCAAGCTTATCCCCCTATAGCTATCTCTCACTTTGCGCTCTCCTTTGCCTTTATACAGTGCCACCAACAGTGCACGTTTCCACTCCACTGGCGCTTTCCCTGACTCCCACACCGCCACAATGACCCTGTGCAACCATTTCAGCATGGTCCCACTGAGCTTTAGCATAGGCGCTGCGATATATGTAGATATATGTATATATATATATATATATATATATATATATATATATATATATGTATATATATATGATATATGTAGATATATGTAGATATATGTAGATATATGTAGATATATGTAGATATGTTGGAACTAATTATGCAGGCGTTCTGCCGACCTCCATACAGCACAGTCAGATGGCCAGCAAGTAGACAGACCCGATTCCTGCATCATTCTAGGGTTCCGCGGCGAAGCTGCTAGGGTGACCACCTGTAATAAGCATGGTGAAGCAGCATGCTATCGAGATAGACGTGCCAATGCTGTATGCAGGGTGCTGCCAGGACTCAACCGCTGCTCTGAGATTACAAGGAGCTACATACAGAATCAGTACCAATGTGAAACAATACAGATGCATGCATAAACATTCTAGCGAGGCCACTGCCAGCTGAAATGCTGCGAATGAAAAGCAAAGGATGCAAATGCAAATGCAATGCAGCAAACAAGGTACGTATCTGTATGAAGCTCCCACAAGTCCACACCAAGCGTTATCCGTTAAGCATCAGCCAAAGCCCACCTGCATATGGAGCAGGCCCAGCCTCAGTTCACTGTCGACAAGCAAGACACAGCACGCTAAACACACACAATACATGACATAAGAATGCTAGCAAAATATGCATATGGCAGTGGCCTCAAAAATGTTCACTGCCATAGGCAGCCAACAATTTAAAGGATGAATGCAAACCAACACCGGAGCTCTGACCTTCAATTGACGTTCCCCGGCCGAAAAGTGCAAGCCGCGTCAGACCGGCCAAGCGGAGGGAGCATGCATACTGTATCAACCACAGCTACTGTCAAATCGCAATGCCACTGCACTATAACTGTTCTACGGTCATGCTTAGGTCAAACAACCCCTATACCCAGCTGTAGCAGCATGTCTTGACGCTGCCACTGCTACTGCATCTACAGCTGCCAGCAGCAGTGCCATTGGTACCCCACACAGCACAAAACATGGCGCTTGCACATGAAAGCCTTCTGTACACCCCGGCAGTGTCTGAGTCTACTACAGCTCTCACAAATGGTCCAACACAGGACCCCCTGCACTTGGCCAGAAACCACCCATGCCCATGCAACAAACAACACAAAGGTGGGTTTTAAGCCTTACAGACATGCAGGAAGCTGCCTGTCTGCTTTTGAGGCAGCGAAGGAAAAGGAGGTAAGGGATGCCTCAGCCGACCGAACCTTCACCTTGGCATACCTTCCATTGCAACGAAACTGCCACTGCTGATACAGCCAGTGACACTTGTACTGCATGCCGCAGTGCCTCGCGCCTAGTGCTGCGGATTACATGCAATGCTGGCGCTTCAAAACCAAAGCACCACCGCTCTCGTTCATAACATCCCATTTTTGCTTGGCAGCCACCAAAACATGCTGTCTCAAACACAGCTACTGTCAAATTGTGTACCCAAATCTATCGTACAAATAGTAGTTACATATCCACACATTCACATTCCCTGACCATCCAGCACCCCGGACTCAACGGCCGCAAATCTACTAGCAGTCATGGCAACAAGCTTTCCATAAACATAGTTGCAAGACAGTATGGCTAACCCGCCATTGCTCCAGTATCAACATCTGATTCAGTGAGTTGGCAAACAACCTCGCCCCAAACTGGATGGCCTCCAACGTTCTATGTTGATCTCTCCCATGCAGCAAACCTACCAAGCAGCATTGCAACTGGTCATGCTGCAGGTCCAAGCAATTGGGGCCCCTTGCGTGCAGTCACGGCTATCAGCCCAGCCTCACCCAGCCACCACAAGCTTACCAGCTTAAACAGCCTCCTTCAGCCCCTCCTTGTCCTGCCCTGGTGTCAGAAGCTCCATGAGCACAGCCACACACTCCCCTACACCCACACCACCTGCCCGCTCCACCAGCAGCTGCAGCTGACCCTCACTCAACTCCCCTTCCCATGCTTCCCACCCTTCAACGCCTATCACCCCCTCTGGCAGTTGCAGCAGCTGCTGTACTTCCTCCCATCCCCTGCTCCCCCCACCTGCTGCTACAGCTGCCATCATCAGCTTGTGTACTGCTGCTACAGCCCAGTGGCGTGGCCCCAGCACCTCCAACAGCTGCTGCAGCTTGGGGGCACGGCTGGGGTCAGGACCTGAGCGACGCTGAAGGACCAGGTTCAGCAGCCGTACTGCCTGATGCTCTTCCCGCTGATTTATAACAGGCAATGAACGGAAGCCTGATACATGGATGTTACTAGACCGAGAGAGTGCAGATGTGACCAGTAGGGTGTACACTTCCTCCATGGGTAAGGAACTGCCGGCTTCTTGTAGCACAGTGCAGACATTGCACTGCTTCCTCCCCCGTTGATGCTGCTGATGGTCATCCTGCTGCCCCCGCTGCCCGCTTGTCCCTTGCCACTGCTCCTGCTGCTGGTCTATCTGATGTTCTTCCCCCTGCTGGTCCTCCTGCTGCTGCTGCTGCTGCTGCTGGTGTTCATACACCTTTCTCTCCTCCTCCAGCTTTTGCTCACAAGCTTGCATGCAGCATGAGCTGCCTTGCAAGGAGCATTCAATGGGCACCAAATGAACTAGCAACTGCTGCTGCATCTTCATGTCTACTGCCAAAACCACAGGCCATAGCCCCTGAAGCACCTCTCTCACTGTTGCAGCTGGCAGGGCAGACAGGAAAAGAGCTATCTCGAATGGACGACTCAACCCTGCCTGCAAACATCTGCTGATTAGCTGCTGTGCTAGATCCACCGGGACCTTCCGAGCAACCGGGAATTCCGTTATGATGTATTTAAGGAGGCTTGCATCACTCCCAATGACCCCCACCCCAGACACCAGGAGACCGGTGAGCTGTCCAAGGGAAAGCGTGCCCAATGCCGGACGTATATCCTTAACAACTTCTGAAAAGGCTCCCTTGTCACCAAAAGCTATCGTTAGCTGCAGCACTTGCAGCAGGGTATCTGGGGTTATGGCTGCTGCTGACAAAACCAGGAGCCTCTTGATGTGGTAGGACGGAACCTTCAGCTCAAGTTGCAGCGACACTGCCGACAAGATCGCCTCACTGCTCGTAAGTCCCACCCCTGCTTGCAGCAAGCTGCGTGCACATTCAGGGGCAGAGGGGTGGTGGCGGCCACTTTGTAAAGCTGCAATGTACAGTGGCACACGAAACTCGTGTGGCACGAGGGGACCGTCAGCTTCCCACCCTGGCTGTGGAAATAGGTCATCATCTTGTTCGGCGCCCCCGTCTGCAGCCACCTTGAATAGAAGGCAGCGCATGCAGATGTCCTGGGGCCATGTGGGCGCAGCGGTGGCTGCACACACCCTTTGGAAGTTGCAAGCTAACATGCGCACAAGGCCGCCCGACCAAGTCGCTCGCCTGATGACAACTTCAATAAGACGTTTAAAAGCCTGCACGTTCCCCGGTGTTGTAGCTCGGGCTGTGGTGAGTGACATGGCTTGCAGCAGCTCTGCATATCCTTCTCCTGGAACTTCCTGTGCTAGGGAAGTCTGCAGGAGGCCCCGTAGGCAGTACAGGTACTTTCCAGTTTGTGCTGCTTGCACCATGACTTCCAGCAGCTGCTCTGGAGAAATTGTGGTGAAGTTGCTGAGCAAACGCCCCACAAGGGCATAGCATGTCTCCTCCTCAGGAACGATGCTGATTGTAAGCTTGGCATACTGCAGCAGCTCTTGCAAAGAGAGCTGCTGCAGGTACTGCGGCTGAAGCGCTGCTGCGGCTTGCATGTTCAATGGGAGCTGCATCCCATTGAAACCGTTGCTGCTGTAGCTGCAGAGGGTTCGTGCCAAGGGTGGAAGGTCAAGGCTGAGTCCGAGGATCTGATAGGCTTGAAACCACTGAGCAGGGGCCTGGGGGTGGGGGTGGTTAAGGAGGAGATCGAGCGTGATGCGTGCGCCTGCGCTGATGAAGAGCACGGAGATCACGGTATCCTGCTTCGCCTCCACAAGGGCTGCTTGGAGGTCCAGGCGAATGGCTAAGGATACAATGCCCCAGCGCTTGCAGCACTGCCGAAGCAGCCAGGATATGCTGCTGGTGTAAGGGCAAGTGGCTACAGCACCATCCAGGTACTGCGTTTGCTGGACTTCATCTAACGGTGTTAACGAGAAGACGATTTTTGGCTTGTTCTGCACTGCACCTGGGAGAAGCTGCTGGAGCGTCTGGTCTGGAATGCTGTCCAAGCCATCTTGCAGCACGCTCTTGGAAGTCTTGAGCGTTGATACTAGCCTTAGGAGGTCGATATAAGGTTCAAGAGGTTCAATTACCTCTGCCCAAGGGAGGTGCCCGGGCATCCTTCCCTGCTCTATCCTGGACATAGCTTGGCACGGAATGCCGATGGAAACCTGATAAAAGGTAAGCAGCTGCAGTACAAAGCCACATAAGCACAAACAGGATCCGATAGTAGGTTACAGCTGCACTTCAGGAAATGTCCAAGAAAACATATAGAGGTTGGACACAGGAATGCCCAGCATACTTGGAGCCCAGCCAGTCACAGATGCCCGATTGTCAGCCCGCACAAGGTGCAGATCTGAGGCACGCTGCCTTAGCAGCAGGAAGAGTGTCGTGGGAACACTTCAGGTCTGACATGAATTCGACGCTTCTGAGGCGGCGGTCGACACTTTCGAGGTGGTGCCACCGACAGTGTCGAGGCAACACGGCGGTTACCAGTGCTTAACGGACGCCCGTAGTGACCGTATCAACTAGTAAAACTCACCAGCACCACACTTTCATTAAAGTCATAGCGCTGTTTCGGCAACTCCTCCGTTTCATGTAGGTGAGGGGGAGGTACTGATTGCAGCATGCCGCAGAGGCGAGTCTATCATGCAGACCCCCTCGATTCCCCAGTGAAGGCTGTAGGGTACGCATACCCAACAATCAATCCAAATGTGTGGTCCAAACCGATCTGACAACCCCAGCCTCAGCCGTACAGCTTGTAGTCTCCTTGGGCAACATGCAAGTGAGGATGCAGGTTCTCCTGAAGGAGGCCACCCAACTCAACTTGACCAGCCTTGTCATGCCCCGTAGCCAGTAGCAGTGCCACCATGGACTTTCAACATGACTTGCCGGAACAGCTGCGACATACCCAGAAACAATGATATTGCGGAACTACTTGACAACCAACAGCACTTTCTGCTGCCTGTGAGATGCAGTTCTCTAAAGCAACAGCTTGAACAACAAACTACATATGCAAGAAGGAATTTCCCCCCTTCTCTGCGTTGTTCTCTCTCTCTCTCTCTCTGAACAATAAACTACAAAAGCTGTAAAAGGAAGTTTTATTGAGGCGAGGTGGCTAGAAGTCGGTTACTAGTCAGTCCTATGGTTCCGTACTGCCAAAAAACTGCCGGACACTCCATGTAGCACAGCCCTGACACTAGACCTTACAGTACACAAACTAAACAAAGGCTCTAAGCTAGTTGCATGTCTAAGTGACCAAAGAAAAACCTGGATAGAGCAGAATGGACATGCCAGACGAGCACATGAATAAGGTCATGCTCATGAGGGAATTTGGCCGTTACCCTGTCATGTGGCATTGGGTAGCTCTGGCTACGAGGTTTTGGATTCGTGCTATTAAGATGGGATCCCACAAACTGGTATGCAAAGCATTGAGAGCAGATATCGAGCTCATGTTGGCAGGGTGTAAGAAATGTTGGTCATACTACCTGCTTCAAAGTCTCACAATCGTGGGTGTTGTGCAAGCCAGCGACTGGTCTCCTAGTGGGACTAGCCATGTCACAGTGGACAGCATTATGGCTTTGGACATTCAAGAGAAAGTTGTGCGTGAGAGTTTGAAGCAGATGTTTGACAAATGTTGGGAGGATGTTGACCTTGTTTGTGAGCACCCTCAGGACCCAGCCTGTCCTAGGAATCGCATTATTCATAACTCCTATGCTGCATGGGCAAGAGGGCTCCATGACGATGCCCCTACATACTGGAAGGCTAAAACCCTGTCTTTTCGCATGGTACAATGCATTGCAAAGATGCGGCTAGGATGGCACTGCTTGGCCATCCACACAGGAAGATACAATGGAATAGTAAGGGATGACAGGGTGTGTCGGTTGTGTCAAAAGCTTGGTTATAGGGATGATACTACAGGATCAGTTCCAGTTGAAGATCTTGTCCACTTCATGTTGGATTGTAGAGTGCTTCACCCTGTCCGGGACGATTTCCCCCTCTTCTTCAAGCCCGCCTCCTTACCAGGGCAATCCAAGGATAGTCATGTTAAGTTTATTCTCAATCATAGTGATCATGTGCAAGTTGTGAGGTGTATTTCAGCACTGAAGAAAAGGCGGGAAAGTTGTTTACAACTGCTTGACGATGGTAGAGAGGGTGAAATCATGCCTGAAGGTTATCTCCCCTTTGATTACAACCTATGGCGGATTATGGGACATGATATAGATTGATTGCATATGACTTTCATGTTACTGGGCACCTCTTAGGCATGGCTATGTACTGGTTAATAGTCTGTGTTAGTTCTGCAACAGGAAGGTGGCACAACTGTCCTAGGGAAGAACGCATCTGTCAAAAGTGCACTGCTAATGAGGTGGAGGACGAGTATCATGTCATGTTCCGGTGCTCTGCGTATGAATCTCTGCGAGTAGCTATGCATACCCAGTGCAAGTTGTTTGATTGCGTTGGTGGCATACATAGAGCAAAGCGTGCAGGCGACGCAGGCATGTCCAAGTTTATGAATCAAAGCCCCCGTCATGTGGCAAGATTTGTGTCTGAGTGCATGCAGTTACGGGAGACAAAGCCTGATCTCCGGAGGCATTTTGAAGACTACCATGTTGACCTCTTTTCCTCTGATGGTGATGGTTGAGCTGTACATGTTTTACATGTTCTACATGTTTACCATGGTACATATTTCCTCTATGTTCAGGGTAGAACCATAGGTGCCCATTATATAGTTTGTCATGGTTTGATTTTTGGCTGGAACAGTTTCAGTAGATATGAGAAAGATCACTATATCATGTTTGATATATCTAACATGAATGGTGAATGAAGGAAAGGGACGAGAAAGTTACTTGAGGTGAAGTGCTGCGAGATCATGAGATATATTCGGATTTATGGTTATATGTTGGTGTTTTTGGCCCTATGAGCCTTCATTGGCTCCAATGGGATGCCCTTCTGGGCTAGTTGGTAATCTGGTAATCTGGTAATCTGGAACTGCTGCTGCTCTGCGATTCTCCACATCTGGGTGAGAGTATTTTTGGCATAAAATGTATACAATGTTCTGATGATATATGCTGTTGCGTTGCTGTTTGTTTGCTGGATGTACCCAAAAAATCAAAAACCCAAAAAAAATCAAAAAATAAAATTGTGTGTGCACTTTTCCAGGGCCAGTATTCTGCATCATTGTATCTGCTTGGACATGCATGATCATGGAGTTCAAACTGGTGGATGGTGTTCAGTTTTTCCTGGTTCTATTTGTGTTAGTGGCTTTGCCACCCCTGTGGTGAACTGTGGCACCGCACGCGTGCCGATGGGTTTGCCAATGTAAGATTCACACACACATCACCATGTACACAACTATCCACACATGATAACATAACATAACAAACATTTAAGGTGTGGCAACCGCCAAGGGCTGCTAGGTCGAACCGACCAAACACACCATCGGATGGATCCAAAACACAATGGGTTCCATACCACCAAGCTAATGGATACCAGCCAGGTATTCACTCATCTAGAGGACTTCAACCAGTTCATCCTCAGAATTATCACCAGAAATATCAGACTCCGAATCAAACATATCCAAATACTGATCTTCCGGAAGCAAGATGTCTGGCAAGTCCACCACATCAGTACCACCAGACTAGTGGCATTGTCGACCGACACGAACGCAGATGGCAACATACTTGACCAACACTGGAAGAGGGACCCTACCAGTTGAATACAGTGCCCAAAAGTCAGCATACCTGAGAGACGACAGTGCGGACACAGGTGGTACAACAGCTGACAAGAAGACATCTCGTGCCTCAACAATTGTCGGGTGTTCACACAAGAAGAGGCAATGTGCCTCATCATCCACGGCTGTGGAACTACAGCGCAAACAAGTACGTTGAGGACGTAGGAGGGCAGGCAGCTCCCAACGACCTGTGTGAATGCGCAGATGATGGCAGCCAAGACGAAAACGCAAGAAGCGTACCAACACACCATGAGAAAGTCTACATGAGTAAAAAGAAGGGACCACGCCCAAAGCATGTGTACCCACAACCCTGAAATACAGACCAATACGGGATCCAGTACCATGTTCAACCTGGGACAGATGCTGGATGTGCTGAGTGTACCTAGTGGACAATGCCTCATCAATGGCAGTAGCATCCAAAGGCAGGCAATTCCGCAAGGTGCGTGTAATTCCACCTGCACGAGGCAGGAGAATCCGTAACACCTGAAAGAGAGCCCCTACAAAATAATGGGCCCGAGAGCGAGTCGAGAGAGCATCATCAAGCAATGTTCTGTCGTAGCACACCTCGATACACTGAAGCAACATCTAGGTCAACAAGGCAGTTATAAAAGCGAACAGCACGCCGCACATAGCAATGCACAAGAGGTTCAGATCCAAGCTCATGTAATAAAGGCAAATGGGGCACAGATGCAGGGAGCCGCAACCATTGACGGATCAGGCGACACCGCTGAACCTCCAAAGGATCTGCCAAGCCATAGAATTTAGGGAGGCTCCGATTAGACGACCACAAACCTGGAATAGACAAAAGGCCCCAGAGTTCACTACCATACAAACCTGCAGGCTCCATTACAGTGTGCAACAATTTCAAGAAGGCGGGGAGGGCACACGGGAAATCTAGTGCGGCACGCATTTGGGCTGTAGCAGCATGAAAAGAGGATGAAAAACATTTCACCCTGTGAGCCGCCATGGTGCCCGCAGAGGCAGCTGAGTCAAAAATGAGTCCAAGATAACGCGTTCCCTCAGTCAGCGATGCTGAAGCAACAGTTGCGGTGCCCAAACTCAAAGAATAGTCAGCAGGTGCCGGAGCACCCGCCTTCACACCCAAAACGAGCGCAATACACTTTGGCACCGACAACTTAAGATTACGATCAGCCAACACAACAGCAGTATGGTTCAGCAAAGCATGCAGGTCGGGAAGGCACTCCGCCACCAGAGCAGCGTCATCAGCATAATGATAATCAGGATGGCAGCCTGGAAGCCCAGGAAATCGCGGTCCCTTGTCAAGAGCACTCAATGCTGCACTAAGTGTGTAACGATTTCCACCTCGTAGACACGAGGGATAGTTAAATTAGGAAGGGCCTGCACCGTGGGCCTATTATAGCCCAGCGGCTGCCTACGTACTCCATTCAGGAGATCAAGGCTCCGTAGTTCGACGGGAGCGGTCCGCTCCCTCCGGCCGGGGGCATCGCCCCCGCCGGCCCTCGCCCGGCATTCCGCCGGCGCACGGCGGCTCATCAAGCCACCGGCGGACGCGGCCGGAATCCCGGCGGCGACAGGAGCAACAGGCGTCGCCTGTGTGCACGGCTCCCGCTAAACTCCGCAATCTTGCGGCGTAGGTGCTAAGGAAGACTCATTCCTTACACTCCTCCCCACCTAGATGAGAGACAGGGGCTAAGCATTCATGCTATAGAGGGATGCTAACAGTACTCATCTAAATATGACGGCTTTCAGTGTTTCTCTGGCTCCCATGTTTTATGTTCATGTATACAGCCAGGGCCACTCAAAGAGATACTGTTACAACCCTTTTCCCCTCCTTTCTCGTCCTGTGTTTCAGCACAGATTCTACCTCATAGAAGCAGAATGTCATCCTAGAGTGAAGGTGGAGGACGCATGCACCTTGCCTTCAGCAGGGTGTTTAGGCAGCAGAGTTTCATGGCAAACGGGATGAACTCGCATCGCTGCAGGCAGAGTTAGCTTGTAAGCATGCTTGCCCACTTGTTTACCCACACAAAAAGGGCCTATGTACCTAGGCAGCAGCTTGCGTGAGCTGGGAGGGACTTTCAGTCTCCACTAAGTAATGCTTAGCAATACTCAGCAACCAAGCCCAAAGCTTTGCTCTCACCTTTTGCTATCTGCATAAACTGCCTTTTCAGCATGTAATTAGCAGCTACCAATGATCCCATCAGCTGCATCTGCTTCTGATATCACAGACAGCATGGCATTGACACTTTGCAACGCATCAGTATGTCTCACATACTCGATAGCCCTTCTATGCAATAACATGTATGCACAGGGAGTTTCTGGGCTAGTGTGTGTGGCAGATCTCATTCAGAGTCCTTGGGCAACGATTCGAATTTGGCCATGTTGGCCAGGTTCCTCCCCACCTGCTGTGAAGCAATCACTTAACATCTTCCTGCTCAGTGACCATGAAAAGAGAGAAAAAAGCAGGCTTGCTGGGGTGCCCAATATGTGTTTCACACCCACACACTGATCCGGTCTCACCTGGATATTTCTGCAAGCCAACTCACTTGAGTGTCTTCAGGCTTGCACACAGACATCTTCTGCTCGCTCCCCTTGCATGGCTCGGTATAAAATGGAGCCGCATGGACTTGCCTTCTGCACTGTAGTGTATCACCACTACCTTGGCAACGAAGCTGCAACATCACTACACAGCAAGCTTCTTGGCAATTCACAGCAAGGAGTACAGCTTTACCAAGCTCTCAGGGCATTCAGCAACCTGTTTTAAGAGGACCCAACTGTAAGAGGGATCCCACAAGGCATGTTCAGCATCTGCAAGCCTCTATACACGCCTTTGGGGATATCAGCATTCCATGCAATGTTTGCAGGTAGATAGGCACTTTATGTTATGCTGAAGCCTGGACATTCACATATGTCAGCAATTCATGCCACACAGGCTTTCTACCCTGGACATGGCTACTTGCATCCCACGCGTGCCTTTGGCCTAATTCAGGCCACAGCAAAGCAGATCATAGCTGTAATGACAGCTTATTCAGCATGCACATGAATCACTCAGATCTTAGCTTTCCCAGCATGACTCAGCATGTGCAGCATCTGCCTTCTAGCATGCATATAGTGACTCAGCACTTCACAGCTCTGTCAAGAATGCATGCATGTGGAGAAATCTCTCAGTGTGAGCGCTTGGGAGAACTTGGAGCTGATCCCTCCTCCCCACCTGGACTTCAGCCAAACAATGACATGCATAAGCTCACTATGATCCAGAGTTCACTGGCAAAGGCTCAGACAGCGCATGGCTGTAACTTCAGAGCGTGTCCCTTTCAGGTATTCTCAGCAGGAAACGGAGGTGCAAGCCTCCTTTAACAGCATACATTCATGTAGGCATTGGCAAGAAATGATCTGGCCCATCCTGCTTAGGAGATTCAGCTCCTGGTTGCCCAACCATTCTGCAAGATGCTTGCACAAACCAAGCATCACCTTGGTTCTGGCAGCCTTCAATAGCGTTCTAGCTTTGGTAAGGTGGACAACACACTGATGCATTCATGATCAGCGAATGAGCTTATAAATCAAGCTACAGCAGAGGCACATCAGCTCTCTCTAATTTCATATCAGGCAACTCAGCCTCATGGGCAGCAATTCACCAACTTTCAAGTTGGCAGCCATATAAATCAGGGACAATTGTCTCTCAGACGCATGGCGAGAGATAGGCTTAGAATGCCCGCGTTTCAGCGGCAAAAGTATGATTGGACCAAATGGTGCCTGCATTCTTTGCCATTCATCCCATGAAAGACTTCAGTCTCAGTCTCGGTGCTTCTGTGCATGTTATCTTGCCTTGTCATAATGCCCGGAGTCAATTTGGAGCGAGTGCAGCCAATTCAGGCTCAACATAGCTCAGTGATGACTCTTACAAGTGACACAAGGCAAATATGCAGAGTTCATCCTCTCAGGAACTATGTACCTTCATCTGGTGTAGAAGCTGAGGCTTCTATGCAAGATCTTCTTGATCCACCATGGTACTAAAGTGTCAGCAGCAGTGCGGCTCGGCTTATCAAGCAGACAACTGGTATAGAAGCTGTGGCTTCAATCTTACGGGATTCTCTGATCCACCAGTAGGCCACTGCCTCTGCTCTGTAAGGACACTTTTCCAAGCCAACACAGGCTCTCAATATTGCACTCTCAGTGCCAAGCACCAGACATAGCTGCACATAGGGATACATTCACTCCCCTTCAACAGTACTTACTTGTACTCAGTAGATCTTTTCCAGATCAGGACCACCTTGAAGCCTTCAGCTCTCAGTCTCTTTGGGCGTAAGATTATGAACTCTCTGGCAGTCAAGGGGGAACTCACAGGCATCACCCTGTCTTGTCCCAGTGAGATACAGGCATCACCCTGTTATCGTTTGTGACATTGCCAATTGAGATCGCACGCAGC
This sequence comes from Pseudopediastrum boryanum, assembly GCA_963556185.1. Lineage (NCBI taxonomy): Eukaryota > Viridiplantae > Chlorophyta > Chlorophyceae > Sphaeropleales > Hydrodictyaceae > Pseudopediastrum > Pseudopediastrum boryanum. Next base: position 1,781,413 of record OY744502.1, on the reverse strand, counting down.
AGCCCAGTAGTCGCACTCCTTCTTTCAGAAGAGCACTTGCATGCCTTGATGGCAGCCTTAGAGGTGGTGTGCCCATCAGCAAGCAGATCTGCTGCTACTTCAGCTGGGCAATCTTGTCTTGACAGACTCTCGGTCAGAGTTCCTACAGTGGGAGGAACGGGAGGGCAACAGCAGCAACAGCAGCAGCAGCAGCAACAGAGCTGGCACGAGCCAAGCTCAATGGTGCAGGTTAGCACAAACTGTGACAGACCTTCATGCTTGCCACACAGAGGTCTTTCATACCCCCCCCCGCAAGTGCGTAATATGCTGCGGTATTTCTGACAAGCAGAAAACAAAAGCTGCTTCCATTCAGGAGCTGCATTTACATGCCAACCAGCCAAACATGTGTACTCGCACATTGACTCGGTCTGTATTGACAGACGCTTTCAGCTCAGCCATACCATATGTCAAGTTCTGACAGGCTATGTGATGTTCCTTGAACATCATTCAAGAGGCTACTACTGCAGCCTGCGGCCTAGGATGAAATGCTGCAGGAGAGCCTGCGGCAGAGCCTGCAATTGTCATGGGTAAGACTTCATCTCCCATTGGGTCAAATTTGAAAATCCTAGCCGTTTTCTAGACCAGCTCATGCCAGTCGAGCAAAGCATCTGCTTTTGAGTTGCTTCAGCAATTTGGCACCTTTCAAGTGGTGACTAAAGCGAGCATGCTGCCAATCTGGCGCGAGGATACATGCAGACATATTAGGCACATCCAGTTTGTTATCCAACTGGAATTTCAGCCTTATGCTGTCCTTTGCCGAAGCATGTAGGAAGCAATGTTTGTTTGCAAATCCCTGCTCAACGTTACATTTCGTATAAGGCTTTTTGAGCGCTGCAGCGGCTTCAGCACAAGTTTCAGTTAGCTTTGCAGCGGCTGTAGTGCTTGCATCTTACGCATCTCTAACTCAAGAGGTGCAGCCTGTGAAGCAGGGCAGGACTCTTCAGCAACTGGTGACTTTACTTGAGTCTTCAAGTTAATTCACTTACTCTAGCCCTGTACTCCCAATTCACAGGGAGGTGCTCTTGGACCCCTCTGGGTTGCCATTCATTATGGCATTGGTATGGTGCATTCAGCCACAATTGACCAGGCTTGAAACAGCCCAAGCACAGCGCAGGCTTTCTGCTGGTGGCACCAGGAGCAGAGGTGCTTAGACCTCTCAATGGACTCTCCATTGGCATTGGGGCAAGTGTCTGCCTTGCAAACAGCACCATAGCACCTGTGCGCTCAACCGTGCCCTGGAACTTTGATTACTGCTTTCAGCAGCTGAGTCAGGCAAAATTTCTTTTCAGGAAACTGTTCAGTCTGCCCTGACTTGCTTTCTGTGCTTGTGAAGGTCACGGCCCTCAGGACCTCTCTGCTTATACACACCCTTAGCTCATCTGCATGGGTGGACATATCATCAGAAATGTAAGCAGAGATGTATGCAATCATTGCACAATAGCTTAGTCCACCTTAATTTGGTATAGAAAGGCTTCAGCCCGGACAAGAGGCGGTGGATCTTATCAGCTACGTTGCCCCACCAAGGGATCAATATCTAGCATGCTTCGGACTCACGAAGATGCTACTGATGCAGGGTCATTTTATCCTGTAACAGACCCATGTCTTATCTCGAGCTACCAATTCAGGATTTATATGCTCGATGCGCTCATTCATGTAGCGCAGGAACTCCTCTAAGCTGGTAGGAGGCCGAATTTCCATTCACAGCCATGTACATAATCCAGCTTCTGCCGTCATGAATCTAGAGTTGTTTCTCTCAGGTAACTCTGTACTATATAGTACTGACTGGCAGGTCTGAGGGGACATTCATCACTTTTATATACATCTGTACTTCATTTTTCCATTCATGGAAGCGACCACTGGCACCACTTAAAAGTGCTTGGCTTGTTGATGACCTATCTCAGGCCTACATTGGCTTAAAGCTTTCTGCATCTGCCAATCTGTTCTTACCAGAGAGCCCTTGGATGAGGGAGACTACAGCACCTGAAGCCTTCTTGGCCTTCTCAGGGCCTCTGTCAGCCTCCTGGCCATCAGCCTCGTTGAGCTTTGTGTTCATCTGCTCTTCCTCATCCTGTACACATTCAGTGCATGGGGAGCATGGGTAGTTAGTAGCAGTCTCAGCCACCGCCGCCTTGCGGGCCTTTATTTATTGCCTTGAGCCTCTGTCATCAAGTGCAATATTCTGCTATATTGTTTAGCAGCTAGCCCTACCCTTCTTTCCTCCCTTATTTCTGTTTGTAAGTTAGGGGCTTCCGTCTGAGCATCCTACTGCTCATATTCCTGCTGCTCTTCATCAGCAGACAATTCATGGTCGCTGGCAGTCTCTTCCGAGCTGCTCTTACTCTCATCAGAGTTCTGATCTGTATCCTCATGCCTTGCATGCACTTCATGTTCAGGATACTAGTCTGCCATGGCTCAGTGCAGGCAAGCCAAAACCTGCCATAATTGCTTATTTTAGCAATTGATCAGTTGCACTCTGTGCAGGATGCTTTCAGCAATCCAGTAGCTACTAAGAAATGCTTCAGCTATGCGCGCAATGAATTTGCTAGGTACCTATTAAACCTCACTAGACAGCTGTCTATTGTTCTATGCCGGCAGCCCCCCAAAATGCAATCGCAATCTTGGCAAAGCTAAATTACTAGGGCCCTATTTTAGTATACCCCTGGCCAGGATCCCAAACTGGAGCTTCGCCCCTTTGAGAGTTTCATCTCATGCACGCGTGTTGTCAGGTAGTCACCGCTCTGGGTACAGCTCGCTGTAGGATGGAGTAGCGCGATGTAGTCTCCGCTCGGCCACTTCACGTAGGCTCGCTTCGCAACGATGGCTCCGAGGACCACTGTAACGATTTCCACCTCGTAGACACGAGGGATAGTTGAATTAGGAAGGGCCTGCACCGTGGGCCTATTATAGCCCAGCGGCTGCCTACGTACTCCATTCAGGAGATCAAGGCTCCGTAGTTCGACGGGAGCGGTCCGCTCCCTCCGGCCGGGGGCATCGCCCCCGCCGGCCCTCGCCCGGCATTCCGCCGGCGCACGGCGGCTCATCAAGCCACCGGCGGACGCGGCCGGAATCCCGGCGGCGACAGGAGCAACAGGCGTCGCCTGTGTGCACGGCTCCCGCTAAACTCCGCAATCTTGCGGCGTAGGTGCTAAGGAAGACTCATTCCTTACAAAGTGGCTGAACATACAAATTGTATAACATAGGGCTGAGGGGACAACCTTGCTTGACACCAACACCAACATGGAACGGGGATGCCACTCTCCCATTTGTAACCACCTGATAGCGCAAACCCTGGTACATGCCAGCAATACCTCGGACAAGGTGCTCTGGGAACTGTAAATTGATGAGAGTATCCACCATCTTGGCATGGACAGTCAGTAGTATCATACGCGGCTGAGACATCCAAGAACACCACATACATGAGACGATTGAGGCTGAGAGCATGATGAGCCACATGTTGCACAACAAACAGATTATGAAGAGTGCTCCGTTCAGGCAAGAACCCTGCTTGTCGGGGAAACGATGACTCCACCTGCCTCTGCTCACTGGCAATCAGAAGTGTGCAAGTGCTGCGCCCAAGCAACCCTGCCCTGCGGACAACTCACATTGCAAGTGTCATACCCTCCGTGAGAGACCAACAGACTGAAGCACATGCACTGCGACGCGGCTTTACCCTGGGCTACTCCGTCTCAAATTTTAAGGCGCCATTCACAAATCAAGCAAGAGCAGGACGGCCAACATACTCCAAGCCAGCTCTCAGCATGCCTTCATTCATCATTCATGTTACGTCTATCACTGATCATGCCTACAAATTGCCTGATGGCACCTGGAGTAGCCGGCATTGCGCAGCTGTGTCAATGCAGCACAGCCTCAGAGACATTTGTAACAAAGGATGTCACACAGTACAGTTTCAGGTCCTAAATGCCAACACAACCCCACACACAAAAATCAGGTCCAAAACGTGACCACTGAAGCACATTCTGCAGCGTTTCAACACAATCCTGCAACTTTGTCACATCATACAATACATGGACGCGCAAACAAACACTCCAACCATGCAAATTGAATGCTAGGAACAAACCTTACAAATCCACACATTCACCCGTCAATGGCAATGTCAGAAGCCAACACCCCGTCCTTGACGCCTGCAGACCTACCGGCAGTCATGGCCATAAGCTCGGCGTAGACAATGCAACCCACTTCAGGTAACCCATTGCTTTCCAGCAGCATTCATCAATATTCCAGTCAAGTAACCTCTTCCTGAGCTGGGTGATCTCCAACACTCTACTGTATTTAGCTCTGTACCCTGCAGCAAACTACGATGCAGCACTTCTGAAGCTAGTCATGCTGCACATCCAAGCAATTAGGGCCCCTAGCATGCAGTCACTTTGCCCAGCCTCACACAGGCCCCACCAGCTTAGCATCTTCCACAGCCCCCTTCAGCCCCTCTTTGTCCTCCCCGGCTGGTGTCAGCAGCTCCATGAGCACAGCCACACACTCCCCTGCACCCACACCACCTGCCCGCTCCACCAGAAGCTGCAACTGAATCTTGTTAAACTCCCCCTCCCATGCTTCCCAACCTCCAACGCCTATCACCCCCTCTGGCAGTTGCAGCAGCTGCTGTACTTCCTCCCATCCCCTGCTCCCTCCACCTGCTGCTACAGCTGCCATCATCAGCTTGTGTACTGCTGCTACAGCCCAGTGGCGTGGCCCCAGCACCTCCAACAGCTGCTGCAGCTTGGGGGCACGGCTGGGGTCAGGACCTGAGCGACGCTGAAGGACCAGGTTTAGCAACCGCACTGCCTGCTGTTCTCCCAGCTGATTTATAGCAGGCACTGAACGGAAGCCTGATACATGGTTATTACTAGACCAAGAGAGTGCAGATGTGACCAGTAGGGTGCACACTTCCTCCACCGGTAAGGAACTGCCGGCTTCCTGTAGCACGGTGCAGACATTGCACTGCTTCCTCACCCGTTGATGCTGCTGATGGTCATCCTGCTGCCCCCGCTGCCCGCTTGTCCCTTGCCGCTGCTCCTGCTGCTGGTCTTTCTGATGTTCTTCCCGCTTCTGGTCCTGCTGCTGCTGCTCATGCACCTCCCTCCCCTCCTCCAGCTTATGTTTGCTAGGTTCTACACAGCACGAGTTGCATTGCAAGGAGCATTCAATGGGCACCAGGTGAACCAGCAACTGCTGCTGCACCTTCCTATCTACTCCCAAAACCACAGGCCACAGCCCCTGAAGCGCCTCCCTCACCGTTGCAACCGGTAGGGTGGACAGGAAAAGAGACAGCTGGCTTATCTTTTTTGGATCTGAGAACCCTGCCTTCAAGCATCTGCTGATTAGCTGCTGTGCTGCGTCCACCGGTACCTTCCGAGCAAGCGGTACCCCTCGGAAAATGTGCGTAAGGATTGCTGTATCACTCGCAACTACCTCCCGCCCAGAAACCAGCAGACCCGCGATCTGCTCTACTGAAAGCGCACCCCATACTGAACAGATCTTCATAAGGACTTCTGATAGAGCTTCTCTATGACCAGAAGCTATGGCTAGCTGCAGCAGTTGCACCAGGGTTTCCGGGGTTACTGCTGCTGCTGAGAAGTCCAGGAGCTTCCTGATGTGGCGGGACTCAGAGTTCAGCTCAATGTGCATGGACACTAAAGACACGAGCGCCTCGCTGCTTGTAAGCACTCCTCGCAGCAGGCCGAGCGCACATTCAGGGCCATGAGGGTGGCGGCGGCCGCTATGCAAAGCTGCTGTGTACAGTTGCATGCGAAGCTCGCTTGGCACTAGGGGAGGACCGGGGCCCCCATGTGCAGCCACCCTGAAGAAAAGGCAGCGCATGCAGATGTGATGCTGGGCCGCATGCCGATGTGATGGGCCCATGCCTGTACACTCCCCTCTGTAGTTGCGATCAAACGCGTCCACAAGCCCGCCCGACCAAGTCGCTCGCCTAATGACTACTTCAATCAGATCCCTAAGGGCTGGCTCATCCCTCGCTGTTGTAGCTCGGGCTGTGGTGAGTGACATGGCTTGCAGCAGCTCTGCATATCCCTCTCCTGGAACTTCCTGTGCTAGGGGAGTCTGCAGGAGGCCCCGTAGGCAGTACAGGTACCTGCCAGCCTGTGCTGCTTGCACCATGATTTCCAGCAGCTGCTCTGGGGATATCATGGTGAAGTTGCTGAGCATGCGCCCCACAAGGGCATAGCATGTCTCCTCCTCAGGAACGATGCTGATTGTAAGCTTGGCATACTGCAGCAGCTCTTGCGAAGAGAGCTGCTGCAGGTACTCCGGCTGAAGGGCTGCTGCTGACTGCTTATTCAGTGGGAGCTGCATCCCGTAGAAGCCGTAGCTGCTGTAGCTGCAGAGGGTTCGTGCCAAGGGGGGAAGGTCAAGGCTGAGTCCGAGTACTTGATAGGCTTGAAACCACTGAGCAGGGGCCTGGGGGCGGGCGTGGTTAAAGAGGGAATCGAGCGTGATGCGTGCGCCTGCGCTGATGAAGAGCACGGAGAGGATGGTATCCTGCTTCGCCTCCCTGAGGGCTGCTTGGAGGTCCAGGCGAGTGGCTAAGGATACAATGCCCCAGCGCTTGCAGCACTGCCGAAGCAGCCAGGATATGCTGCTGTTGTAAGGGCAACTGGCTACAGCATCATGTAGGTACTGCGTTTGCTGCAAGCCATCCAGGGGTGCTAAGGAGTGGACGGTTTTCGGCTTGTTGTGCACTGCATCTAAGAGAAGCTGCTGGAGCGTCTGGCCTGGAATGCTGTCCCAGCAGTCTTCCAGCAAGCCCTTGGAAGTCTTGAGCGTCGATACTAGCCCTAGAAGGTCAAATGGGGTTCCAAGTATTTGGAGAACGCCTGCCCACGGGAGCTGCCCGTGCATCTATCCTGGTTGTACCCTTGGCACGGAATGCTATCAATCCTTGCTAAATATAACCAGGCGCAGTCCAAAGCCGCATAACAAAGTGCAGACTCCAGTTTTGGTTCACAACTGCAGTTCAGGACTTGTCCAAGGACACATACATATTACGAATGGGCACTGTAGTCGGAGGGAAGCAAGTAAGACGCCCGTTGTCAACCCGCACAAGGTGCAGATCTGAGGCAAGCCGCTACTTTCTTTCTCTACATCGCTGCTTTTCCGTCGCTGGCACATCAACCAGGTCTTTAGACGGTCTGCACACCCCGCAACGGATACAACCCCACTCCAGTGACCAGATCCACATTCCACGGCGCTGTCATCCCTTTGAGGCTATGACATAGGTGAGGAAGATGTATAAGTGCAGCATCCTGCAGACGCGAGTTTAGCTTGCAGATCGTCTTGATCCCCCATCGACCCCAAAGCTGTATCATACTTGCGCATGACCCAAACCTCTGGTCCAATCCTCCAAGGTTAACAAAACAAAAATCCTCCAAGGTTAATGCCTCATGTAGGCAAATGCTGTTTGGCAACAGGCCAACCCCGACCGGGCTGCTGATGAGTACTAGCAGCAATAATTGTACCCAGGGCATTAATTCAGCAGCTCGGCTGTTTCAGCATCTAGAACAACACTGGACCTGTTCTCAGAGCATGGCCAGAAGTTGCGAAGCCAACATCTTGGGACAAAGACTGCTTGTGACTAACAAGTCTGCCAGAGCCAAGTAGCAGCTGCACTCAAATCAACGGTTGTCACCGTTTACCAATTACCAATTACCAATTACCAAATGGCCCCGTCAAAGCGGGGCGCCGGTGGGGGCAGCGCCACCCACAAGGAGCCAACTTAGGCTCCAACGGCATACTCAATTTCCTGTCCAGGCTCAAACAATGGCTGCCACCAGCCCACCCTAAATCCCTTGCTAGCCAATGTATGTCAGGCCAGCCCATTTCGACTTGCCATGCGCTGACCAGTTGACCCAGTCAACAGCAAGCCAAACAGTTTTATGCCTTGCTCAGGGCCAGTTTAGCTAGCAGGCTTCAGCTGATTCGGCGAACAGCCGCCACGACAAGTGACACAGGGTTCGTGCCCCAACTGGGAAACGCTTTAAGAAAGCTGGGCACCCAAGGAAATGCTCACTACTTCACTGGCTGACTGTGGCACAGAGGTCAGGAACAAGCAACACTGGGGAGGACAGTGATTTCTTCCGTCAGTCGGATCCCATCCATCTAGGTACCCTTGAAACGTCAAGCTTTACAATCCAGATATCAGCAGACACCATGACACACAGTATGCCAGACTTGCGCACCCTGGCAAATCAGCACCCAGATCCCAGGACCTAGCACTCTGCTAACAACTTGCCAACCCGGGCCCCCCAGTGCCCAGCCCCGGCAGAAACTCACATGAATGTGCTTTTTTGACAGTCCTACCAATGTCTGGTTCATTAAAGTCATTGCTGAAGCCATGCCAATAGCATTCAGATTGCCCGCTGCCTGCATATAATGAATCCTACACACAGGATATGGTGCCATGGTGGCAACCGCAGAGGGCTGCTAGGTAGTCAAAACGACCAAACGCACCATCGAAAGTCTTAGGGATCCAAAGACAAACCATTTTGCATACCTCACTTTACAGTCCCCAAAACAGGCTAAAATCTTCCATGTGCTCTGCCTCCTAGGCCATGAATTTCCCAATATATATCCTAGACCACCTACACAAGCATATAATTCGGTGGAGCAAACAAACAACAGCTATCAGCCAAAGTTCCCATGAACTATGTGGACAGGAAGATACACTCTCACCCCTTTGCTAATCATCCCCAATCATCAATGACTATTACACCAAATCTTAGCATCGACCAGGCCTGAGTGCCACCACTAAGCCACCATCCCATGGTTTTCTGCTGCAGCATTGCCCCAGTATCATTGCTGCCCTTCAATCATGCAAGCAAGCACATGAAAGTTAGCAGAATATTTGCTTATCCCATAGGCGGAGACCCCTTTGCTCTGGTAGAGTTTCAACTTTACCTTCTTCCCGTCCTTCTGCATGCTTCCATTATCCTACCAAGTCCTCACGTGAATGCACTAGATGGAAGACACGGCACAGCATGATTTCAGGCTCCAAAACCCAGCCCTCCATCCTGTTATTACAGTGGAAAGCTGCCTTGTTGAAAACCACCATCCAGTCTAATTGTGCAATGCACACCTCTATCATGAGCCCAACTGGTAAGTTGAACAAGAAGCCATGCTCAGGGCCCATACTTCTTGACAAGGATACCGCTGTTCAGCCTGTTGCAAACCTCCTCTCGCCTGAAGCACTTGACATGATTGTGGCATCCACAGCTGCTTCCATGCCAGCATCTCCTTCCCTGCCTCTGCCCACATCGCCTTGCTCAATTACTATGGACCACTGATGTCACCCGCACATGCATCAATATTAGCATATAAACATCACCCACTCTTTGTACACTACTGGTGCCAAACCATTACCAATTTACCAACTAGCCCCAAAGGGCATCCCTTGGAGCCAATGAAAGCTCATAGGGCTAAAATCACCAACACAATCATCCCTGCGCATCTGTGACGCCCTCCCATGATGTCCAGCTATGGTAGCAGCAGCATGCACCAGAACTGACCATCCCAGTTGACAGGAGCCAGGCGGCACCTGTATGCTGGTAGTGTAACGCATGGAACTGCTGCGCCCCCCACTGCCACTGACAACTGCAAATGCGATACCTTTCTATCTTGAGACACAAAGAGAAGGACAACTAATGCCATGCATCACTTTGCCATGTATGGCCCACACTTTCATTCTCATCATTTTAGTCACCATGATTTTGTAGACCATGCAAGATAGAGCAGGACAAATACATCCATGCCACCTTTTGGCACTTCTAAACATCTGAGGGAACGACAAGTAGCATTGCACAGCTCAGTGTGTATGCACCAAGTCCCAGACACATCAGTATGCAATAGCGAGACATATCATAACAAAATGCCAACCCAGCCTAACTACAGAGGTCAGATGCAAAGTGGTTCCACAACCTGCAGCACTTCAAATAGCTTACCCTGCAACCCCGGTCAACACCCCCACCACACACGGACTGGCCAACAATCAGTTCAGCCACTGCATATTGCTTGAATGTCATGCACTCCAGCACGCCGGTACTGTCTCTAGCATCGTTGCAAACAGTTATTTACATCCACACATAATCACCCTGTCAACATCACAGTGACAAGCCAGAACCACAGCCTTGATGCCTACAAACCTACTTGCATCCATAGCAAAAGCTTCGCGTGAACATTGCACTAGCTACAGCTCGGCTAAGCCATAAACAGATATCAGCCAATCTCAAACATCAGCAGGTGGCCAAACAACTGAACTCTTCCCAAACTTGGTGGTCTCCGACAGTCTCTATGTACCTGTACATCTATTCCTAACCTGCCTTGCAGCACTGAAGCTGGTCATGCTGTAGGTCCAAGCACTTGGGGCCCCTTGCATGCAGTAATAAGTTGCTATCGGCCCAGCCAGCCACCCTCACCCAGCCATCACTAGCCTAGCCCCTTCAGCCCCTCCTTGTCCTCCCCTACTGCTTGCAGTAGCTTCATCAGCACTGCCACGCACTCCCCTACACCCACGCCACCTGCCTGCTCCACCACCTTCCTACTCGACTTCCCCTCCCAAGCCTTCCAAGTGGCCCCTATGGCAGTTGTAGCAGCTGCAGCTGTAGCTCCTCCCGTCCCTGCTTCCCCGACCTGCTGCTACAGCTGCCATCATTTGTTGCATATACGCCCACTGACCCTGCTAACCCAACATTACACACGTGGGCCTGGGAAGGGCAGAGCATAGAGGCCCAGCACAGCCGGCAGTCATCCCCTTTGCGCAAACAGCACATCCTCCTATACCCTAAACCCTACATCCTCCTAAGGACCCCATATTCAAACTCATACATTCTTTCAAAACTCATGGCCTAAATCCTACCTTTGTTCACACGCATCAGGCATGAATAACCCCATCGCCCGTGCCTTGGCTTGGCAAGGGTTGCCTTCCCACCTCTGCAACTGTCATGTGATGCCCTACCAATCACAAGGCAAGTTGCTTTCTGCAGTGCACCCACTAGGCATTGGTTGGCCCCTAATGCAAACAACAGCAAAACCATGGCGTTTTGCAGTTGACTGAACAACACCTACTTTTAGGTTAACAGGGGGATCAATGCCATACCACTTGCCATAAGTCTCACTTCCACCATAACCTCTTGGCCCCCTGGCGGGAATCTATGGGCCACAGCTTCCATATCTCTATCACATCGTAGACCGGCCGCTTCCCCACGTCCTGCTTCTCAAGCTTCCTGTGTCTTATGGTCTGTGCAGAGATCTGCCAGCCAGTCTACGGCAGCCAGATGCCGATGACAGCAGATATGTCAGAGTAGCTGTCGCCTCCCCAAGGGCTCTCCGCCTTGCCGATCAACTTCTTCTTCTCCGGCGGGCGACGGTACTGGGCCTCACCATTGGGGTCCATGGGGCCCCATACCTGCAAAAAATGCAAAGCATCAGCAGCCGCATCAAGTTTAAATCATAAATGTAATGGGCACCATATAGCAGAGATAAAGATTCACGGATTCAGGCAGGGAATGCATAAGAGGGGGGCATTATATATGACAGTCCAGTGGCGAGAGCAACTGCAGGACGATGAACATGCAGGATGCTACAGCACACAGGGCGACCATGAGAAGGTCGGTGTTGAGATACTGGGCAATGAACTGCGTCATGGAGGGTGGTACAGGCAAAAAACGCAGGGGTGCAAGCTAGGGGTTCAAGACAGGGTTCGTGACAGAATGGCATGGCGCATACAAAGCAAAAAGCATATACATGAAGATGCGGCCACCCCCCCAAACCTATGAAGTATCTCCTAAACGATTGGTGCAGGTTAAAAGCTGGCACGTGGGCGGGCTGATCCAAAAACCTGCTGATTTGCTGGTCATGAAACCATCAACACTGACAGCCATTGGTGCATTGAAAAATAGCGAGGTGCATCATACATGGATGAGCAATAAATTACCTCAGAACATGTTCAGGAACCTCAAAATACCTCCTTCCAGTTTCTAAAAGCGCGGCAGAGCCAGCGGTTGCAGTAATTACTAGGGAGCCTTAGGTGGGCACCCAGCTAACAGGCCCAGACATGCATTCTTTTCATTCTCCTTCAGATGGTTCAAAACATATGCATGCAGGTATATGGAAGCTTATTGATGGCAGCTATACACCTCCACCCTAGAAAGATTTGAAATAAAGTACTCAATCCATCCCATAGTACTGTTTTTGTCATACCTGTGGCATGGCGCGGGCGTCTTTCAAGGCAAACCGGTATAGCTCCGAGCTGAGGTTATCATTCTGTGCCGAGGCCCCTGAATCTTGCATAAGGCAGACGGATGGCGGGGGTGCGTTTGGACCAGTGGCGCTTGTAGCGGCCTGCCAATCAGCCCGGATATAGAACGTGCTGCCCCTGAGCAGGGGTGCGACCATCACGCACATGTCTTCGCCGCTCAGGGTCGTCGAGTTTGGGAGTTCCCTGACATAATTTGCAGGGTCAAAGAATTTGGGTAGCGGGAAGCCAATGTCATTGAGGGGCACATAGATGCATCTCGCCCGATTTTGCCAGGCACCGTGGGAGAACTTCGTTGGGGATGGGGTGAACGTCAGTTTTGGAAGACCCCCCCGCTCCTTATTCCTCTTGGGTAGAGTCTTTACTACACCAGCATCTAGAAGGGTCAAGGGCAGGGTGTTGCCAGTTCGCTGTGATGTTACTGCAAGGCGCATACCCTCAGACCTAAGGATGACCCCAGCAAGGAGAAGAACTCTGACGTTGTCATCGCCTCCTGAACACACGCAGAAAATAGAAACAGAATACGAGTGCTTATGCACATGCCTGCAATCATCCACTTTGCTTAAGTTCTGAATCCAAGAAGATGGATATCGAAAACAGCATGCCGCACAGACAGGACCATATGATGCTTGCCCAAGATAGCATTTCTCAAGCATGCAATAGACATGAGGTGCTTTATTTTACTGTTGCTGCTTTCAAGGACCTGCCTTGGAGGCTGCTTGTGTGCCGTATCTGCATAATTCACTACAAACCCACGCCTCGTCTGATACCTTCGGAAGAAGAAATTGATGAAAACCTTTCCAAATGAGACCAGAAGGCCACGGTTAGGGCTTGTCTAGCAGGAGACAGTTAGGGCTTGTCTAGCAGGACATTAGGATTCTTACAGTACACCTTTGTGCAGTAATATAGCTAAACGGGAAGTTTTGGCTGCACCTAGACCGCAACTCAATTAAACTGCATTGGTCATGAATCAGAATAGAGCAGCGAGCCTGGCTCCTGTATAACTCTATGCTGATGGAAGTGCTCCTTATGCATCAGCAGTGATTCTCCACAAGGAATGGGTCACAGCAGCCAGTCTATGTTACAACATGTGCTTCTCTGCCTGACGACAAGCGACAGCATGGTCAGCATGATGTGTAGTACTGCTTACCTGCGAGCTTCCTCATCAACGCGGTCCCTTCCACCTTGTCATCTATATGACTTTGGTGCGCCATGATCCGTAGATTAGTGCTACCAAGGGGGACTGTCAACGGCCAGGGTGCTGAGCTGCAGATGAAAGCGTCCTTGCACACACCGCCTCACCCACTGGCTACTAAGTCGCTGACACACGGAGCTTCTAAACCTGAAAAGGTAAACACATGATGGATGAATCAACGTCAAAGGCAACACACGCACCATCCAGGAAGGGTTTGCGACAAGTTCGGGTTGTATTATCCGAACCTATACAACCGAGAAGTATGCAGTTCTGTGGGCGCTGGTTGTCGCATTGCATACAAATCTGACCGTGCGCAAAAATTCCAGGGGCATAGCATAACCGTACCTTGGTACAGGGCTGGAGTGTTCTTGCAAGCAAAGCGTGCGGGTCGGCAGATGCTGTACGACTGGATTGCTGTCTTCGAGTTAACAGGCGATGCAACCACGGGGTGTATCCACCGATTAGTTGTAAGCCTTACAGGCGGACAAGCCCGCTATTGACGGACTGGTTGAGCTAGGATTGCTGCATTGCCAGTGGAAGGGCTATCAAACAGAAATGGCGATCTTTGCAGGCATGACCCGCATTCTTCACTTATGGTCCCTGAACAGCAGACTAGACTTGTGTCACCTATGCGTGTCCCAAATCTCCTGGCTTGAAGCGATGTATCCCACATGACGATCAGAGGTACTAAAAGCCACAATACAGTCGACACCGGCAGCGGCAGTACGGGTGTGTTCGAAGTCCGCTCTTTTCTTCCGCTCGCCTTGTCAAAGGCGAGCACAGACGCAATAAACATCACTGTCTGTAGATTTTCACCTGCTCATTTGTCGTGCAGGTTCAATCCATGCATTTGATCTGCATGGCGACACCCCCTCCGAAACAGGCACAATGATCATGCAGAAGAGGAAGCGTACCAAAGCTGTTGTGATAATTACTGTGTTGCTCTGTTACATCGGCTTGGTTGCTACGAAGAGCCTCCCTGGCAGCCATCTTGTGGACCGTACCGCCCATGTTCAGAACGAGCGCGAGCTGATAGCTGCTTTGCGCGATGAGGAGGTTGCACAGGTGGAATTGGTGGCCAATCTCACATTGACAAGGCGTGCTTGGAGAGGTAAGACGCCTCTAGCACGGCAACACGCAGGAGGTATCGCTATGGCATAGCTTCGGTTCGGTTGCTCGATACGCTTATGATCACAGAAAGAGGTCCTTTGTATATGCACCGTACCTCTGAGCAGCGAAGTATACTGCGTACAGAAGCAGCTCCTCCGCAGCTTCGGCATGTATTTGCAGTTATACCAACTGCCATCCTCACCCCTGTCCTGACAACCGCAGATTCTCCTACCCTACTGCTGAAACGCAATTTGACAATCAGCGGAGGCGAAGCCGTGCACACGATCGACTTCAACTTTCTCGCATGGAAGCTCGGAGTCACTCCAGGCATCTCGCTCACTTTCAAATCAGCAGCGATCATCCACTGCATAGGCATAGACCCATCCACGCCAGGCGGGTTTAACCTACTCTACACCGGAGCCACGCTAAACCTCATCAACCTTATCCTCCTAAGACTCGGCACTAACAACTTCGAAGCATCTTATGGCTCCTACCTCTCCCTCCCAAGACCCCCAGAACTTCCTGGACAGCAGCAAGTCAAAATCTCCAACCCAGACAGCTGTGCAGCAACAATCGGCAACGTCTCCGCTTGCAGAGTGAATGAAGGCGGGCTAATGTTCCGCAGCTACGCGCTACTGTTTCCAGGAGCAGCATATGCAGCAGGATCTTGCAGGCTAGACGGAACCTGTGGCCCTGCCTTTATGACCCTCACCAACGTGTACCATACAACAGCAATACAGCTTCCTGAGTCTTGTTTGAAGCAGTATTCTGAGCCGCACTGTGCAAAGCTGTACGTCAAAAACAAGCAGGGGAGGGATCGCAGAGCAGAGCTTGCAGGTATGCTGGGGTTCACTTCCAGGCATGAGATGGTGTAAGGGCAGTTGAACTGGCTGTGTCAGCAGCATGGAGTTACAGTGCATGGGGCCTTCTGTACATGTGTGGATTTTCACTCCCAGGCATGGCGTGGCCTTGCTGTAGTTGATTGGGCTGTCTTTCTTAGGAAGGCGTTGCAGTTCATGGGGCTGTATAGATATGCCTGGGGCAATGGGGGACATGGCTCTAGCTCAAGGGTTTATTTTATGTCACGGGTGTATTTAGGGTGAAGATTCTATTCTTTCGAGGTGAAAACTCCAGAGGTCTTTTTAGGGTTTGGACTGCATGTGTTGGATCCCTAGCTAGCAGGTGCACGGCAGAATAAGTCATTACAGGTCAGTACTTCATCTTTGCGCCACGTGATCAGCCAAGGCGTTTATCAGCAGCAGTTAGGAACAGTACTCGGACATTTTGCAGTACATCTGACAGTACAACAGGCAGCAACTCAATAAACTCCTGAATGTTCTGCCTTTTTCTTGCCTGTAGGTCCTGCAGCGATTCTGGTATCACTCCTAGTCCTTATCATCACAGCAGTTGGGCCAAGAAGGTGCATCCGTTTGCTGTCTTCCTGGTCACATGCCTTTAGTACAAAAGCCTTAGAGCCCAAGAAAGGGACTGAAGATGCGCTTAGGTGCGAGTGTGAACAAGCTATTCAGCATGTACGGATTACAAAAAGACTAATCAAGCGAATTAGAGCCATGCAGGCTTGAGGGATTTAGACATGGCAAGCGGCAGCAGGAGCAGTGAGAGCAGCAGAAGCACTAAAGGCAGCATGTTCTGCTATGCGATAGCAAGCGGCAGCAGGAGCAGCGGGAGGAGAAGCACCATTGTTAATGCTTTTTGTGATATGCCATAGCAGAAGTGTCATAGGCCCTGCACCTGAAGTTCTTAGCATTCCACCTCGCTGTTTGGGGAAACAGCGAGGCGGAAGAATCGGCGGGACGTCTTGGGTATGCAGTACCATGATAGGGATCCGAGGTCAGATGACAATCAGGGCAAGTATTGCTGATTGGCAGTACATTTTCAAGAACACGTGCATGCACCTGCATGCAGCACAAACAGCAGCAGCATGACAGAAAGGTCAGTTTGAAGAGTTTACAGTGGACAAGGACATGGGCATGCACCAGCATGCAGCACAATAACAGCACCAGCAGCAGCAGCACCAGCAGTAGGATCAGCAGGAGCAGCGGCACCATGCTACAAAGCTCATGTTACCAGTACATGAGCGAACAAGCACACGAGCATGCAGCAGCATGCACCACAAACAGCAGCAGCACCAGCATCAGCAACAGGAGCAATGCCCAAGATAATAAGAAGCCTGCCAAAGGTACATGGCAGTTATGTATGTGCTTGGTTGAGGACGCAATGCTAGCTGCTTGGTAGGGCAGATGCGAGAAATTAGTGTGTGTAAAGATAGCTCAAGGTAGCTGCTAAAGAGACATGGCCAGAGCCCATTTTTCTTTTGCTAGTGATCTCACGCTTTAAGTGCATGGTATGCGTGGCATGATGTGGCACATCCTTCTACTATTGCTGGGTGCTGCCATCGCCTCTGCCGCCTCTTTTAGTGGCCTCGCTCATGTCACACTCGTCCATGGCTCCTTCTTCCGACCCCGACAGCTCGCCGGCTTAGCCAGGGATTGCGCCCCAGCGATGTGGTGCATATCTCCATTCCAAACAAGCTGAATTGTGAGATTGCCACTTGGCCATGGGTTCTTTTGCAAACCCAAGACCCCATCCACTCAGCCAAGGATAGCATCTTCATATGCATTTAGCTAAACACATGCTGGGTTCTTCCGTGTGCCTGCAGGGCGACCCGAACTAACAGCAGTAGCATGTCTGCTGGTCGGAGCACAATGGGCTCTGCTGAGCACCGATCCATTTTGTCCAGCAGTACCTTCTCGTTATCAGGGCTCTCATATGGTAAGTTCATATCAACACATAGTAATGTCGGTGTGATATGTTTACATTGCGTTGTGCTGAGTATTGCATATATCATGCCCAAAGGATTCCTCGGACCGTAGCAGAAAGCCCCGCAGCTCACCTCTTTTGTGCCTGTCGACGCTGGTTGCTAGATTCCAGCCTCGCGTTCGCTCCAGCTTACAATCCAGCCCATATCCAATCCTTACAAGCTAATAACTGTATACACCTTGAGCTCATCTCTAAGAGCTAAGCATAGGGTTGGCCACGGTGATACCTGAAGTTTTGTGTTGTTTACATTAGACTCGGACTGCAAGATGTTACCTATACAGCTGGTTTATTTGCCATTTGTAATGCCATAGCAAAAATCGTATAGGTTCGGCACCTCATCTGTGAAATGGGGTTTGCTTCCCTTTTTGAGTATGAGTACTGCAAATGCCTCAGGTTTCGCCCAGCCGTAGCAAAGAGCCCTGCAGCTCACCTTTTGCGCCTGTCGCCGCTAAGCACACACATGAGCCAGCTGATAGTATGGTGTGCTTGCCTGTTTGTGTTTGCAGGGTGCCTGCTTGGTACCGGGAGCTTTGGACGTGTATATGAAGGTGAGCCCTATGTGGACCGAGCTTTTTAAATGCATCTCTCAGAATTGGAGAAGCTCCTAAAATGCGTATGTATAATATGCATCATCGGTCTATGTAAACACTTTGTTAGTGGTGAAACCCTTGTTCCCCTGAACCCTCTCAATTGAACCCTTGACCTCCCCCTTTCACTGGGAACCCAGCCCTCCTCGCAGCCAGTTTCTATGACTTTCAGCATGTGGAGCCCCTGCTGTTCCCCCTCCCATCCCTTGTCACTATCTTGCATGTTTCAGACATCTTCGTCTTTTTCAGGGGCTTACCTCTCGCTCACACATCCCCTTACCCGCCCCCTCTTGCTCTCCCCCCTGCCCCCTTCCCCCCTCTTCCTTCCCCCTCCACCCCCCGTTCCTCCTCTCCTTGTCCCCCTCTCCCCCCCCTCCCTAACCCCTGCCTCCCCTTTGCCACCCCCCCTACCTTAACCTTCTCTGTGCCCTTCCCCTTCCATTCTCCCCCCCTCCGCCATCCCTCTTCCTCCAGCCCGCTCTCCCTCTTCTCCTTATTACTTCCGCTGCCCTCCCCTGCCCTCCCTCCCATTCCCTGCCTACTCTTCCGCTCACTTACCGCTCACCTCCTTTTCCCCCCCATCCATGCACTCCTTCACCTCCTGTCCCCTTCCTGCCGCTTCCCTTCCTTCCCTATCCTCCGGTCCTTTCCCTTTTCTATCCTACGGTCCCCTCCCTGCCCTTCCCTTCGGTCCCCTCTGGCCCCCTCCCTCCCCTACCCACCCTCTCTTTACCCTTCAGTATTCCCTACCCCTCGCCTTTCTTAACCACCCATGACGTCCAATAACTCCTGTGTGCCTTTGCCCCTTCAGGTACCTGGCAGGGTCAGCGTGTTGCAATAAAAGTCATGGAGGTCCAAGATCATGATAAGCACGTGGCTAATGAGATCTCTGTCAATCAAATGATGGATCATCCAAGTTTGGTCCGGTGCCTGCACTGCGAGTATAGGCCTTTGGTGAGGGGGGCAGGCGGAGGGGGTCAGGGGGGGTCTCTAGGACAAAATGCTGGGATAGGGGGTTCAAGGACAAAATGCTGGGATAGGGGGTTCAAGGACAAAATGCTGGGATAGGGGGTTCAAGGACAAAATGCTGGGATAGGGGGTTCAGAGCTTGTGAGGGTCACCAGGTTATGGGATGTAAGGATTTTGAGGGGACTGAGGAAGGGGGATGGCTGTGGTGGGTTGGAGCAGGGGAGGGGAGGGTACTACTATGGGGGATATGCTTGACTCCTTTAGACCGCACACATTCTGGTTGAACTGCTCATTTCTCAACTGTCCAGCTCAAAGGGGGCCGCTGCTTCCCAGAGCACAGCTGTGGACCTTAGTATGCTTCCGATGTAGCTCCATGTTCTGCGACAGTCTGATAACACGCCCCATAGAGACCACGATAGAGACCACACTTTGGCAGATACTGCGTGTGTATGGTGTGCATGCCAAGTTGGTGGAGCTGTTGGAAGACGTGCATAAGGGTACTCAGGCAGCTGTGCGGATGGGTTAGTCTATGTCTGAGTGGTTTGATGTGCGGGGTGGAGTGCGGCAGGGCTGTGTGATATCTCCTTTGTTGTTCAACATATACATGGACTTTGTGGTGAAGCAGGCTTTGGCCCAGATGCCAGAGGGCTGTGGTGTGGAATTGGCATATCATGCTGATGGCAAACTACAGCGAAAGAAGTGGGGCAAGGGCTGTCTAGAAGTGCTGTTGGTCTTGCTGTATGCAGACGACATGGTGTTGATGAGCAACGATAGGGGAGAGCTTGCTACCATGCTGAAGGTGATGGACAGGGTTTCTGCTAGTATGGGCTTACGCATCAATGCCAGTAAAACAGAGATCATGGCCATCAAGCTGAAGCCAAAGGAGGGTAGAGTGGAGGTGGAGCAGGAGGCAGAAAAGGTGGTTATCAGCGAGGGGGTGGTAAAGGAGGTGTCACAGTTCAAGTACCTTGGCAGTGTGCTTGTAGCTGATGGCAAGTTGGATGTTGAGCTCAATATCAGGAAGGGGAGGGTGTATGGCAGGTTTAACGCATTCAAGAAGCTGTGGGGATCTAAGCATCTATCTGCGTCTACCAAAGACAAGTGCTATAGGGCATATGTGTTGCCTCTTCTGTTGTTTGGGAGTGAGACGTGGGCCCTGTCAAAAGAGCAGTCACTTATGCTTGAGCGGGTGCACACTAGCTGTCTTAGGAGCATCCTTGGGGTCAAGCTTCCTGATCGGCACAGCAATGCACATGTCAGGTCTGTATGTGGTATTGCATCTTTAGCCGCCATGATCACAACCAACAGGTTGAGGTGGCTAGGGCATGTGGGTCGCATGGAGGCTGGCAGGTTACTGGCAGGCTACCGCATATACCTTTGTTTTCATCCTTGCATGGGGTGTCAACGAGGGGAAGGCGTGGCGCACCTCCGCTGAGGTGGGAGAAGTGTGTGCTTAATGATCTGGGAGTGGTAGGTGTCTCTGAGGAGGATTGGGAGGGAAAGTGTCAGCTTAAGTGTGTTTGGAGGAAGATGCTCTGGGAGTTCAGTCACCCAGGTCAAGAAAGCAGACCTTTGAGGGCTTCTGGGAGGAGGGGGCAGCAAGCTGCAGTGCAATATGCAGAGCGCTACTCAGTACCTTTCCTAGAGCCAGCAGCAGATGCAGCAGCAGAAGGGGTCAACCTGAATTGGTGGGAGCCAACAGCAGCTCCCACCAGGGTTTTGCTTAATCCGGAGGGATCCCCTCCACCCATGTTTCCGTCAGTTTAGGGCTCCAGTTTGATTAGCCCTCTTGGTGTGCACGCCGTTGCATCTGGCTTCAACTCTGTGTTGCAGTGTTTTATGTGGCCTAAGTGGTTCACCTGTACGAGGGGTATCCATATGGTTGGCCGGCATGGGGTTGTGTGACTTCTGTTCATCAGCAGGGGTCGTGTGCTGCTTGGTCCTGAGTGACCCTTTTGGCATAGCTGGTTTTGCGTTTTGATTGATTGATTGATTGATTGATTGAGAGACCACGAGGCGGCTGCGAAGCAAATTCAAGCAGCCGGAAGCTCAGTATAAACCGTGATCTAGGCCCTGAAGCCCCCTAGGCCCTGAAGCCCGCGGCTGCGCAGCAGCAGGGCGTAAGCCCTGGTCCAACAGAGTCCACCCTGGCTTCCCTTTCTTGCTTTCTGTCAAACAGCCAAACCAGTTTGAAAAGCCTAAACCCTCATGTGGCCCCACCCCTCCTCACTGCTTTGTCTTTCTGCTTGTGTTGGAAAGAACAAGTAGATGCAACAGCTAAACAACGATACCACTGCTTTATTTCTTCTTGTGTTGCAGTCTGCTAATAATAACCTCAGCTAAACCATGATACCACTGCTTTATGTCTTCTTGTGTTGCAGTCTGCTAATAGTAACCTCAGCTAAACCATGATACCACTGCTTTATTTCTTCTTGTGTTGCAGTCTGCTAATGGTAACCTCAGCTAAACCATGATACCACTGCTTTATTTCTTCTTGTGTTGCAGTCTGCTAATAATAACCTCAGCTAAACCATGATACCACTGCTTTATGTCTTCTTGTGTTGCAGTCTGCTAATAGTAACCTCAGCTAAACCATGATACCACTGCTTTATTTCTTCTTGTGTTGCAGTCTGCTAATGGTAACCTCAGCTAAACCATGATACCACTGCTTTATTTCTTCTTGTGTTGCAGTTTGCTAATAGTAACCTCAGCTAAACCATGATACCACTGCTTTATTTCTTCTTGTGTTGCAGTTTGCTAATAGTAACCTCAGCTAAACCATGATACCACTGCTTTATTTCTTCTTGTGTTGCAGTCTGCTAATAGTAACCTCAGCTAAACCATGATACCACTGCTTTATTTCTTCCTGTGTTGCAGTCTGCTGGTAGTAACCTCACTACATGGCGGGAGAGTGGTGCTGGCAGTTCATCAGGTTCTACGTCAGGGAGGGATGAGGCAGGGGGGAATAGGGGGAGCCAATGGACACAGGTGCGTTCTAGGGGAGGACTTAGGGGTTAGGGGCAGATATAGGGGTGGTATTGTGGCAGTTTATATTCTGGATCGGGTTCTACATCAGGGAGGGATGAGGCAAGGGAGAATAGGGGGAGCCAATGGACACAGGTGCGTTGTAGGGGAGGACTTAGGGGTTAGGGGCAGATATAGGGGTGGTATTGTGGCAGTTTATATTCTGGATCGGGTTCTACATCAGGGAGGGATGAGGCAAGGGAGAATAGGGGCAGCCAATGGAAACGGGTGCCATAACAGGGAGGAGATTATAGGCAGCGTTCAGGAGCAACGTGGGAAAGGGAGGGACACGATAGAAGGGAACAGAGTGGGGAAAGGAACACAGGTGCAATATATTAGGGGAATATATTAGTGTTTAGGGGCAAAGGGGGTTGCAGTCTATATTCCGGAACAGCTTCGGGAGGGACGAGGGAAGGGGGGATTAGAGGGGGACAGTGTAGGTAAGTTTTGGGAGGGGGCCTTGTGTTGAAGGCTTCGGGAGAAGGGGAGTGCGGAGGACAGAAGGGAACAATGGGGAATTGGGTGCGATGGGTAGACGTGGATTGCGATTAGGCATAGGCAGGAAAGGAGCAGGGCATTGGTAGTTGGTAGACCTGGGTCAGGCCCAGGAAGGGGGGGGTGTTGGCTGGAAGTTTACTATGGAAATTATAGGAAAGCAGAGGGACTGTGTAATTAATGAGAAGCATAAGAACGTGATTCACTCATGGAAAGGTAACATTGCACTTTTCAGTAAAGTAAGGGGTGGAAACGGGGGCAACAGCGGAAGGGCAAATCGCAGGAAGTGCTATGGGAGGCAAAAGGGTAAGGGGGGAGCATGGCTGGTGATTGCGGGATTTCAAAGATGTTGGTTTCGCACTGTATACACCTTCACAACACTTTGAGATGCTTTTAGCATGTTTCTGCTCTCACTGGTTTCGGTGCTCATGTAAGTGCCACGACTGTGCCGCTGTTAATGATGTCAGTGTTGCTACCTGATGTATTATTGTTGCTGCTGGTGTACTAGTGTTGCTGCTGGTGATATTAGTGTTTCCGATCATGACATCAGTGCTGAGGGTGAGGTGAGTGGCTCTGCTAGTGACACTGGTACTGCTGCTGTACTGCTGCTGACATCAGTGCCCTCACTGGTGACGAGTGTGCTGCTTGTGCTGATGTGCTGCGTAGGTGCTGCTTGTGTTAGAGCACATGGAGGAGGGTACACTAACAGATGCCATCAGAGACAAGCAATTTGTGCTGCAACCTGCAGGCCTCCTGGATATGGTAAGTAAGGGTCCATTGTTAGGGTTTATGGTTAAGCATCAACAGTAGCTAAATGATAGGCCATACGGGTGGAGGGTTTAGTTAGTATTGGTAGCTGCTGGGGGTGTTTCACTTGTCGCAGCTCACAACAGCTTCTATTTCAAGGGGGGACTGTGGGGCCCACCCTTATGACCATAAGGGTTATACGTGGGCCTTTAGCATTCAGAGTTTAACATCAGTAACAGCCAGGTGATGGGGCGCTATAGACACTTACTGTTTATGCAGCATCGCTGCAAGCATAACATCCCAATGGGTTGATGTCTTCCTAGCAACTCCTTGCTGTAGTTGTCCTTGCTGTAGCACGCTGATGTTATGCTGCATACGGAGACTTGAAGGGCCAGCCACCTTGCGCATGTGGTGAAGTTGGTAGCTTATCACAGTCCACCGTGCAAATGACTGAAGATGTTGGTATTTGATCCATTAGCTTTTGCTTAATTCATGCCTGTTTTCCTTTCCCTGCACAGGCTACTGTCTTGCGCATTGCTTTGGATATAGCCCGAGGCATGTCTTACATGCATGCCCATGGACTCTTACATGGGGACCTTGCCAGTAAAAATGTACTGCTCACGAAATACAGCAGCAGTGGCAACAGTACTGCGACTGCTACAGCTACTGCTGGAAGCCATGAAGCAGAGCGAACGAGAATACACATGGCGCAAAAGAATGGGATAACAGGGTGGAATGAGAGGGTGGAGAATGAGAACCAAGGGGAATGGGAGGAGGTCAAAGAGGGTGCGGGGTTGGCAGACCGAGTTCTGAAGGCAGGAGAGGTCCTGCGGGCAGCTGCTTCCGCGAGGGACCAAAAGGACGAGCAGCAGCAGCCGGGGCGTTTATTTGCCAAGGTAGCAGACTTTGGTCTGAGTCGTATGATGCCAGCGGGAGTGAGTCATATGTCAACGCTCAGCTGTGGCACTGTGACTCACCAGGCACCAGAGCTGCTCCAGGTGAGCTTGAATACGGTATCATTAGTTACTACTTGATTGGACGTACTTTACTCGGAGATTGGGTACAGGTAATCAAAGCAGGGGAGCGTGGTGCGGCAAGAAAAGCAGGGTCTGTCATGCAGTACTGAAACAAATAAGACATGTTGCAGCGAACAAAGCAGGTTGCGACCACCACCCCAGATTTAGATCTTGTCCTGTGAGCTGATCGATGAGCTGAAATGGCTGGCAGGCGTGCTGAAAAAGCTGAATAGGCTGCTGCTGATAAAAAAGCTGACGCTCGATGCGGGGGTTTACTATATGCATGACTGTTGAGTAATGTCGATTACATGACTTTATGTTGTTTATCATGTAATCTTTTTCTATAGTGATTAAAGTATTTAGCTTGTAAATCGTATGGCTGCATTATAGGGTTGTTGCATGACTGGACCCTGCTTTTCGGTTTGCGCTCTCTCTTGTTGTGACTACCTGCCGGTACCCAACCTCCAGATTCAGGTTATTGTAAGGAAACCACAGAACTGTAGGGGTGCATGTACTGCTTGCTTACGGAAGTGCAGGATGTGCATGGCAGCTGTGCACATGCTATCTAGATCGTTAGGGGCTCACCCAAGCGCAGTACCAGTTAGCATGATGTTTTGATGTGTATGATCTTGCGGCAACTGCTCAAGAGCTACGCCAACCCTTCATTGTTTTGAACCAGTGCTGCAAATGATGTGACAAAGGTGACGGTAGACGTGTAAGACCGTGCACCACTTTTTGATGCGTCATTGTTAGGGCACCTGATGCGCAAAACACCCCCCTCAGGCACTGTCTTTCCAGTGAAGGCAAATCCAATGGTAAAGCCAGCCACTCAGCCTAGGTCCTCTTTCAGGGCTGTGCAGAACTGCTGTTTTGACTACAAGGAAGTAGCACTGTGACAGAGTAGGAACCGGTCTACCACAAGATATGATTGAGGGGTCTGTTATGTGGGCATGTATTGTTGGCAAACAAAGAAAGCCTGCTATGTGAAATAAAAAGAACATGTATACAGATAAAAGTTTGTCATAGCACAATCTCTAAGCCCTGTGCTCTGCATGCCATTTTCCTCATCTCCACTCCCGCACCGTGCAGGGCCGTCGTCTACGGAAGGAGTGTGATGTGTTCAGCTTTGGTGTGATACTCTGGGAATTGGTGCATTCTGATACCACCTCGGTATACCCAGGGTTTACTGCTATAGCACCCTTTGCTATTGCACAGGTAAGGGGAGAGGACGTATCTGACATATTGCGAGATGGGTCCAAAGTTTAGGGGGCCATGTTTTGCACAATTTTGCAACGGTTTAGAATTTAGAGGGCCATGTTCTGCATGACTCCGAGATTTGTTGAGGGTTTAGAGGACCATGATTTGCATGAATTTCAGATGGGTCTCGGGTTCATAGCACCGTTCTGGACAAAAATACAAGATTGTGGAGGTTCTAAGGACATTGCTTTTACATAGTTGCAAAAACGGGATAGAAGTTGGAGATGGAGATGAGCCAGCACAATGCACGATAAAAGAAGGGAAACCCTGTGTGCAACTGCTAAAGCTGGTAATAATCTTAGGATAGAGGACACAGCAGATTTTGCACACCCTGAACCCTTGGTACTAGACTGTGTGCACTAAGTGTTTCTGGATGTCAGTATCTATAGCACCAGCTACTGGGGCAATCACCAAGGTAGGGGGCCAGGGGCTTCCGGGGAGGGGGGAATGAAGAGGGGGTAGTAAGGTACTTGGAGGCTTCAAGTTGGAGCCAGGGGTCAGGTTTGTGTGCAGGGCAAAGGGGGTTGGGGAGTTGGGCAGGGGTGCAGACAGATGGGTGGACGATTGCTAGTCCAAAGGGTTTGGGGGACGATAGTTCAAAGGTTTTACTATTTTGGGAGGCAACACACATCAATGCACTAGCATTAAAGAGCATGAGATCTGACTGGCAATGTGCTTTGATCATGATAGAAAACCAAGAGCCCTCATCACCCAGCATGCACATATTTGATGGCATTCAGCTTCACTTATAACTCCTGTTCCCCCTCCCTGACTAAGCCTTGGTCTCTTGCTTGCCCTTCTCTGCTTTCCTGCCACAGCATGTGATCAGTGGAGGCCGGCCTGTCTTTTCATATCCCATGGTGCCCCCTGCATATCAGAAGCTAGCTGAAAGGTATGTTAGCCCTGTAAGAGTGGGAGTGAGCTTGTGAGCTTGTGCAAACTGGGAAGATATGGTAGTCGGGTAGGCAGTCGGGTGCTGGTCGGGTGGGCAGTCGGGTGCTGGTCGGGTGAGCAATCAGGTGCTGGTTGTGCTAGTAGAAACCTGCCATAGCATATAGGTTGCCATTCAGAAGTGTAATTGGCCCCAAGTGTTGCAGGCGTGTGCATAGATCAGCTCATTTGGCTGTGGCTTCGAAAAGGATTATGAATACTGCATGTGATCAATACACTAAGCTGCATTGTTTCGTTTCGTGCATTGCAACAGCATGGCTTATGAAGTGCCTAACATACTCTTTGCATGCATCTGCATGTAGCCTCAGCTTCTGTGTGGGCAAATCCGGTCCACCATCGTTTGCAGCATGCCGTCATTTTGATCAGGACGCCGGAGCCGTGTCGGTCCATGGCCTGGGTTTGTTGCCATTGGCATATAGCTGCTTTTGTGTTTTTGATGGATTGACAAAGGCTGGCTTCAACTAAGTATGTCCCTACAGCGCCTTTATACAATAGCGCGGCATCATATCTCCTCGTATACGTATGTCGGATCATTCTACGCCATGGGATTGAAACGTCCTGTGCTATTTGTTGAAATCATGTTGCTGGGTGAGGTTACAAGCTGGAGTTGACCACCACTACTTCCAGCCAAGGCGCTGTTTCCCTGATCTCTTTGTTACCTCCCCCATAGCCACCCTAGCGCTTTCTGCTTACTTTACCACTATTCCTACCTGGTATCCCTTGCTTTATCCCTTGGGCTCACACTGTCGTCGCTGACCCCTGTGCTGCTCCGTCATCTACCCCACCATTTTCCCCACTCTTGCAGATGTTGGAGTGAAACCCCAAGCCAGCGCCCTACCTTCAAGGAGCTGGTACGTGTGCTATCCGAGGCCCTAAACGACAATGTCAGAGCAGAGAGCTGGTAGGAGTATGACTGAGAAGCGTTCATGAGTTACAGGACCTAACCCTGAAGTCCTAAGCCCTAGTAGCTGCAGTAGTTGCCAATCAGTGCTTGCTCAGACTTCACGTCCTGAACAGCTCTCGTATTGTTTACGATCTTCTCACTCCTCATGATTTGGAGCGGTAGGTATGCTGCTGATTAGTGCTAAGTTCTGAAGAGATGTTCAGATACGGAGGGGCCTTGTTAGTGTGTGTGTCTGTTGAGGATCACAGCAAGGGGGCCAGGTAAGATACATCTGCTGGCTGGGTGATTCTGATTCTGAGCCTATCTTATGGTGCAAGCAAAAAAGTTTGGAGGTGGATTTCAGTGGCTTTTCTAATAGGTGGGTATGCCAGCAGTACTGAAAGCCTAGCAACCATAATATGGTTTCCAAAACCTTTGGGTATGTCATACCATGTGAAGATGTATGACTATAAGCTGTATCAAGCTTTCCCCTGTGCATTGGGTGCACGTAAGTGGCGCTGGCTCCAAGCAAGGGAGTTGAGTGTGCTGGGAGAGCGCCACTATATATGTACATGATGATATAGCATATGCACCCGATGCACATGTGGTATGTTAGGGTATGCTGCTGTCTGGGAGGGTCAGCATTTGCAGGGACTGGGCACGAGGTGAAGCCCAGCCTGCTGGCGACCTGTAAAATTGTTATTTTGCTCCCAGAGTGTCATCAGCAATGCTCTTTAGGCAACAAAGCATCAGGAAGGGGCATAGGGAAGTGGGGAGGGACACTGGCAATGCACTGTTGTACAATTCAGGTTTAATGCACATACGAGCGTTCCATAGCACGTTAGCTTGCGTGCAGTATATATGTGTGTGTTTGGGGTCCATATGCCTTGCGTCGCTGAGCCAGACAAAGGAGGGGAGTTTGCCTGTTAATTCATTTCATAAACCTAATGTGTAGTAGCTTTTTTGGTGACGTCACAGGGCCGTCTCTGTGAGTACTGGAGGTTGCGTAGGCTGATAATTTGGCTTGGAGGGATGTATATACAGTTGTCAGCATTGGCCAAGTCCGTTTCTTGCTGTGTATTCACTTTATCGGGCTGTTAGAGTTTTGCAGGTCTTCTTCCATTAATCTCGGGGCCTGAAGTGTAGCACCTTGTTACCAGAGTAGAATACAAGGGTGGGATGGGGAACAGGGCTGTCACTCAGTTTTGGACCCCTGGAGCATACATGCCCCTGGGGCATACATGGGGTTGTGGATCCCTGGGGCATAAATGGGGTCTTGGACCCCTGGGGCATGCATGCATGGCCAGCCGCCAGCAGCATCAGTGGTTCTGTGGCTCCACACATCAGGAGTCATATGCAGCTGGCTGAGGATGGTTTGGCCTACCGTAGCGTAGCTGGTGACTTAGTTGTGTTTTTCATTGAAGTCCCGGCGAATGGCTTTTTGTATTGTAAGCTGGATCAGTCAAGCTGGCTAGTCAGGTTGCATGATTGCATGACGCTGTTAGCTCTGTTGTTGCTGTGCTGCTGTTAGCATGCTGTGAGAGCAAGCTGCCTCTAGCAGAGCCGTGTTGCTGTGGCTTTCAGCTGGTGGCAATCACTGCTTATGTGGGTCACAGAAGCTTGGACACTTGGACACTCAAGCTTCAGGGTTTGCATGCTTAGTGAGATGACTCTAAGATGACTCAAATGGTAGCTTTTCTTAAGGGAAGCAAGGCTTGCGGTGGTGGCCCCGCCTGTTGTCAGCATTGCATTAACGGGCACAGAGCTGCTTCAAGACCAGCTACAGTTGGTTGCAAAAGTTTTGGCCGGTACGTATTGCTGGGGTTTAAGCAGCAGCAGCAAGACCTGATTTACAACCATTTATGTTTAAGAAAGTAAACAGGCAGAGCATCAATGTGCTGCAGTTGGTATGCCCAAGTGGTATCACAAGTAGCCTCGCACGCGAGACGTCCCGAGTTCGAGCCCCGGGCGTGCCCTATAAATATACTATATAATAGCCAGCCAGCCTTAGCCGCAGACGCAGACGCAGACCAGCAAGCCTCCCCCCTGTTCCTAGAGCCCTTCTGCTTTTTTTGACCTGCCTCTCCCCTTCAACCTCTGCACCTCCTGTGCTTGCCAGCCCCACACCCCATCTGTCCCCCTCCCACAGCCCTCTCAGCTCAGCCTTGCACTTGCCCCAACTTCTCGCATGCCCTGCCTACCCCCACCTGCCCTGCCATTGAACTGGTAATGCCCCTGCACCTGCTTCACATCTGGTCTATATGCCACTGCCCCTAAACAGTAAAGAAAGGGCACCTGTGCCTGCTGGCAGTTTTCTGCATTTACCCCCTTAAAAAGCAGCAAAAATGCCTCCGCTGTCTCCCTTGTAAGACCCCTGCTTTTCTCAGCAGCCAAGCAACACAGAACAACACAGATGCATCTTACACCCACTTGTGCCAACAAGGACCTCCTAGAGAAGCTGCACATGCAAGAGATTAACATGAGTCCTTGAGATCTGGCAGGAGCACGCAATCTCCTGTAACAATTTCATATTTTGGCCAAAACTTTTGCAACCAACTGTGTACCATATTGGATGCCTCCTCAAGTGGTGAGCAATAAGCAGTTTATGCCAATCACATAGCAAGTTCAAAGCTCCTACCAATGCCTTTCTTGGCATGCCTGCCTGCTTGTGTCTGCTGCTTTGCAGCAGCCAGGGCGAACGAATGCAGTTTTCAGCCATGGGCGTCCTACCGCAGGCAAGGGTACTGTGGGTCAAGATTGACCTCTTTGATTGACTGCCCAGTAACACACACAGCAGAAAGTCCCATCTAATACCATCCATGTAGTATGTATACCCGTAGATGCCGCACACAATGAGGGGGACTTGGAGCAATCTTCTGTGATCACCGCCAAGTTGCAATGCTGCAAGTAGCAGAACCTGGGTCCTGATACCCAACCCCACTGCCATGCAGCCCGCTGTCTCCTAAAGAAAGCGACATTGCGCAAGGAGCCCACGTCCACTTAGTGCAGGCAATTGCCTTACTGAATGTTTAAAAAGGACAGAGATTACACATCGAGGATGGCGTTGGCGAAGCGCTCCTCTTCCGCCATGTTCTGGCGTTCGCCGTTAAACGTCGACTTTGCCCCCATCAAGGGCCTTCGCCGATTTCATGGCATGCAGCAATCACAGACTGTCGTTGAGGCAATGCTTATAATACTAACACAGTGTTGCATAGTTCTATCGGTTAGCTGGAAGCTAAAACCTTGGGGTTCACAGCCTGCTGTGTCTCAGCTGCTCTTAACCACGTGCTTACTAGGGTTCTGGCTGTTTCTATTGCAAGTTTGGGAATCTGCAAGGAAGTAGTTTAACACATCCATGGCACATGTTTCTCTCCTTCCTAAGACAATTAACCTGCACCATGGTTTCCACAGCTAGGTTAATTAAACGCGCTGCAGCTGTCAAGGCCGTCGACGAACGGAATGGGGATACTGCAGCAGCAGCAAAACAGCTCGGTTTCAAGGCCTCTTTTGTGAAAAAGTGGTATAATCAGTGGCATGAAACAGGCAATCTGAACGATTTGCCCAGAAGTGGCCGTCCTGCACTGCTTTCCGGGTCTGAAATTGAGAATCTGAAGGATGTAGTGCTTGAGGAGCAGAGCAGTACCAGTGCTTGGAAGCTGCTGATAGAGTCAGGGAAGATCCCACCAGCCACACACAGAACCACAGTGTGGAGAGCAGCCAGAAAGGGAGAAACACCTTTAGAGATGGGCCCTGAGCGAGTGATTCCCATGATAAGTGCCGCTGCACGTGCCAAGCGCAGAGCATTTGCTGAGTACCACATTGACCACAGCACAGACCCCAGCAAGGTCTTTGCAGTAGACAGCACTATGGTCAGGCTGGGGAAGCCAGGGGTGTCCAGGAGAGTCTGGAAGAGGAAGGGGCAGAGGGTGGTCCGTGCAATGCCCCATAAGCTTCCACAGATCCATGTCTATGGTGGCATCTGCAGTGTGGGAAAGAGCAGACTCGTCCGTTGCACGGGCACTACCGGCATGAAGTCAAAGTACTTGAAGGTGAAGAGCAATGAGCCAGCTGTAGGAGTGGGGGGAAAAGAGTACGTTGACATCCTGGATGAGTATCTGGTCCCAGATGCTGAAGATCTCTTTGCATCAGTGGGGGTTGAGGACTGGAAGTTGCTGCAAGATAGTGCCCCTGCACATAAAGCCGGCGGGACTAACAGGTACTTGCGGTCGGTGGGTGTGCAGGTGCTGGATAAGTGGCCAGGCAGCTCCCCTGACCTCAATCCCATTGAGCACTTGTGGGCTTGGGTTAAGCAGAGGGTATATAAGCTCAGGCCCAAAAACCAGGCTGAGTTAGAGAAGTGCGTCTTTGAGGTATGGGAGCAGGTGCCAGACGAGCTGTGTACAAAGCTGATGTCCAACATGGACAGGGATTGGAGGAGGGTGGTGGAACTGGATGGAGGGTACATAGAGTAGTGTGCTGCTGTAGTCATTATGTGGTTCTGTGCAGCAGCTGCAGAGCAGCTGCCAAATATGTAAAGTCCACAGTTGGTTGCAAAAGTTTTGGCCGGTACGTATTGCTGGGGTTTAAGCAGCAGCAGCAAGACCTGATTTACAACCATTTATGTTTAAGAAAGTAAACAGGCAGAGCATCAATGTGCTGCAGTTGGTATGCCCAAGTGGTATCACAAGTAGCCTCGCACGCGAGACGTCCCGAGTTCGAGCCCCGGGCGTGCCCTATAAATATACTATATATTAGCCAGCCAGCCAGCCTTAGCCGCAGACGCAGACCAGCAAGCCTCCCCCCTGTTCCTAGAGCCCTTCTGCTTTTTTTGACCTGCCTCTCCCCTTCAACCTCTGCACCTCCTGTGCTTGCCAGCCCCACACCCCATCTGTCCCCCTCCCACAGCCCTCTCAGCTCAGTCTTGCACTTGCCCCAACTTCTCGCATGCCCTGCCTACCCCCACCTGCCCTGCCATTGAACTGGTAATGCCCCTGCACCTGCTTCACATCTGGTCTATATGCCACTGCCCCTAAACAGTAAAGAAAGGGCACCTGTGCCTGCTGGCAGTTTTCTGCATTTACCCCCTTAAAAAGCAGCAAAAATGCCTCCGCTGTCTCCCTTGTAAGACCCCTGCTTTTCTCAGCAGCCAAGCAACACAGAACAACACAGATGCATCCTACACCCACTTGTGCCAACAACGACCTCCTAGAGAAGCTGCACATGCAAGAGATTAACATGAGTCCTTGAGATCTGGCAGGAGCACGCAATCTCCTGTAACAATTTCATATTTTGGCCAAAACTTTTGCAACCAACTGTAGTACCATTGGCTCGCTGGGCTGAGACTGTTGACTATACCCCAAGCCAAATACATGTATACCAGAGGATAATTGTCCAGGTGTTGGCAATGCCAGGATGTGCCACAGAGTCAACCTACTCTTGCAGGCAGCATGTTATGGACACGTTGTGTGTTTTGTCATGGTATATGACTATATGCAAAACGGTGCCATTCACATTATATGAGATAGATCACTGCACAGCTTGCGGGCCGTGCAGCACCCGCCACATGACTCCAACCAGTTTGTTAGTGTGTGTTGAGAAAAACCGATACTGAGAGCCATTCACATTATGTGACGGTTTGCATGCTGCTGCAAATGTATACTGTCATGGGCCTTCTTCTTTTTGTGCTTTCAACAAAACCTTGCCGCACCTCATGGGATGGGGTCATAGTAAGGGGCATCAGGGAAGTAATGTGAGAAGAGATCAGTTCTCTTGCACACACACCCATGTGTGCTTTTGTGACTTCAAGCACCTTGTGTGCTGCAGCAGGGCTTATAAAAGAAACTAGGTCGGAGATGCCCTTTTCTAGTCTTTTGTTCTTTGCACACCACCGACTGTGATATGCTGCCGCAAGCTGCGGTCTGGGGATTGGTGTATAAATGTGGCCTGAGACATATTATGTGTCTTGCAGGGCTTTTGGGATTAAGGGGAGCCTTGGGTAACATTCCACAGGCTTTGTAAACCTTACAGGAACCTTTTGGTATGCCATACACATACACAGCCTGCTCAGTCTGCTTATATGGTATGCCCGTGTAACAGTGGTTGTGTTTCTGGTCTTCTCTGGCATATTCATGCCTTGTACTGGTGGTCTCTATGTGGCGAAAGACTGGGGGCCTGAAGGCCAATCTTGGCAAGCATACTGTCGTGGTGTCCTTTTGTATCATGCCCACGTATGCAGGCTCGGCGGTGCTGTTCTGCAGCAGGAACAGCGTGCTGAGATGCAGTGTGCCACTTGCATGGCAATTAACAGAATGAAGTGCATGAATGACTAGCTGCCAAATGATGAACAGAGGGTGTTTGGTAAGTTTCTGGGCTGGGCTACAATATGGGTTCCTGGTTCCTGGATTATCAGGATGCTGCTGGGTGCCATGCGGCTGTTTCCCCAGAGTGTGTGGGACTGACATACACGTGTGTTTGCACTTGGCATAGATATTTGATACAAACTGGACAAATTTTTTGTTTGCGACTAGATGGTCGGATGGGATGCCAAGTGTGTCCTGGACCTCCCTGTGGGCCGTAGTCCCTGTGTTGCTTACTAGTCATCACTTGTGTGCAGTCATCCAGTGAAGTACTAGTGAGCCTTTTATGTTATGTTATGTTATGTTATATTATGTTTATGGGTGTCCAGCTTTGGTATATCTTTGCCCAGTCGTCGCACACGCAAGTGAAACCCTGTGTCACTTGCAGTGGCTGTCAGTACATATCAGCAGAGGTCGGGAGTGTTCTCCTGTGAAACAGCATTTGTCCACGCGAGGCCTTAACAATTGGGGATTGGACCAGCCCATTTGCATCATAATCCTCGCTTGCGGTCGATGGGTGGCCGGAGTGATCGAGAGGAACTGCAAGCAACTCGCGTCTGCAGGATGCTGCACGTAGTACTTTCCCTTCCAGCTATGTCAAAGGAGGTTGAAGTGAAGACAGCGCCACGGGACTGTGGATCTGGCCGTAGGGGCCGTTCAGTTCAGTTGGGTTGTACACTTGCACGCACCTCGTACCGGACTCGCGTCTCATTTAAAAACTGAGGGCCTCGGATGTGTTTCGCCACCCTCTGCGCCACAATCTGACTGCAACAGATGGAGAGTAAGATAGCAGCAGCATGCCTCATGTCTCACCTTGTGCTGGGTGGTAACAGGCGTCTAACCTGCTCTGCTCCGAGTGTGCTGCCCGTTCGTGTCATTTGTCTTGCTTGGACAAAGTCCTGAAGTGCAGTTGTGAACCAAGACTGGAGTCTGCACGTTGTTTAGCGGCTTTACACTGCGCCCTCTCTGGGACGGATTCTGGTTTTCATTGCCAAGCTGTTCCAGGGAAGCTGAACAAGATGCACGGGCAGCTCCCGTGGGCAGGCGTTATTCCATTACTTGGACCCCAGTTTAACCTGTTAGGGTTTGTATCGACGCTCAAGACTTCCAAGAGCGTGCTGCAAGAGTGCTGGGACAGCATTCCAGACCAGCAGCTCCAGCAGCTTCTCCAAGATGCAGTGCACAACAAGCCAAAGACCGTCACCTCGTTAACACCGTTGGATCACGTGCAGCAAACGCAGTTCCTACATGCTGCTGTAGCCAGTTGCCCTTCCAGCAGCAGCATATCCTGGCTGCTTCAGCAGTGCTGCAAGCGCTGGGGCATTGTATCCGTAGCCACCCGCCTGGACCTCCAAGCAGCCCTCATAGAGGCGAAGCAGGATACCATCCTTTCCGTGCTCTTCATCAGCGCAGGCGCACGCATTTCGCTCGACCTCCTCCTTAACCACGCCCATCCCCAGGCCCCTGCTCAGTGGTTTCAAGCCTACCAGGTCCTTGGACTCAGCCTTGACCTTCCCCCCTTGGCACGAACCCTCTGCAGCTACAGCAGCAACAGCTTCAATGGGATGCAGATCCCAAACATGCAATCCGCAGCAGGGCTCCAGCCGCAGTACCTGCAGCAGCTTTCTTTGCAAGAGCTGCTGCAGTATGCCAAGCTCACCCTCAGCATCGTTTCTGAGGAGGAAACATGCTATGCCCTTGTGGGGCGCTTGCTCAGCAACTTCACCACGATTTCTCCAGAGCAGCTCCTGGAGATCATGGTGCAAGCAGCGCGGGCTGGCAAGTACATGTACTGCCTAGCAAGCCTTCTGCAGACTCCACTAGCACAGGCAGTTCCAGGAGAGGGATATGCAGAGCTGCTGCAAGCCATGTCACTCACTAGAGCCCATGCTACAACACCGGGGGATAAGCGAGCCCTTAGGGATGTGATGACAGTTGTCATTAGGCGGGTGACTTGGTCGGGCGGGCTTGTGCATGCGTTAGCTTGCAAATTCCACGGGACCTGCACCGGCACCGCTCTGCCTGCATTTGCAGGAGACATCTGCATGCGCTGCCTTCTTTTCGTGGTGGTTGCATATGGGGATGCCCTAGTGCCAAGCGAGCTTCGTGTACAATTTTACACTGCAGCTCTACACAGCGGCCACCACCACCCTTCTGCGCCTGGATTGGTGCTCGGATTGCTGCGAGGAGGGGTGGGGCTCACAAGCAGTAAGGCGGTCGTATCGGCAATGTCGGCCCAACTTGAGCTGAAGGTTCCGCCCTTCCACATC
This sequence comes from Pseudopediastrum boryanum, assembly GCA_963556185.1. Taxonomy (NCBI): domain Eukaryota; kingdom Viridiplantae; phylum Chlorophyta; class Chlorophyceae; order Sphaeropleales; family Hydrodictyaceae; genus Pseudopediastrum; species Pseudopediastrum boryanum. The sequence goes on along the minus strand of OY744502.1, from coordinate 1,745,393 downwards.
CGGGCGCTCCTGGATTTCTCAGCAACAGCAATAACCCCGGAAACCCTGCTGCAACTGCTGCAGCTAGCCATAGCCTCCGACCCCACTGGAGCTGCTCTTTCAGCCATTGTTACAGCCATCCCTTCAGCATGGGGCTTGCTTTCATTAGGGCAGCTGTCATCGGAGCAGCTCAGGGGTCTTGAGGTTTCTGGGCATCGCATAGGTGGCAGTGAGGCAAAAATCCTTGCGCACATTTTCCGAGAGGTACCGCTTGCTCGGAGGGTACCGGTGGTTGTAGCACAGCAGCTAATCAGCAGATGCTTGAAGGCAGAATTCTCAGATTCCATAGACACAGGCAACTTATCTCTTTTCCTGTCTGCCCTGCCGGTTGCAACGGTGAGGGAGGCGCTTCAGGGGTTGTGGCCTGTCGTTTTGGGAGTAGACAGGAAGGTGCAGCAGCAGTTGCTGGTTCATCTTGTGCCCATTGAATGCTCCTTGGTGCGCAGCTCATGCTGTGTAGAGCCTAGCAAGCATAAGCTGGAGGAGCGGGGGGAGCTTCATAATACTCAGCAGCAGCAGCAGCAGGAGCAGCAGAGGAGCGAACACCAGCAGGAGAAGGAGCAGCGCCAGGAGGACCAGCAGGAGCGCCAGCAGGAGGGGCAAGGGGTAAGCAGGCAGCAGGGGCAGCAGAGTGACCAGCAGCAGCAACAACACCTGGTGACACAGCAGTGCAATGTCTGCACCGTCTTACAGGAAACTGGCAATCTCAGGCTTCCGTTCCATGCCTGCTATAAAGCAGCTGGAAGAGCATCAGGCGGTGCGGCTGCTGCACCTGGTCCTGCAATGTCGCTCAGGTCCTGACCCCAGCCGTGCTTCCAAGCTGCAGCATCTGCTGGAGGTGCTGGGGCCACGCCACTGGGCTGTAGCAGCAGTACACAAGCTGATGATGGCAGCTGTAGCAGCAGGTGGGGGGAGCAGGGGATGGGAGGAATTACAGCAGCTGCTGCAACTGCCAGAGGGGTTGATAGGCGTTGCAGGGTGGGAAGCATGGGAAGGGGAGTTGAGTGAGGGTCAGCTGCAGCTGCTGGTGGAGCGGGCAGGTGGTGCGGGTGTAGGGGAGTGTGTGGCTGTGCTCATGGGGCTGCTGACACCAGGGGAGAACAAGGAGGGGTTGAAGGGAGCTGTGGAAGCTTCTGAGCCGGTGGTAGCTGGGTTAGCCGGGCCATGCTGAGTGTACTATGCATTTGCTTGCAAGTGTGGCATAATCATCCTCAGTACTGTGGTAGCCCGTCTGCTGCATGCATGGCACAGATCTACATGGATGTTTTGACGATTGCGCACTTGGCAAGAGACTACTTGTCAAGCACAGATGTTTGCAACTGCAATTGATAGGTTAGGCAAACTGTATTGCAAATTTTCCGCAAAGCATAATGCCATGATGTGCAAGTGGTTTTGCAAGGGCCGCAAGGCTAGGGTGACTGGTACCTTCTCTTCAGATCATAGTCCTTCTGCTTTGGATTCTGGTGGTTGGAAACATTTAGGACTCTCAATGCTGTCTTCATCTGATGATGATAGTGTTGTTGCCCATGGAGCAGAGGTTGATTGGTAATCTGGTTAACTACTGTGTTATGGCTTCCAAGGCGCATGGCTGAACTGGTGGGTTCTAAGGCGCATGGCTGAACTTCTTGTTTGCTCATCCACACTAGATGCTAAATCCTAACTACAGTGGCTACATGTATGAGAGGTTTGTGGGATCGGGTACTAACTAAGTAACGTAGCGCATCATGTTGTGCATAGGTGGTGGCACTTGGACCTGATTTCTGTGTGTTGTGGGGTTGAGTAAGCATTGCCGACCTGATCTGTGTCTCCCATTGAGTGATATGCCTGAGGCCGTGGTGTATACATCCCGCCTGTGTGACAATGCTACTTCGGCACTTCATCAGGTGATCAGGTGCCATCAGATGTTCATGCTGAAAAGTGTCCTGGATGTTATTTCGCTACTCCTGCTTGATTGTGAACTGTGACTGACGGTTTGAGACTGATTAGGCCAGAGTAAACTGCTGCGATGGCCATGTGCTCTGTTGGGGTCTCAAGGCGGCAAGGAGGCTGCGGCAATTGCAGTTGTCAGTGGCAGTGTGGGACACAGCAGTTGCAATGTGTAATTGCCAGCAGAGGCAGGTGTGACATCATATGTGGACAGTGTGTCTACAGCGTTTGTCACACAGTGTGCTGCTCAAGCTGGTGCTGCAGAAAACTTCATCCATATGGCTCTGAAGATGCTGCTGGCTGTCGAATATCATTGTTTCTGGGAAGTGTATGTTGCAGATGTTTGGGCTGCCATCCAACTCGGTGTGGGGGGTCTTTGGGGGTACTGGCTACGAGCATGTGGCCAAGGCTGGTCAACTTGAGCTGGATGGTCTGCTGCGGGAGAAACCTGCATCCCTGCATGTGTTCACATGTGGAGCCCAAGGAAAAAGCTGGAAGGTTGGAGCCCTTGGGGTTGCTCAAATAGTAAGCATAAAAAGTACATAATCATGATGTTGGATGTGGTCGGTTGGTTGAGCGTGCCACTGGTAGTCAGATTACTATCATTTGGTGGGAAGGGGCGTGTGGGTTCGCTGGGTAAATTGAGACTTGCATAAGACTTAGTTTGAGCCAACAGTGACCCTGTGCTCCGTCAGTGTCGGCCCACTGCACGGCGAGGAAGACATGGGCGAGTCAAAGGAGGGAGTTCCAAAGGCTGTAAGACTGGTAGTGCTTCTGTGATTCGACATCGTGCTGAAGCTTGTGTGTATACACATGTAAGGCCCTCGCCCTATTAATCGAGCAAGAGTCAGTAGCGGTTACTGAACTGACTTGTCATGTCATTATAATCAGTCATCAAAGCCCGCTGACGAAGCTACAAATATCCTGCTCGCAGCTCGTAGACGCTAATATTATGATGCTGGGTTGGGCCCGGAGTTGGTATGGCGGTCTTCCGAGCTTCCTCTCAGGCCTGAAGGGGCACCCGCATGTGTCACCTCACTTCAGTCACAGGGATCTGGGAGAGGTCTTCGCGGCACTAGAATAGGGCAAGCAGTATGCCTGCCTGTCCTCAGTTCCTTCATTGCGTGTAGCCTGCTTTCTCCATCCTACGACCCTGGAGCGCTCAGCAGATCCGCATGGCCACTGAGTACCAACCGGAAGGGCACAAAGTTAGCTCCCACTGGCTTAAGTAGCAGCCTACAGAATCAAGGCCCACAATTAGAAATCAAAACAGCATTCTATAATCGCAAGCGCCAAGATGCAGCCCTTTCAGGTGCTACGCAAATAGAGGTGAGAGCAACCACCTTGCATTTGCTCTATACAGTATGCAAGCAGTGCCGCTGCATATGTGAAATCATTTCAAAGACCCTGCCAACAGTCATGCTAAGGGCAAGCCTCTCGACCAGCACTAAAGGTGCTTCTTATCTCGAAATTCTTTGCGGAACTGACTTCCTTCATGCCTTGGCACACAGGCACCATGTCAGCAGAGAGCTCAGCATTTAGTGTCCTGCCGCTGGCAGAACGTGACAGCCTACTGCAGCAAGCCTTTCGTCAGCTAGATCGGCGCCACTTGTTTGGTGTGGCCCCCAGGGTCTGCCACCTCTGGCACCAGCTGTCCCTCAGCATCATCACCAGCCTGGATGTCAATATCACCACTGAGGAAGCAGCAGAGCAGCTCAGTCTCTGGATACGGAACCATGGGGCTGGCTTAGACAGCGTTGCCTTGTGCTTAGATGTGCCAGAAAGTCTTGGATCAATGGCTCATACCCTGCAACAGGCACTTCCTAGTGCCCATCAGCTACGCAGCCTTACTCTAGCCCGTTCATTTACACTTGAACCAGCACAGCTCCTTGTACCCGTACACCAGCTGACCAGCTTAACCAGCCTGAGCATCGACTTCCTGCAGCCGCCAGCTGATGTTCTTGCCTCCATTGTTCGCATGACGCAGCTGAGCAGCTTGCGTCTGGCCAATGTGCATATTGCTGAGTCGTGGGAGCCGTACATGGAGCGGCTTGCTACAAGCTTGGTGGGTCTCAGCAACTTGGAGTTCTTGAATACATCAGTTGTCCCTGCAGCCCTAGTGCACCTGAAGAAGCTCCCCTTGCTGAAAATTCTGGTCATAGAAGAGCCGGTGACAGTGCAGGCAAGGAGCTTAAGGCAAATGATGGGACTCCCTATCACAAGGATCTGCATGAGAGTTCGGCAAGCCACGCAAGGTGATCTCTCAAGGTGGCTACAAAACGATGCTGGCCATCTGCAGGAGCTTTGCCTAGTACACCCGTCTCAGTCCTTGCTCCCGGTCCATGAAGTGGCCCTCCACAAAGCTGTTCATTTGAAGAAATTAGTTACTTACAATCTACAGCCCAGTATGGCCCATGTTGCAGCTCTTACTCAACTCACCAGCCTCACCCTGATGTCTTGTGGCTTGGATGATGCAGCAGTCTGCAAGCTGTCAACGCTCTGTATCTTGCAGCAGCTGGTACTCGCTGCAAACTCAGGTATTAAAGGGGCTTGGGGGTCCATGGACGTGCTGGCGAGGTCCATGCCCAGACTCACCCTGCTGGTGGTGGACGGCACTTCCACACAAGAGGCTGCACACCTAGCTTTTGCAGAGCGCATTGTTAGCTACGGTGACTTGGAAGAGGGTAGCATCCACCTTAGGCCCGTCTGACGGACTGCTTCGTATGTCTGATATTGCTGCATCATGCAGGCAGATATGTTTGGGTTGGCGTGTCTTTTGATGAATGTTTTCACCATCATATATTGTAAGGGTGTGACATTGGTGCATATCTGGTTTATCTGCAAAATGTTGCTTGGATGGGAGGGCGCAAGTGGTTGTACTCCCAAGTTGTGTGTTAATACTTGGCAACCAAAAGCTTAACCAGAGTACCAGACTTCTTTTCTTGCAAGCTAGCAGGGTGTTTGGATGTTTTGCGTGAAAGCTGCACCCTCCTTGTTTCTCATGGCTAGTTGGAGATTGTCCGTCGTGGAAGGAGCGGGCAGGGATAAGGGTGACCTGCCTGTTATGAGTGACTACTGGTGCCCGAGGTACCCAAAGATGGGCTAAATGCATGCTGATGCTGCTCAAATTCTCTGCCAAGTATGCCCTGCTTGTCAACGTAAGGCACAGCGACAGGCAGCTAGGGATTCGCTGCTTAGCAGTCCACTACTGCGTTCACGAATGGGGCTGTGATGAGCATGCCACATACCATGTGGACCAGATAGGCAGGCTTGGTAACTCTGCTGGCCTTCGTGATGGGTGGTGATGAAGCCTTATGATGCTCAGCACAGAGAATTGGCAGGGGCCCAGCAGCTTCTCTACCATTCAGTTATGTTGTGTCCCTTGTGTGAGTGGCTGTGTCAATGTCCCTAGGCTTTGCTCATGGCGGGTGCTGGGGCATGTCATGTCAGACCAACATTGCAGGACAGGCAGCAAGGAATTAAGGCGACTTGTTAGTGCCTAATGGTACTTACAGTACACCCGTCATATGCTCTGTGTTGGTAGCAGCTGTACTTGTTGCATGCTTGCATGGTGGTCTACTGTTTGGAGTTAGTATGTGTGCATGCTGGCCTGGGCACCTTTTGGATGATGGTGCAGTTGGTGTGCAAGCTGTCAAATCTCTCTTACCTTTGGATTAAGAGCTCCAACATCTAGGGACAGTGGCATTGCAAATGCCCAGGGCTCTATGTAAGTAGTGCATGCCACAACTGATTCCATTGAAGACATGTACACTGATTGGTGCATATGAAGTTCGCAGAGCTAGCTTTTGGGCAGCAGGCTGTGTCTGGATTCCTGCAAGAGGGCCGCTAGAAGTCTGCGCTCCTCGATGGGTAGCATTGAGGCTCCTTGTGGGGACACTGTCATAGCAGTTCTGATTTGATAACAATGGTTCATGAGTCATGCTTCCTGCGGAAGGCATATGGATGCATACTGTAGGCCTCTTGGCATAGAGTCAGGGGAAGGGGCTGGACATGCTTTTGCACCTTAATCAATTATGGAGTCTGCTGGAGCTATCAGTCGCGCTTGTATGCTGTACCTGCATGGAAGGGAAGGGTTTAGATCAGCAGTAGAAGCCCGGCTTGGGATTTTTGCATTGCTCCATGGTACAAGAAGATGTGGATGTCTGGTATCGCTCGGCTGCTTTAGAGGAAGCAGTGTTATGCTGTTGATAGATATTCTGATGGTTTTGCAAGGATATGGGCAGAGGCATACTGTGACAGATCAGGGCGATTTGGGGCAACCCCAAAAGCGAATGAGGGTCAAACAGGGCTCAGACTGAGCCCATGATTGATCGAGGTTAGCACCATGTTACATTGTTGCACATGCTTGCGGCTCCTTAGTTACTGGCGCATGAAGGGTATCGTGATGATGCAAAGTTTAGCAATCGGCATTTTGCCTGCTGTTGCTGCTCCAAAAGATTTGGTGTGTAAGGATAGGGCAGATAGAGGAGCAGGCCAGGTATTCTGACCCGATTGTTGATCATGCAGGATGCAGGAACCCCTATGCTCTTTTTGCCATGGACTGGAGAAGGGGCATCCCGTCTCATGATCAGAAAGAGCAGTAATGCTTGGCAGTCAAGGCATGTTCGCTTTCTAAGACGCTTGGTGAGCAGTGATACATAGACGCTATTGTCATGTCCCTTCTGCGCCCCATTACTGATTCAGCATAGCTTCTGAGGTGCAGCACTTACCATGTTCAGATGGATGGATATATGGAAGCATGGAGGGCAGTGAAGCTCGGCCATAGCAGGCCCCGGCATCTGCAGATGTGCAGAACGCAATACTGTGTTTATTCTGTGGGGATGCTTGTGTGAGGGGCAGGAATCATATCGGACCAATGGGCTTAAGCAAAAAGATGTGGGGTGGTGGCAGGCCTAGTGCTCAGAACTGGTGTGATCATCATTAGTGATTGGGGGAAGAGTGGATCTCTCTGAGGTGATTTTGTTCACCTCCACTTAGCTGCTGTTGGTTTGCTGTTGATAGCAGCTGTTGGTTGCTCATCCCGCCGCACTTGCTGGTGCATAGGTACATCGTAGCAGATTGGAGACCTAGCAGGCGTAGCCCATGGATTGGATGCCTGGTCTGTCTTGGGGATGGTGCAGTGAGGGTCTGCACGGTTTGGCGGCTGTGCACATTAGTTGCAGGTATAGAGGGATGCAGAGACACACATGTAAAAGGGCGATTGCTGGACAAGTGGAGCATCTCTCGTTTGCAGGACCATGAGCGATACGGCCTCTTGAAAGTGTGTTGATTCAGCATGCAGCACTGTTTCTTGACATGCAGGTATTACGTACCTGAGGCATGCGGCAAGAAACCCGTGTGCAGGGTGATGCAGCTAGTTACCTGCTGAGTGGTAGGGTTGCAGTGGCTAATTCATTTGGAACTGGGCACCATGCAAGATTGCAGTACTGTTTGCAATAGGACTTACTGAGAGGCTGCAGGTGAAACGGTCTGAGAGCTGCAGTCACTTTAATGGGGGTGGTCAACAAGGCAGTTTTCCACCGTGTAGGAGGCCCGGGGCAGTGGAGGGCGGTGTTTGGGAGGTGGGAAAATGCCATGCGGTCTCTGAGTCCAGTGCATTCACATGTGAAGCTGTGGACTTCAGCCCTAAGGTGTAACTGGTGGTCTTTGAATGGTAAGGTAACCTGGCTGAGATGGCATTTTGCTAAGCCTATTTGGGGTGCCGGGTTGCTGCCATGAGTGGCTTGCAGGGAGCTACATACATCCATGTTGTGAGGGCTGCTTGCCTGTGCAAATGCTGATCATGCTTGCCTGCATGTGAGCTGATGATTGGGCAGCTGCAGGGACAGATATATAACAGCATGTAAGTGCTGTTGGACACGGATGATAGCATGTGGGTAGTAACACACTTTGTACATTGTGAATATTAGTTGATGGTCACTTTGTGCCTCGGCCCAGTGTTGAGGCCACTGATCACAGCTGCTCTGCTTCAGTTGGCGGAAGTTATTGTGTGCCGGCAATGGTGTTGTACTTAAGGGGGTACATGTCTGGGTTGCTTCCTTCTCATCTGTGTAGTGCTGCAGATAAAGGAGGAGGGAAGTGACGCCTGCCTCCCGTGCAACCTTGCTCGTCATATGGCCATTGTCTTCTGCAGCTTTTGGGAATGCATGACACCCCCTTGTATGAGCATGCAAGTACTGCCGGTAGCATTTGCTTGTCAGGGGAGCAGTACAGATGGGAGATGCAAAGGGTAATTGTTTGAAGGTAAAGTCAGGGACAACCAACCATTGCTGCCGTGCAGTGTTCAATTGCTTTCCAGCTCAGCGCTAGATATCATCTGTGATCCATGGGTCTGGGCGGGGGACAAGTTTTGCTGGTGTTAAGTGTTGGCATGGTTGCTTAGGGGCTTCGCATGCTGCTCAGTCCTGACTATGGCCATTCCTGTTTGCACGGTTGTACGAACACTGTTTGATACATCTAACATGAATGGTGAATGAAGAGATGAGCTTGTGGCTTACCCATGTTTAACGTGTGTGCATGCTCTTGTGTTGCTTGGCTGCTGAGTTGGAAGGAGCAGACTGAAGTTTAGTGTCTTGAATGCTCTCCGGCAGTCAGAAGGCTACACTTGAAGAGTGAGCGGAGCACTCTGGCAGCAATTAATTGGCCCCCCCTGCCGACGGACACTGAGCTTGTAGTCTCTAATGCAAGGCTTGCAATGGAAAAACATCACAGTGTCTGTCTTCAGGGGGTCATTGCTGCCAGGGTGCTCACTACCCTTCTAGTACCCTTCTACGGCCCTTCATTATCATGCTTTTATGTGGTGTTTCATGTTGACCGTTGAGTACGTAGCCAGGGAAATGGGGTTTGACCCCAGTGTGTTTAGCTTGGTCTTTCCGACCCTCTAGCTGCCTTTGTGCAGCCCACAACTTGTTTGTTTGTTCTCGTGTAGCCATCTTTGACTTTGCAATCTTGTAGGCCTATGTTGGCTCCTTAGTGTGGGGTGGTGCTGCACTAACCACCGGCGGCTCACATGCCGGGTGTGGCCGGGCCGGGGCATGCATTTGATCTGCAGTTTGTATCCGGAAAATCATCTCTGACGCTTTTGGGGATACTATATATAGGTGCCGCGGGTAGCACTTGAAGTCTGCGGAGGCAGGTGTCACTCCACAGAGGGAAAGAGAGAGAGAACTCTAAGCAGTGAGAGACTGAAGGCTAGAGAAGGTGGGAAAGCTGTGTGTCACTCCGAGCTTGGATTTGCCTACTGATAGTGTTGTTGCTGCCATAACGTTTGGCGCGCACATGCCTCTCGGCTTCCCCAACGTGAGTGAAGGCTGCTCCGGCAGGAAAATCAACCGGTAGTGAACACTATTCGAGACTACCGGTCGCCGAGACTCTGGACCGGTGACATGCAGTGTTTCCTATTGAGTCGGGGGATGGCCCCGTACCGCCGCAATTCCACTCATCGGATACTTGAAAGTTATCAGGACTAGAATGTAAGACTACTTGGGGCATCGTCCGCTATACAAGCTAGTTGGGGCATCGTCCGCTATACAAGCTAGTTTGTAGTGAGCCTGTTGTGCCTAGGCTGCGTCGTGGATGAGCAGGGTCACTAGGTGGTTGCGGAGCCGGCAGTTAGCTTCTACCGCCTGTCTCTTGCCTTCCGATGTGCTTGTGTGCCCCTGCATTGTGGCATAATAGCCCTACGCTAGCCTTGGCACGTTGGTGAAGGTGCTTTGGCTTGATGCTAGTACGTAGATACCTGCTGCTGCGATGTTGCAACGATGAAGTGATACTACGACCCCATATCCCTCCGTTTGGTGGAGTCGGAGGGCTTTGAGCGCTTTGAGCGTTGTTAACCTATGCTTGCTACAAGTTGGCTAGTTGGCATGGATAATGCGGTACAGACACTCTCGGCCATCTGACTGCGCGCAGCTAGGACGGAGCCTGTTATGAGCACCCTTTACGGTCAAAGTCAATATACCTGCCACTTGCATGCAAGCTTATCTCAATACAAGGGCCGGTTCGACACAACATGCCCAGAAACATTGCGCAACCCTTAGGCCGTGCAGCACCCGCCCTATGAATCCAATCAGAATACTTTATACGGTCTTGAGAGGAAGACACCGAGACTCATAAGGTGCTCTTCTTCATAAGGTACATATGTCTGTCCTAGACACCCTTCTCACCGCTCACAGGACCCCAAGACAGCCACGAAAAACTCTACCGGACTAGGGTTCAGGGTTTAGGGGCCCTAAACCCTAAACCCTGCCTCCGGTCAAAGGCCCCCAGGGCAGCGATACGCACTGCTGGTCTGCACTGATGCCACCCTGCATGGCGCCAGGAACTCTACTGGGAATGTTGCGCAAGAGACGCCTGAGCTGGTCAAAATCTGGCCACTGTCAAAGGCTTGACACACAGCATCATATACCTCTGCTTCACATAGACCTGCACATTTCAGGGATCATCAGCACCAAGGGGGCCCAGTCAGGATCTATGTACCAGTAGTATCACGGCATTTCATGAAATGCCATAGCAAAAAGTGCCATAGGCCCCGCACCTCAACTAAGCTGTCGCAGAAACAGCAAGGTGGAACACTCATAATACTGTCTTCAGCACCACAGTAACCAACTAGATGGTTGCTCCTCTACCTGAAGTCATAGCTTGTTTCAAACCATGGCATGCAGCTGCCATGCAATATCACCCTGGCTGGAACAATCACCTGTACTACCGGTATGTATATGTAAACTGTTAGTCATCTGAGTTGCAGTATAATGTGACGCTAAATCCTTGATGCGCTTACTTTCAACCGCAGACTATGAATCAACTGTAAGGAATCTGCCAGGGCTGCGAAAATGGAACTCTATGGATGCTGTAGTTCCTGACACCTAACAGCGTTTCCCTTGAACTTGTTCCACATGCACTACATATTCTTGTAGTTATGAGGCTGAATCAACATTATCACTCAAGTCCAGGGTAAAAAGAATACTGGTATGCGATGCAATTGTTTGCCCACACGCATCTGGGCTTTACCAGAGATCTGAACTGCGGCTCTTGTGAACACCAGCAGGGCAATTGCTACTGAGATGTGCTGCATCCCTAAAACCCTAAACCCCAGCATTGTCTCTTCCTATGCCATTATAGCCACTGCATGTCGACCTCGCTGTTTTTGCAATGGCTTGAGGTGCAGGGCCTGAGTGTGTCACTTCTGCTATGGCACTCATATCATGAAACATAATATAGCTACTGCAGCTGTTGGTGCCCTGCCACTGTTTGCGCCAGTGGGTGACTTGAATGTCTTTCCCCCGGCAACTTCTTCATGCTGGCACTCCTGATTGAGACACACATTATTACTCTCTTGTCCATGTGCCAGGTTCAAGTAAAAGTGGTTCTGTTGTGCCCCGGTCCTGCTGGTCGGGAAGCGGATGTCTTGCAGCTGCGCTGGGTACCTCTAGTACATACCCCTCCTGCTGCTTCCTGCCCTCTTATTCCCCTACACTACTTAGGGTTTAGGGATTAGCTTAGGTGAAGGTTAGGCTTTGGGGTTGGGTTTTAGGGCCACCCTAAACCCTAGCTTCCTGCGCTGCTACTTCTCCACACTGCTTACCCTGCCCAACCCTATGCTTAACTCTTAGAGATTAGCTGAAGGTGTATGCAGTTGTCCTGTAAGGTTTGGCTACGGGCCAGATTGGAGTGAACCGGCAAGGCTGTTGTCTAGCCGTTAGCGGTGACAGGCACAAGATGAGCTGCGGGGCTCTCTGCTACGGTCAGAGGAGTCATAGGCAGTACTAAACTCGGCCATTAGGAATTACTCCACCATGAGTGCTTACCCTGCTGATCATGCTGCTACATCATTGTCATAGCGGCCCCATGTGCATCCAATTATAATGCTTTGTACTTCTTACTCTGCTCCTGATATTGCGATAGATGCCATATTCTATTGCTGACACTAAAATTTGAGCAGGTGTCTAAGATCCCATGTACTTACATAGACCTAGCGCCCCTCCAGCGTTCAGAAGTGCACGCGCCTGCCAGAGGAAGAAGTCCACCAATGTAATGTGCCAGCAGCAGCAGGAGAAGCATCAGCAGCAGTAGCAGAAGCAGAAAAAGCAGGAGCAGCAGCAGGAAGCAGCAGAGTTCAGTATCAGTATCAGGAGCAGGAGCAGGCTTGCAAGCAGCCCAGCAATGGAAGCAGGAGATTTAGCAAGGGTGTCGTAATCATAGAGTGCCAACGCAGTATGCAATAGCTTCGAGGTAGCACATGGTCAGTATTGGCTGAGTGCCCTCTCTTGCTGTAAATCACCATAACTACCAGGGAGGGAACATTGAAAAAAGCTTGATTCTTTCATTAAATCATGGCATCGCATATATGTTTTTGCGGTATATACATGCAACATATAGGCTACCTTGCTGCACCAAACCCCTTCCACAATTGTGCACCAATCCATCACATTTGCACCGCAAAAACATAACCATGGCAACTTGATACAGCATGAAAAAATTGAAATGCAAAAATCCCATATCCTTGTGCGTCCAGGAGAGTCCTTTTTTCCAAAACCCTATTCCCGTAGTTGCTTTGTCCACCAATGTGAAATAGCTATGACAAGAACCAACCTGAGAACTGGTGTTCATATATGCATGTGATCAGCATTCAGGCCATACTTCCATCGTTAGCTTATAATGCTTAGGTTATTACCCTGGGATCGGTATTGCACACTGGCAGCCTGGAGCTGAATGAAGCATCAACTATTTTCAGCATGCATGTGGTTGATGTCAGCTGTTGCACTGAGTCCTGCAGGATTGAAAGCTGAGACGGATGCTCCTGCAAAGCAATCTACACCAAGCTGCCCAGATGCTTCTGCACAAATTCAAAGTTTAGGCAAGCTGTAGTCAGATTAAGATGCACACAAGGAGCAGTTCGACTTGCCCCCGCCCAACAAACGTAAATCAGGTGTCCATCCGTGTTATTTTTATTACTACACATTTGTGATATGCCATATGCCAATGAGTGCCATGAGCCCTGCACCCCAGGCTGTTATATTTACCTTATCCTCATGCTATAGGAGTTAAATGGAGAAGCTCAGAGTTTTCCCAGAATGAAGCCAATACGCTGGCAGCACACAGCTTAACACATTCCATCAGAACAGTGTGATTTTAGGGTTTAGAGCCTAGGGTTTAGGGGCTAGGGTTTAGGCTACAGAGCTACAAGGCCACCCACCTGGGCACAGCATCGCAGCTGGTCATATGTTTCCCTTTGGCAGCTTGTGAGTGCAGCATGAATACCACCAGCACCAATCTGAGCATATGCATTGACACATCTGGACCTGTCTGCTGAACCTGATGATCGCGTTTGGAGGAGACTCCTTGGAGCAAGGGGTCTGGCATGCAACAACTGTTGTGGCACTTGATGCTGGTGCTGCTGCTGGTGGTGGTGTGGCTGGGAGTTGGGGTGCTGCTGCTGCTGCTGCTGCTGCTGTGGCACCTCCTGTTTCCACTGATGCTGGTGGCGGTGGTGTAGCTGGGGGTAGTGGGGGTGCTGCTGCTCTCTACTTCCAACTTGCTCCTGGGTATATTCTCGGACCACCTGCTGCTGCTCCTGCTTACTAACAGCGGACTTAGGCCAGTAGCCTGAACCAGCGGCTCCTAGTCCCCTGCGTGGGGCGAGGGCTGAGGTATGAGGTGCATGCAGTAGCAAGAAAGCTGCTGCTGTTGCTGCTAGACCCCATACCACTATAACCTTGGGCTGCATGCTGAAACTGCTCCAAGATTGGCCAAGCCGTGCGAGCTATCGGCCGTTTTGTATGCGAATTCAGATGCACCAGCCTCCTTCAACGCCTTGATGCAAGCTTAGGTAGGCCCCGAGGCCCAGCAAAGCCAAAGCGCCAAGTAAACTACGAGATTACCCGCCAGACCGCCCTGCTACAAGACACCCCCAGGCTGCTTCTAGCTGATTTAGAATGCCAGACGGAATCGGGCACTAGCCGCTAGGTCCGCAATGAGATGTGCGGTTCTGCGTCCCACAGTCTCGAGGTTCTGCAGGAGTTGCGTGACGACTGAATAGTTGATCGAGCTGTTTAGGCAATTGGCCAGCAAGGAAGGGTCTGCTGAACTCCTTTGGCCTCTGGAAGGGCTTCCAGGGCGACGTCCGTTGCATGACTTAAAGCGTTGGGTGAGCAAGAACGTGCACCCGGCTCGCGGAAACTGCCTTCGGCCGGCCGCCGGCCAACAGAAGCGGTTACACTCACACCTCCTGATCAACTCCACGGGTAAGTGAGCAACCTCGGTTTCCACTACAGACTGGAGGGCATGTGTCTGTATGCCTGGTGGATCCCGAGCCGCAAGCAGCCCTAAATCGCTGTACAACAAAAAGGTAGGCTGAGGGATACCCCTACCGCTGAAGGATGCCATGTTGGTTGTTCGGCCACTGAGTCTATGCGGTGGTGGTTAGATCCAAAAACACTGAGACATTATCTAGTCTGCATTATTCCGCTTGGTCCACAGAATGTGGAAGATCAGATATGGAGGGTGCGTTCTTTTTCCCGGGCCTCTCCAACAGGCAATGGTATGGCTGTGTACAGGATTATATGGGTTGCGGCTCTGCCGACACTTGACGCGTCCATGGAACATGTATAAGACAGTCAGTTTCCCTTCATGGCTGCCCTATAGACGGCCATTCCGTGTATCTGGTTACCCTTGCCCCCTGGCACATGCAATAGCCACGCCTCATAAGAGAACATGGTAGACCGTGTTCGCTTCATGCTCTGGGTCAATGGGGCCCTGAATGGGGGACGGGGAGTCTGGCATGCTCGTTCGTGGCGAAAGAGGCGAAGTGTAACCCAACTTGGCACTGCTTGTGTACCGCACTCTTATCATTTTCCTTTTTGCACCCTCTGAGCCAAGCCACAACCATCATACGATAACCGGGCATTTTGAATGCTTGTGTATGGAACTTTTAGCGTGACACACTGTGAAAACTTGGTCTCAAACCAGATGGAGATGGAATTTCCGAGAGTCACGGTGTCCCAATTGCGTAGGATCCGTCATATGTCAGTGCAAACCTTCACAGCCGCTGCATTCTTATGCGGTATTGCCCTCCTTGGTGCTGTATCTGCGGAAAGCGATCCAACCCACTGGGCCACTAGGCACGATGCCAGCAACGCCAGTGGATTTCAGGTACAGCAGATAGCTATCCCTATGGAGCTCTTGGTCATGCTTCCAACATATAGCATTAATACCGCTTAGTATCCCTGCAGATCTACGGATTTGCCGTCGTGCAAGAGCGCACCTACACAGGTTACAACTGGACCCTTCCATTGACAGCAGCTTGGAGAACGGATCCAGACATGGTCGAGTTTGCTCACAAGCATGGCGGTCGCATTGAGCTAAATGCTGGGGCGGTTGAAGACGTTATGGGTGATGCTGCAGAGGAGGCTGCGTGGGTGAGTGCCACCCGTCTAAGACTTCTGGTTCCCCCACAACACCTAGTGGCTAGGGGCTGTCTCAAGCAGTTCAGCTAGTGGTGCTCGCGGAGATGCAATAAAATGTATTTTTTGCACCTCCCATGCACGCAACGCAGATGCTCAGTGTTTCAGACTGGGTGTTAACATAAAATGCTGGACTCAGTCGGTTGAGGCGCCAGACCCAGCAGCTGCACAGATAGGTAGTCCATACCAGTCTAGACTCCCAAGCATGTTTGCCCGTCCTAGTATTACATTTCATGAAATGCCATAGCAAATAGTGCCATAGGCCCCTGCACGGAATATACAGTCCTACACAGAATATACCATGACGCCTGTAATCTGATACCAAACACACGTTGGAACATCACCAAGCCTTATGCGGCAACACAGCATTGCCTATGCAACAAGAGAAGACAGCCCAAGTCTAAAGTCCACTTCTGCTATGCCGTGCCTGCTTCCACACAGGTTGCTGCCAAGCTCCAGGAAGCTCTGCAGATTCAGGCTGATGGCATCAACTTCGACTTGGAGATACCCATGGAGGTGAGGGCAGGAGGGCACATGGGCATCTTACTCTTGTGAAAAATGAAGGTACGGATGCTTGGGGTTGTCAAGAGTAGAGCTGGGTGCTGAAGCACTGCCCTGCCCTTCCACTCAGATCCAATATCTTACCCAACAGCCACTCATGCCTTGTTCGAAAGTAGTAGCCAGAACAGACTGCTCAGGAGTATACACCTCACTGAGTTGGCAACTGCTGTGCAACTCCACTAGTTGGTACTTGCCAAGCACGAATGACCTAACCGCAAACCCAGCAAGGATACGCTTTAGTACATTACTTATACCCATTTGAAGCACCTGCTAGGCTCAGGAGCTTCGAGTCCATCAGCCTCTGACAGGGCTTGCCTGGCCCACTGCAAATACATACAGCATCGGGTGCCCCTTCTTTTTCTGATGTCAAAGTATCCATCAGCTTGAACAAACCTATGACACAACTGACAGGCACAAGCAAAACAACAAAAAGTCCCAAGCAACAGAAGTACGGTAACGCCAGACGGGCTTCAGACTACATTGACCTTCTCTATACCTCAGCAAAGTGGAGCTCCAGCTAACTATCCCCTTAGTCCCCGAGCTGCCCGACTTCTTGCCCAGTAGCTCCCAGTTAATCAGCTGTACTCTAACTGCCCAATGCTATGCTGCAACTGCCCAAAAGAGGGCCTCAGCTCCATATCAGGCTGCAGCAGCTGCACCACTAAATCCACAGCCACAGCCCCCGCCACCCCAGGCAGCCCTTCCAACAGCATCCGTACACCCTCTAACCCAGAAGGCCTTCCCCAACGCTCCCCATGCAGAGCACTGAGACCAGGGTGGGGAACAGCTTGCTTCACCTTGAGCAGCAGGTCCATATTTCCCAGGGCAAGCAGGAAGGCCAGGGTCATGCCAAGGGACCAGTAGTCAAACTGGGGGAGCAGTGGAGTTGCAACCTTTTTGCAGCTGTGAAACACCTGCATAAGGCGGCACATTACAGAAGTTGCTGTTGGTACATGGTTGAGGTTAGCAAGTAGTACAGCTTCATTATCTGCTATTGCAGCATGTGGGGCTGAGTATAAGTGGTGGAAGAGGCCATTGGCATAAGTGGCAAGCTCAGCTGCCTCAGTAATATACCAGGGCGCAAGTGGCACTGCATGTGCTAATTTGCAGCTGCAATCTATTGCTTGTTAGAATGCTGGTTGCTGAGCTGCTTCCTCCAATTTCACGTCTGGACTTGCACTGGCCACTTAGGCCACAATGGTTTCGGTCGCTCAAAAGGACACGTCCCTGCTACCAGCATACAGTATGGTATAAGCCCACAACTTCTGTTTGCATGACTGTACATACAGGCTCTTTTATTAGGAGGATATTCTGCAGGACTGGTGGACATTGGTGGACATTCCTGGCTTCAGGATGGGCTGGATGGATTACCATGCCGGTAAGCTAGCTAGTGTAGCCAGGCGACCTGTGTCGTTATGCGGAAACAACCAAACATTTTAACTGCAAACACCAGAGAACCTGCTTAATCAGGAAATGGATACCATGTAGAGCCATGCTGCTAAGCTAGCTGAAGCCCTGCATGAACCTGTTGCCATTGATGCAAGAATGCCCAAACTACTAACTGCAATTGTCACCGCAATACATACCTCAGGGTCCACAAACACATCATCAGTTGCCCTAGCTCCCTTGACCACAGGCGTCCTGATCCTAGCCACATGTTCAAAGTTGACCAGCAGGGCTTCTCCCTCAGCATTGATCCAGACATTCCCAGGATTAATACCCCCATGGATCCAGCCAGCTTGGTGCAATGCACCCATACCTCCACTAAGATTCCTGAGTATAGCTGCAACATCTTGGCAGGTCAGGATTTTAGCCCCTGCCAAGCTCTTTGCCTGCACCCATTGCTCCAGGGTCATGGGTGATGCAGTCCAGCACTTGAACAGGAACATGCTGCTGCTGCGGCCATGCTGTGCAGAATACAGCCTTGTCAAGAAGGGGCAACCGCAGACTGCCCTGTACGCTTCCTCCATGCCGATGCAGCGGGTAAAATTGTCATTAGAGTACTGGGGACGCCGCACAGTTTCCAGCAGGACATAGACCCCATCCTTTGCGATGTTAGGTGTCCCTTCTGCTGCTGCTGCTTCATGGACCTCCTTAGGACATGCCACCTGCAGCATTATGATTACATCTCATGATATGCCATAGCACGATGTGTCATAGGCCCTGCACCACAAACCGTCACAAAAGCATTGAGGTAAAACAGAATACAGGTCGTCTTTGGCATGCAAAATAGAGGTCCAGCAGCTAGGTCAAAAGCACCCACCTGTAGCAGCTCAAGGGATGTGGTGCGGCTGCTGCCAAAGACAATAGGAGATGCCAAGTTAGCAGCTATCGCCCTGTCTGGAGGCAGATAGTGCAGAAATCCATCAATGGCGTCTGCCAAGCTCGGAGCTGGCTGCTGCAGCTGCTGCTGGTGCGGGTACTGAGCCGGTGGCTGCTCCTGCAACCCTGCTACTATGACTGATTTAGTTCCTGGGGATGAAGGGGTGAGGAGACGTCCACCTCTCTGGTGTGTTACCTGCTGCTGCTTAGGGCTGCTGCAAACGACCTTCAACTGCTGCACAGGGCTGCTGCAGTTCACTTCAAGCTTCTGCTCCTTGAAGAGCTGCTGCTGCCCTTGGCTGCAGGTGCTGGACTGCTTGTTGAAAGGATTCAGTAGTTGGGTTGCGTTGCTGATAATAGTGCTGCTTACACTGCTGATGGTGGAAGTGCACAGCTTCGTGGCATGTGCTGGGGGCTCCTGCTGGTCTTGGCTGGCGCTTGGGCTTGGACTTGCAGACAGCTCCAGAGGCGAAGCCCATAAAAGCTGGTGAGGGAGGGCGGTTGGGATCCTGGGATGGTTTGACTGTAAGTCAGGAAGCCTGGGGTGTGCATCAGTGGAGGCCTGGAGACTCCTGGTGTTGCTGCTTGAATAAATAGGCTGTGGGGCTGGTTCTGCTGCTGCTGCTGCTGCTGCAGGCTTTGTGGCCTTGCCGTTGGCGTTGTGGTTGTGAGATGTCCATTGCACAAGCTTGCTGCTGCTGCTTGGACTGATAGGCTGTGGTGAGTGCACTGCTGCTGCTGCTGCTGCTGTGGGCTTGAGAGCATGACAGCTTGCAATGCTGCAGGGAGAAGTCCACTGCAAGAGCTTGCTGCTGCCTGAAACTCTGGTAATATCTTGCCGTCCTGCTGCTGTGGGCTTCATATCCGCTTTGCTGCATGCATCGCTGTTTGCAGATGTCCATTGCAAGAGCCTGCTGCTGCTGCTGCTTGGACTGATAGCCGGCGGGATTTCTACTGCTGCTGCCGCTGCTGCTGTGGGCTTTATGGCTTTGCTCTCAGCATTGCTGCTGGGAGACGTGCATTGGAGAAGCCTCCTGCTGGTCATCCTGCTGCTGCAATCATTGGGCGACAATACAACCCCATTTCTGCTGAGGGCAAGGTCGCATGTGCAGGTCCACTCTGGCCCCAATTCAATGGAGTCAGGTAGTAAACCCCAGCTAGGTTTCAGTACCCTTGCTTGCCCACTGGAGGTGACTTCAGAAATACCATTTCCAGGCATGTCACCACTGGCGATAGTGCTGCTTTCGACAGGCTTGTCCAGCACTCTCTTGCTGCTGCGGTTGTTAGCTGCAAGACAGGGGTTATGGGTCTCGCTCTTTGTCTTCAGGCTGCTGCTGCTACTGCTCCTTCTGCAGCTGCTGGCATCCCTACTGCTTGAGAGGCTGGAGGGTAACAGACCAGTGAGAGACTGTGGGGGGCTCACCCAACCAGCTCCTAAATCCTTGGCTCCTGGAAGAATGTCAAAAGAGAGGCTTAGCGCTGCTGTTGCTGCACTACTAGCTGATTGCCCACTGCAGGTCACTTCATGGATGACACCAGGCATGTCACCGCTGGCGATAGTGCTGCTGCTGTTGTTAGCTGCAAGGCAGGGGTTCTGGGGTTCGCCCTTTGTCTTCAGGCTGCTGCTGCTGCTGCTCCTTCTGCGGCTGCTGGCATCCCTACTGCTTAGGAGGCTGGAGAGTAACAGATCAGCGAGAGACTGTGGGGGGCTCAACCAACCAGGTCCCAAACCCTTGGCTCCTGGGAGAATTTCAAGACAGAGACTTGGCGCTGCTGTTGCTGCACTACTCGCCTTGCCAGCAGCCAGTTCTGGGTGGAGGCTCTGATAGCTTTGAGGCTGCCGGGGATCCACAGGATCAAGCGTTGATAGCTCCAGCTTCGCCTCCTGCCTGTAGCTGCTGCTGCTGCTGGATTTTGCAGGCTTGCCAAGCTGCATGAGCCCATCTTCTGCAGCTCGTGGAACTTCAAGAAGAACCTTGTTTTCAATCTTCTGGCACACTTCTTTCATGCTGTGCATGCCGCCTGCGGCAGTGCCATGCATGGAAGCCTTCGCTGGGCTGCAGCTGCTCTTGCAATTGCTGCCTGTTAGCTGCCCAGCAGCGCTTGGGGTCTGCTTCTTCTCTTGCAAATGCTGGTGAGCAGCCTCATCCAGGAATAGGCGGAGGAGGTAGGACTCAGCTGCTCGGCTAGGGCTGCAGATGGGGCCAGGAGAGGGTAAGCTTGAGCATGTCCTTGTGCTGTGTCCTGTCAAAGACTCCTGAATGGGGCTGCCCGCTTGACTTGTCTTTGCATGCTGATGGAGCTCGCTGTTGTTAAGGCCCCTCTGTAAAAGCATTCCGCTGAGAGTGCTGTGGCCCCTGTTGCTGGTCATCTGCGAACAGGTAGACAGTAGCACTCTCGCAACGACAAATGAGAAAGAGCTATTTTGCTTGCCAGGTGCATGGCAAGCATAGCCCGGTTTCAGCCCCGGTCTGCTTTCAGCACATGACCAGTGTGCAGGTGCATGTGATGCAAGAACTGGGGCCTGAGCGCTTGCCGCCATGCTGAAGCCGAGGAGTAAGCCCCTTCCTCTGGCCTCTTCATGCAATTACGTGATTGGGGGCATTTAAGCGGTCACGTTGCAAGCAGGCAGCTGAGGTGTTGAGCGGTCGAGCAGCACAGCCCACCTCCTCTTTGCGTCTCAAAGGTAACAGCCCGTGCATGTTTTCTTACTGAGCTTGGATGGTGCTGTCATGCTGATGGAAGCCCGCGGGCGAATGCAATTCGTCTGCCATGTTAAGTTCTTCCTTGTCGTTGGTAACCCCATCGTCCCAACCGCGCTACCAAGGCAGTCGTGACATGTAGTGTCCATTGGATTTTCGTGCACTAGGTAATTGGTGCTAAGCGCTCCTGCAAAGCCAACTAATTCGAGGGCAAGAGGAGTCCGCTAACATGGCAGGAGCCCCTACGCAAACCTTCTGCATCAAACACCGGCAGCGTGTGTGAATAATTATATATACACGGACTAGAAACCACGGCACCAGACATGCGCCGACTCCTTGCTCTCTGGAAAGCACCAATGCAAATAGCAAATTGACCCTGGGTCGGGTCGGTGACTCACTGAAAGTGATTGGCGGATGTGACCGTTTGAGGCAGAAGGGAGGGCGGGTGTGGCATGTGGGTTGGGGGTGATTTTTCAGGCGGGTACAGAAGCGGACTAGACAGGCAGACATACTAGACAAAGGCAGTCGGGTGTGTTCAGTGCCCGTGTCTAGTAGACAACTAGACAACTAGACAAGAATGGTACTCATAGTACACAACTAGACAGCTACACAACCACTCAGGCATGTTTGCTGTTGCGAACCTGAAGAAACGTCGCCTGAATGAATACTAGAGTGCCTCCTAGCGTCAGCAAGCGAAGATGCTCGTGCACGCGTGTCCCCCAGAACTCCGTCATGCCCAGTTGCCGTCAGCATTGTGGCCATAATGCTGCATGTGGCGCTACAGGTGATCATTGCTAAAGTTACATACAGCTCGAAACGAAGAGCAGCCATTTGCTCGTGTCATTCCCGTTTCCAGGGGCACTTGTGCATGGCGCTTGCAGTACGAACTCAATTACCAATTACCAAATGGCCCAGTCAAAGCAGGGCGCCGGTGGGGGCAGCGCCACCCACAAGGAGCAAACTTAGGTTCTTGTCCCCGCTGAAACACTGGCTGCCACCAGCCCACCCTAAATCCCTTGCTAGCCAATGTATGTCAGGCCAGCCCATTTCGACTTGCCATGTGCTGACTAGTTGACCCAGTCAACAGCAAACCAAGCAGTTTTATGCCTTGCTCAGGGCCCAGGAAGTTAGGTAAGCAAGGGAAAAAGCCCCGCATCTGTGCTTCCCCCGAAACCCTCCGCCCTCCCCCATTCACCCTTCCCCCTAGACCCTGCACCTTCACTGGACTCTAAACCCTGCCCCCTAAACCCGTCATCCTAACCCCAACCCTCTAAACCCTTTGCGGTTGCCGCACCTTAAAATTTTTGTTTGTTTGTTTGTAAACCCCTGCCCCATCAACCCTGCCCTCTAAACCCGTCTCCCGAAACCCTAAACCCTCCCCCCTTCACCCTCCCCCCTAAACCCTGCACCTTCACTAAACTCTAAACCCTGCCCCCTCCCCCACTTCACCCTGCCCCTTCCCCCCTGCACCCTCCACCCTCCCCCCTTCACCCTCCCCCCATTTCCCTCAAACCCCCCGCATCCGTGCTTCCCACCAAGCCCTAAACCCACCCCCCTTCACCCTCCCCCTGCACCTTCGCTATACTCTAAATCCTGCCCCCTCCCCCCTTCACCCTGCCCCTCCCCCCTTCACCCTCCCCTCATTTCCCTCAAACCTTGGGGGGCTGCCGCCCCCCAAACCCCCCGCATCCTCCCCCTATACCTTGGGGGGCTGCCGCCCCCCAACCCCCCCACAAACAAACAAACAAACAAAAATTTAAGGTGCGGCAACCGCAAAGGGCTGCTAGGTCGAAACGACCAAACACACCATCGGATGGGTCCAAAAACAATGGAATCCATACCACCAAGCAAGAGG